>CM044431.1:28390711-28426644 GCA_024363595.1 Xenopus borealis
TGGTCTAAAACTGAACTAAGCTCTCTTAAAACCCGTGGATGTATACCATCAGGCCCTGGCTGTTCTTATATTATACTTTTTCTTCTTAGTTTGCAGAGCCTCGACGATCTCCATCTGCCTTTTCTGCAGTGTATTCTAGAGGGGGGATACCGTGCAGGTAAATTCATACCATATTGTTATGTGAAGGAGTATAAATCACTTGCATTTAGGATAGAGATGCCCACCTTCCCTTAATGTTACATTCATAGGAAAAGTCTCAGACCATATTCCTGAAATGCAAGTTAGTTATACATTTCTTAATGGAAGATCTGTATTGTACAGTATCTCCAGTTTAATAAACCAGGTCATGATTGTCTAGTTTGTGAATGTATGCAGGGACATAGTTCAACTACATTACTGAAGTACACATACTCAAGATATACATCATACCACTGCATCATGGGGTCAGTAAATGTTGCTTTACTAACTGGATGGAGCAACCTTGAACAAACAACAATAGTACAGTGAAAGAAGAAATAAATATGAATATAGTTGGGTCAGCCGTTTAAATAAACAGTTTAGTGTAAAAATAATGAATATATAAATATAGTTGGGTGAGCCCTTAAAGAAATGTTTTAGTGTAAAAATAAAAACGGGGTAAATAGGCTGTGCAAAATAAAAAGTTATTTAGCCAAAAATATAATGTATAAAGGCTGGAGTGACTGGATGTCTAACATAATAGCCTAAACACTACTTCCTGCTTTTCAGCTCTCTAACTTTGAGTTAGTCAGTGACTATAAGGGGAGTCACATGGGACAGAACTGTTCAGTGAGTTTGCAATTGATCCTCATCATTCAGCTCAGATTCAAAAGCAACAGTTATGACCCATGTGCCCCCATCAAGTCACTGATTGGTTACTGTCTGGTAACCAATCCGTAGAAACCAAGAGAGCTTCAAATAGGAAGTAGTGTTCTGTTATGTTAGACATCCAGTCCCTCCAGCCTTTATAGATTGATTTTTTTGGCTAAATAACTATATTAGAAACATTAGTTTTTATTGTTACACTGAACACTGCCTTTAAGGAATGGACAATGTATAAGATGTTCTTTTTCACTTAATTTGAAATTATTAAATTAAGTGACTGTGTGTTGAAAAGTTTTTGTCCCCCTTTCCTACTTGGCACATTTCTGCATATGGACCCCCTGTCCTAAAATTGGCCTTGTTTCAGGGAACTAAACACACCTTTAAATGTAATATGCACTTTAATGCTTGCCTGATATGGTTAATAATTTATTTTAGTAGTATTTTCATTTATTAAGAAGTGGGGCATGGCTGCCTGAATGCCTGTTTTTAAATTGTCTCCATGCTTAGTTACCTGGTGCCTATAGTCAAACCGAATTAAAAAGTTCTTGTTTTTAAATGTGGTATCAGAGAGGTGCACAGCCTGCTGGTTTTTTTCCAGGTAGGAAGCACATTGACTACTACAACTTCAGTTGAGTAAAGTTCCGATAATGTTAAACACTGTGGTAATATTTCTATTTTTATTCTCGGTAACATTATTTTTGTTCTGCAGGCCACCAATATGATGGTGTTTCCGTTTATTGTCCATAGAAACTGGGCAAATAAATACTATATGCACTTGTGCTCAAGAACCATTTCAGTATTGAACCTGAAGGGCATTTCTGCCTTACAGTATGCTAATGTTTTGTACTACTGATGTTGTTTCAGGCTGGTTCATGGCTCAGTAAAACACAATTTGCAATGGGAGCGTCTTCCGGAAACGATTCCATTCGATCCTTTGCTCATTACCTTGGCTGAGGTAAATCGTATATCTTTCATTTTGAAATGTCTTTTTTTTTTTTGTCAAGTTAACTTTATTATTTCAGATTCATCATAGTGTACCCCTGATTGGATTTCTGACTGGTGACCTCTTTCAAAAGGGTAAATAACTGATTTAAATGACTGATTCTCCCATCAGTGTTGTAACATAACTCTCAGAACAGTTATGTGCCATCAAATTAAATTACCCCTCTTCTATTGGATTTCTTCCTACTTTTAAGGCTCACTACACCATAATATTCTCCAGTTGGGTTGTATTTAGTGCAGTGGCTACCTATTCTGATATATTTATATGATATCACTGTATAGGCTATAAGTATTTCATTTATTGTAGCACCTAATCCTTTTCATCTCTTAATTCATGTAGGGGCAATAAAGCATATAACAAAATTGGTCTGTGGCAGGTAATAAGGAAGACTGTGACTGTCCATCAATACCGATACATGAGCATTGAAGTTCATGTCACTACTTACTCTTCAAGAGAACCGCTAATTTGGCTGTATGCTGCCACACCCCATGCTATACAGCTTAAAAGCCTTACCCTTCTTAATTCATCCCTGAAAATGAAATTGAACCTCCTCCCTAAACCACGCACTGCCTCTTTGGTTCCAAGATTTTTCTAATTGCTTGTAAAGATGCTTGAAGGACCTTCAGCTTTTTGGAAATTGTTCCTATGTAGGTTCGGTACTTCTGTTTCTGCTGTCTTAGCTTAGTTGTTTGGATTTTCCAGTGGTATCAAGGGCAAACAAGACAGTGTCTCTAGGGTTACAGTCATTCCCATTTAATAATGGATCAGGAGCTTCTGCAAGTCCTAACATCACATTTAATTTTATAATTTAAAGAAACCGCAAGCGTGGTGCATGTACCCTTTTCATCTATAGGAAATCCAGTAAATTAAAGCAGATCTTTAGGCTCTTACTCTGAAAATGTGAAAAAGAGATAAAGTAGATGCCCTTCTTGACTTAACGCCGGCAATGTATGTTAAAATGAAAATATCTTATTATACATTATAATTCAACTATGTGAACATGTTTAGCATAGGTGTATGAAGACTTTAGGACACAGCTGCAACTGGCTGTTGGGTAACTGACACCCTAACAACCAGATAACAACAGTTTAAGTTCCAAACTAGAATAAAAATATAAATAATTAAAAACACTAAGTTTCATTGTTTGAAAAGGCAGTTTCATTGTGAATGTCTCCTTTACTTAAACATGATTTTGGGAAAGTTGTTGTCCCAAAGTATTTTTGCAAATCATAGAATGAGGGCTGGCAGATTTATTTGAAATACTTCTTAATACCACAACATATTTTTCACACGTTCAAACTGCATAATGAACAATTGATGTGTAGCCACAGATTGTTTTTATAGGACTGCCACCAGTGTGAATAAGCAAGAAGCTCATTGTGGTATGATTATTTAAAAGCGTCTCATAACTGTGCAACTAGCCGCAGATTAATCAAGTCCTATCAGAATCATTTTATTTCTCTGCCAAAGATTGTCAGTTCTGATTAAAGTGCAATTAACATTTGTCATTCAATAAACTATGCATTAATTTCATTTATTAGATTTTTAAAGCCTATCAATATGGCAAGTGTTTTTGAACCAGAAAGCTTTGTAATATGATAAGAAATAATAAAAAAAAATCCACATAGCAAACTTTCTGATACCTCGGGCGTCTCTGTTATACGGCTGTGATCAAACTCCCTCTGCAACTGATTAAAAACAAATTGCCCACTGATAACTGTCAGCCCTTCTGTTACTACCACAGTGCACACACATATCTTGGTCATATTCCAGTGAGCTGTTTGCATTATTTCATGACCATGCTGCTGGCCAGCCTGAGTTTTAACCATTTAAAACAGCCTGATTGCCAATAGCATAAAGGCTAACCAAAGTTTCTCTCATTGTCCAGCTGGAGATCCATGGGACATGTACAGCCCTCCAATTGATTTTTATGCATCATCCTTGACCCTAATTACAAATAGCCATGTTTGTGGCTGGTATGTTTTGTGTCAACTTCAACTGGAAATATTTAGAGCTAATGGGGTTTATTTATTGTTTCAATTATACTTTAGTAGAATTAAGTTATATTATACAAGAGGGAGTACCTTATTCACTATGTACTACACAAGAGCCATGAATATCCTGTAAATTATATCCTCATAAAATTGTGCTTAGTGATGTCAACGGTTTATAATCAGAGTTTTGTGATGTAATTTCTGTCACATGACTCGCTGAGACTTGTGCATTATAAAAAATTAACTACCTCCTGTTGCAAAATACGAGGCTATTACAAGTCACCTCTGTGTTCCATGAGCCTTCGCTTTGTGTTTTTATATGCTCATGTAACACCATTCACTTTATTCACTGTATAAAACCCTATACAATCAAACTTCTACTTCTAGAGAAGTGGCCAAGCTTCAGATTAAATGGTAGAAATTGCATCTCTGTACACTTGGTTTAAGTGACAATTTTTTCATTTTCCGGCAGGGGCTTAAAGAAACCAGGCATCCCTACACTTTTGTTTCTCAAGAAGGATTTAAGGAGTTACTAATGGTTCCCGGAGCTAAAGAAAAAGTCCTGCCAATTTTACCGAAAGTGACAGCTGCGCTTAAAGGTGCCTTGGTATGTATCCTCTCGAACAACCATCCTCTATAACCCTGCTTTGCTTAAGGAGCTACTCTGCATTGATATGGATAAGAAGATCGCAACTATTTTATCAGGCTCTTCATATTTTGTGGCACTTGCTGGTGCTCTCTTCATATTGTTTTTGGAGAGTCTATGCCCTTATTTTACTGGATTACATTTTTGGCTAACTAAATTAGAAACATTTTTTTTAATTACCCAGTTTTTTTACTTTTATACTGAACAATTCCTTTAAGGCTATCATTACTAGCCACCTCTGCGCATGGCCTTTATCTAACCTTCTAACAGACGCTGTTACTAATTTCTTTTATGCATATTACATTAGTTCTCTGCGGGTTTCTTTTAGAAAGTACGGAAAGTACTTCTTGACCTGACACAGCATTTTCCCATTGCAGTGGTGTGATGCAGCCTATAACTGCTGTTCTCTGACAGAAAGTAACAGGATATCCTATTTATTCTATACAATAGAAAGAACCACAAAGGTCTGAAGACCCTAATTACCTGCCATACTGGATATTGGATTGTCAGTATGTACATTATTATGTACCCCTTCTGTAAAATGCTGCAGAATATGTTGGTATTCCATAAATACATGTAATAAATAATGTAGGTGTGGGATCTGTTATCCGGAAACCCATTATCCAGAAAGCTCAGAACTATGGAATGAACATCTCCCACAGACTCCATTATAATCAAATAATCCAGATTTTGAAAAATGATTTCCTTTTTCTCTATAATAATAAAACAGTAGCTTGTACTTGATCTACACTAATATATAATTAATCCTTATTGGAAGCAGGAGCAGCCTATTGGGTTTATTTCATTTTTACATGATTTTTTAGTAGTATGAAAGATACAAATTACGGAAAAATCGGTTATCTGGAAAACCCCAGGTCCCGAGCATTCTGGATAACCTGTATAAATATCACATTAATGCCACCCTGTTTATGTATGTTTACCTGAGTGCAAAAAGTTCTGTTTTCAGGTACAAATACAAAGCTTAGATAAGTAATTGTATTATTGCTTTAATACATGTATGGAACCTGTTATCTAGAACCCTTGGGACCTGGGGCTTTCCAGATAATGGATCTTTCCTTAATTTGGATCTTCATACCTTAAGTCTACTATACATTCATGTAAATATGAAATAAACCCAATAGGCTGGTTTTGCTTCCAATAAGGATTAATTTAATCTAAAATTGGATCATGTACAAGCTACTGTTTTATTATTACACAGAAAAAGGAAATCCTTTTTAAAAAAAAATGGGATTACTGTATTTGGATAAAATTGAGTCTATGGGAGAGGGCCTTTCTGAAATTTGTAGCTTTCTTGATAACGGGTTTCCGGATAACTGAATACCCATACCTGTACTTGTACATAAAATATAGAGGCAGATTAACAAAATATTGAACTAAGTAATCCAAAGGGATTCCCTTTAGATTTATTATGACTAACACTGACTTAGTCCAGACAGAATGTGTTTTATGATACATTTATGGAAGAATTTATACTTGAATAAATGTGCTAACTCATTATAATGTGCTTGGCCGCTTAAATCTGTTGAACTCCATTTTCCGGCCTGGGGTTTTACCATTGAGCACCACAAAGCGATAGACTTCCTTCTTCCGCTGTCTTTGCTAGGCTGCACGTGCATTAGAACGAAAAGCAGAAAATTTAGAAGTGCTTTTTCGTTCTACTGCGCGTATGATTTCTCCAAAAAATGTGAAGATAGAAGAAGACAGAAATCTATCGGTCCGTGTTGTTCACTTTTAAAACAATGAGCTGATGGGAGCACCAGCCCGGGGTTTCAGGTAAGTCGTTACAATCGCTAGGGGGTGCCTAACATTTGGCACTCCCAAGTAATTGTAGACTTTCCTTCTCCTTTAATGGGTCAGTTTATAACATGAAGCCTTAACTTCCTGCTGTTTGTATTTTGTTGCTAGGTTCATTCAGATGGCAGTGTGTTTGAAAGAGGTTTGAATGCTTTGGTACAACTAAGCTCAGTTGTTGGACCATCACTAAATATTAACCTGAAGCAACTTCTTACCAGCGTATGTATAAAATGCTCCTTTTCTTACTTGGCATTTTGCTTTTTTGGTTTCACACAATGACCAGTCATGTAACCATGTTTTGTCACCTGCTGCCACATGCAGTTTCTAGAGAAAGATTCTCTATACTATACTGTAAGGTTAATAGCATATGGACTTTATTTCAGCTAGCTGGGAGATAACCCCACTCCCACACCATCCAAGCTCGTTTAGGGGATTTTCAATTCAAACCACACATAGCCTCCTGACATGCATTTGAACTAGCACTTTTAGTTGGACCATTTTGTGTGAATTATTACCACCCCCAGATAATTTTGTTTCTTTATTTCTGGTTAAAATACCGACACTGCGTGCTAGAAATATGTGTGGTTTCGAAAAAATCATCATGCTAATTATTTCATCATCCAGAAAAAAAAATTCAATTTAATAAAGCTCATAATATTTCTATTTTTATCCTGATGATTTCTAGTCATGTATTTTGGCACAGCTGAAGCACTAAAAGAAACATATGGTTGATGAGATATGTCAAAAGAAAGGCAAAACTAAGAATGACTGCTACACATGATTTATGGAAATTAACAGATCTGATAAAAAATAAATACAAACATTGGCTTTTAGAAGGATATAATATCTTAAATGTTTAAAGTGGGAGTGAAACAATAATACATTGATGTTTTTAAATTATTTTCTTGTCCAATAGATATCTAAAAGGTTAATGGAAAAAACCTATAAAGAACAGATCACTGCTGCACTGCAGGAAATGGAACAGTATGGAGGAAAGGTATGTATGTTGTGTGTGTGTGTGTGTGTGTGTGTATATATCACACCAGGATATTTTTTTTATATAAAGGCTTAGGCACACACTTAATCAATTACCTGGGTGCTATTCAGAGATTCAATATATCTATGTAAAAATGCTGAAGCACACCAGGATTTCAAAAACAGAGCTTCTTTATTATATATATATTTTTGTAACGCTATCAAAATACTGCAATGTTAAGGGCTTGATTAATCTAAATAGAAAAATAGTTTAGAGTAGCAGTAAACAGTCGTAATGTACTTTGCGAACAAAAATGCCTGCCATAGAGGGGTGGGTCACCTTTAAGTTAACTTACCAGCTTTCAAATGGGGGTTACTCACCTCATCTACAAAGGCTACAAATGTATCTCTCTTGCTATTCAGGGCCTCGCCTATTCATATTCTAGTCAATCATCCTATCAATGCATGGTTGCTAGGGTAATTTGGACCCTAGCAGCCAAATTGCAAACTGGAGAGCTGCTGAATAAAAAGCTAAATAACTAAAATAAAAATCACATATAATAAGAAATTAAAAATCATGTGCAAGTAGTCTAAGAATATCACTCTCTACATCATACTAAAAAGTTAATTTTAAAACAAATAACCCACTTTAAGATGGCTTGCTTGACAGATATTTATTGTACTTCAGTGATATGTGTGTATGTGCAGGTGTGGCGTAAGGGAAAACAGCAGATCCTGATGGTAAACAGCTATAGAGGAATCATGGCAATCATTAGATGTCACCCCGCTTCCAAAACAGACCATTTATTACAGGCAGTAAGAATTTTGCATGTATGGATACATGCATATATAGATGCATCTAAGTTTTATGTGCATAAAACATAGATGCATGACTACAAATATTAAATGTGTACTGGAGGAAGTTTTAATTGTCTTCAAAATCAAAGCTGGGTCTTTCAGGAACCTCCTAATTCATAGATGTCTCTAAAGGTGGCCATACACGTAGAGATCCGCTCGTTTGGCGATGTTGCCAAACGAGCGGATCTCTCCCCGATATGCCCACCTTGAGGTGGGCGATATCGGGCTGATCCGATCGTGGGCCCTAGGACCCAACGTTTGGATCAGTTCGGGCGGTTGGATCGCGGGACCGCATCAACGAACAGATGCGGCCGCGATCCTGCCAGATCGACATCTGGCCGACTTTCGGCCAGATATCGATCGGGAAAGCCCGTCGGTGGGCCCCCCACACGGGCAGATAAGCTGCCGACAGTCTGTCGGCAGCTTTTATCTGCCCGTGTATGGCCACCTTAAGTTATCCTTTAACCCTCTTGAACTTCAAGCTCTTTGAATCATTTGACCAAGCTCATCATTTCTTTCACATTGCCATTTAATAAATGCATTGTAGGTTCAGCACCCAGATCCTTTTTTACCCATGAGCCACATTCAAATCTAAAAAGAGTGGGGAGCATCAAGTATAAACTGTTGTTGAGGGTGCCAAATAAGGGCTGTGATTTCCTCTTTGGCATTACACTTTTTTCCAGGCTTGGATGCTAAAATATAAGCACTTGCTTTGAGGCCACTGGGAGCAACATCCAAGGGGTTGATGAGCATCCGAAGTTCTGGAAGAAGTTTGGATGTTTTCTGCATGGGAATCCTCTGGGTACTCTGGTTTTCTCCCATACTCTAAAATATACAGACAGGTAACTGTCTTCTTAGAAAAAATGTTGTGTTTACAACAACTAGTGTGTTTTCTATAGAAACACAACTACAGTTGTATAAATATATATTATATTTATATATAAACAAGCTGCTGTGGAGCCAGCTAAGCACTGGATACTCTGTAGATAATATACCTTCTGAAGAATCCTATTGCATACTACAGAGTTTCTGTTATGTGCTATGAAACCTGCACCATTTCCCCTTTTTTCCAGCTTAAAGGAGAACTAAAGCCTAAATATGAATATGGCTAAAAATTCCATGTTTTATATACTAAACTTATTGAACCAGCCTAAAGTTTCAGCTTGTGAATAACAGCAATGATCCAGGACTTCAAACTTGTCACAGGGGGTCACCATCTTGGAAAGTGTCTGTGACACTCACATGCTCAGTGGGCTCTGAGCAGCGGTTGAGAAGCTAAGCTTAGGGGTTGTCACTAATTATACAACAGAAAATGAGATTGGTCTGTAATATAAGCTGATGCTACAGGGCTGATTATTAAATTTTGATGCTAGTTGCACTGGTTTCTGTGCTGTCATGTAGAAATTATCTGTATTAATGACTAATCAGCCTTATACTGTGACTAATTTTACAGTAGTGAAGAGAAGGAAAAAATGACCCATAGAGTTGCACCTTCCCATCTATATTAGAAGCAGCTTCTAATATAGATGGGAAGGTGCAACTCTATGGGTCTTTTTTTCCTTCTCTTCACTACTGTAAAATTTGTTCTAGTCATATTAGACTGACTCTGCACACCATCTGGATAGTCCTTCTCATCAGCGAAAGGTGCTCTCCTATTTCTCTCTATTTCCAATTTATATTGTGACTATATTTCTATTCTATGTGTACTGTATATTGTGAGTGGGTCCCTAAGCTCAGTAAGTGACAGCAGCACGGAGCATGTGAATCAGTGAATCAGCAGAAAAGAAGATGGGGAGCTACTGGGGCATCTTTGGAGACACAGATCTTTACTGCTAAAGGGCTGTGGTTGCATTGGGCTGGTACACAAGCACTAAATATAATGTACAACATTTCTAGCTACTTTAAATGGTTGCTCCCATGGCTACACAGCAGCCTGTTTATATAAACTATAGTAGTCTTTCTGAAGCAAAAACACCAGTTGTACCAGTGCAGAGCAACAATACATTATATTTTTATTACTAAAAAAAACTTTCAGCTTTTGGTGTTACTGTTTATTTAAGTTGTAAGCTCCACCGGGGAGCAGAGACTGATGATCTCAGTAAAGTGCTATGTAAATGTGTCATTGCTATTTAATAATAATAATAATAATAATAATATTATAATAAAATATGCAAATACTGTTCCAAAAAGAAAGGCTGACGGCATAACTAGACCTTTGGCACACACCCAACCATAGTCATCTGCACAAAGAATTCCAGCATGAAAATAGGTACATACTGGAACTTCCTGACAACACAGTGAATAATGTGGAATATAGAATGTCTCCAAGATGTGTGTCAGGTGTGACAAATGTTGTACTTTACAGTGTATTTGTTTATCAGCAACAACCCTCTTATTCCGTGTATTTCTGATTTGCTCTTTTAATTTTTTTGTTTTTCTAAAGGAAAGCCTTGGAATAATAAAATCAAAAATTCCAACATACTGTTCCACTTGTAACTGAAGAATCAATGGATACTACAACATTTGCACAGGATGAGATAATACTTTGGACCAATTAATAGATTGTGTTGAACTGCTGTCATCCGTTCTGATTGCTAAACACGGCAAATTACAAAGTTCTGTATGATCAGTAGCTGTAATTATGTTTGAGAGTGACCTCTGTGCTATTTTGATTTAATGCTAAGAACTGTAAGAATAAAATCTAATATTTTTCTATACCAGTTCAGTGGTGTTTAACTGAACTTTATTCTTCATCTTCACATTGTTTATTTTATTCACGGTTTTTCTAATTGTTCATTGTTGGAAACCAAATTCCAGATAACTGTTTGTTTGGGCAATTGTTTTCACCTTTGAGCTGCTGTAACAAATTTCAATACTTATGCAAATAGAATATTTCAGTTTGTATATTTCTCTTAACGTGGGTTTCATAAAAATGTGTCCCATAAATAAAAATAATTTTGGGTTTCAGTGCTTTCAGAATTTCACTGTTAGGTGTTTATTGCAATGAGAGTATTGTACAAGGAGCTGAATACAAGACTCTCACTGTCTTTCTATCTGCATAAATACAAACTATATATGGGCAACAGTATCGGGACACCTGCCTTTTTAACAGGCACTGTTTGCCCTGTAGCAGTAACCCATAGCAACCCAAACAATGTTTTCTTTAAAACAGGTGACCAGTAAATGCTTTCTACTCATTGGTTGCTGTTATTGTTACTGCTCCTCTGCCTCAGATTCAGGCTGTTAAAGCACTGCATTGTTCACACCTGTAAGGACCTACGTTGTTAACACCTTAAAGGAATTGTTCAGTATAAAAGTAAAAACTGGGTAAATAGATAGGCTGTGCAAAATAAAACATGTTTTCAATATAGTTAGGCAAAAATGTAATGTATAAAGGCTGGAGTGACTGGATGTCTAACAGAACAGAACACTACTTCTTGCTTTTCAGCTCTCTTTTGTTTACACTGGTTACCCTGTAACCAATCAGTGACTTGAGGGAGGGCCACATGGGTCATAACTGTTGCTTTTGAATCTGAGCTGAATGCTGAGGATCAATTGCAAACTCACTGAACAGTTAGTCCCATGTGGCCCCCCTTCAAGTCGCTGACTAACTCAGAGCTGAAAAGCAGGAAGCTGGATTCTGGCTATTATATTAGACACCCAATCACTTCAGCCTTTATACATTCAATTTTTGGCTAACTAACTATATTAGTAACATTTTTTATTTTGCACAGCCTATCTATTTACACAGTTTTTATTTTTACCCTGAACTGTTCCTTTAAGACTCTGTATTGATCAAATCTCTGACTGTTAGTGCCCACATTGTTTAGTTCTTCACAGCACTTACAGGCTGTAGGGGCAGCACTGGTATTGTGTCACTGTACATGCATATAATGTTCATCTTAGAGTGGTCATGTTACAGATGCAGTCACTTTGGATTGTGTGTTAAATGCGTCGTGACTTAACTCATCTATCTCATTTATCCCACATATCACAGAATATTGTGTCACAGCATCCCATCCAATTAAAGAGTTCACCATTGAAAACAATGGAGCTTTGGTATGCTAATGAAAAGGTTAAATGCATTAAATGAGTTAAGATAACTTTAGATAACAGTTTCTTCAATTAGCCCTGAGTCACGACGCATTTAACTTCCAAATCCAAGTGACTCTATCTGTACATTTCCCTGTCTGTTACCCTGCTCTACTCTGCCTGTGTGCCATACTCTGCCTTCCCTATGCTCTGTGTGTGCCACACTCTGCCCAACCTATGCTAAATGTGTGTGCCATGCTCTGCCTGTCCGACTCTGCCTGTGTGTGCCATACTCTACTTGTCCAACTCTGCCTGTGTGTGCCATTCTCTGCCTTCCGTATGTTCTTTGTTCCATATTCTGCCTTCCCTATGCTACCTGTGTGTGCCATACTCTGCCTGCCCAACTCTGCCATAAATTGTAGATTTGTGAAAATTTGGTCTGGTGGTACCTGACTCTGAATGTTGAACCTACTACATTATAAAGGACAGAGGATTCTACCACTTGCTCTATACCTGTGTGTGTGCCATACTCTGCCTTCCCTGTGTGTGCCATACTCTGCCTTCCCTGTGTGTGCCATAATCTGCCTGTTTGTGCCATACTCTGCCTGTGGGAGGTGAACCTGGTAGGGGATTGTTAGTAATTGGAAATATGTCTTAGGAGATCCCTAAATCATGTACTGGGGGTGCTGTCTTATCCACTGGGGAGGCGGCGGCATATGGATTTATGAATATGTCTTAACGAGACATAAACTTGTTTTACATATGAGTGATATCCCTGCAGTGAGCACCAACCATTTGGTTTTTTTGGTGTGCTACCACCATTACTGTGGGTGTCCTATTAACATTTCTTATGATAGCATGGGGGTGTTGTTCAAAGTGGTTGTTTTTCAACGACCACTGAGTGATCTACGCTTTCTTCTATTATCGGCCTTCTACCACATAGGCCATAACAATTTCGCCCCTGGAAACCACACAAGTTAGCCAGGGCTGACAGAAGGTATTATTATAAGGGTGCTCCATCCTTTGCTGCTTCTGTGTAGACTTGGCACATCTGTATTGTTTGAAGTTGGGGCTCTGTGCATGTCAAGCAAATCTAGCCTGAGAAAATCACTTTGGCACGGCTTTATACATAGGGCATTATTGTGCTAAAACAGGAAAGGGCCTTCCCTAACTGTTGACACATAATAAGAAGCTGTATCAATAAGGTTTGTTTTCACTGGAACTAGTGACTGTACCTAATCCATGAAAACACATCCTGAGCATTAATCTTTCTCCACTAAATAATATTGTTGGCATTGTATCTGGCAAACCCAGACGGCTGCCATATGATGAACTGTTATTTATGACTAGAGAACACATTAATACAGAGTCTAATAGCACAAACATGTAGACCACCACAGCCGATGTTTGTCATTGTTCTATTGCTTTTTTATTTTATAATTGTTTGTGTTATGTGAGCAGTTGTAATGTCATAATTATGCACCTCAATGACAGACTGACTGACTGTCCCTAAGTTATTCCATTTTTGAGATGACTTCTTCCTTTCTGCTGATTATTGCACCTCACTTGTTGAGTGATTAGATTTGGATCAGATCATTTAGGGGCAGATTTACTAATGGTTGAATTTCAAAGTTAAAAACTTTGAAATTCCACCATCAAATAATTTTTGGGAGGCCATTTTCAATCGAAAATGGACCAAATATGTTTGTTTTATAAATCATTCTAAAATCTAATCGATCGAATGCATCATTTGATTTGAACGATTTCAACCAAAATCCTTCGAATTCCTAGGACTTTGAAAAAATTTCAGGACTGGCTCTAGGCGGTCCCCCATATGCTAAAATGGCAATTCGGCAGCTTGAAGGTGTCGAAGTTTCGAAGTTGAAGGATTTTAAAGAGACAGTACTTCGAAATTCTAATTTTTTTCAATTCGAATGGCATTTTGGGCTATTCGAAATTTAAAAATTCACTTTGACCGTTCGTAAATGTGCTCCTTAATGTGTGTCCTAACCTAACTGATTTCAGAGGTTACAATGCTAGATTTTCCCCAGTTATCTAGAGATATAGGATTATTTGACTCCTTTTAAATATATTTTTTTTTACCATAAAATTACTTCTTGGATTTACTTGAGTACCCAGTTTTTTGTTATTAAAAAAATGACTGCCAGCTTCAATCCACATGCAGCACTCATCTCTGACAATGACAGCACCAAGAACAATTTCTAAACTGCCAGTCATTTGACTTGGATTGAAAAGAAATTACACATTGACAAGTGTGATGCCAAGGACTGTCAAAAAGATTGAGACTAGCAGAGTGGACAAAATGGTTTGCATCTTTAATCTGTACCTAAAACAGTTTTATGCTTTACGTATTTTTTTTAACCCATTGTGTTCCCACTTATTCTCCCTCTAGCAATTTATCAAACTTATCATTCTAAAATTTCAATATCCTACATTTGTGATTTTGTCTGGATCGGTGGGGTTTAGTTTGATTACCTTACTTTGAAATTAATTTGAATGATGTATTGTGTAGCTGACAGTTTTGATTACAAATACACAATGCATTAATGGTGTAATATTAAATTAAATAATATTCAGAAACTTGTTGGGATTATACATGTGATTGAGCAGCAAACTGGGTGGGGGAGAGTAAAGGAAAATAACTGCTGTGTGTGTGTGTGTGTGTGTGTGTGTGTGGGGGGGTTCCCTATAGGTATTGTATCAAGGACAATTTTACTTAAAAGGGGCTGAAGCAGAGATCGAGTTGTGGAGAGATTCACAATTTAAGTAAAAGTGGTGAGGTAATAGAAAAATAAAACAGATTCATCTCTATCAGGGTAAAAAAAAGCATCTACTCTAGTGAATATTACAGTGGTTATAAATCCTAGGTGAGCACCTGTCATGCAATTCTATAAAACATAACATTTTATGTGCAGTATTAGGTTCAAACACCTTTACCACCTTTCTATTTTTACCCTCCAATACAACACAACGGGACAGATTTATCAAGGGTCGAATTCCGAATTTAGGTTTTTATAAACTCCCATGAACTTGCAATCAAATTTATTATAAAAATTTAAATTTTATAACTCTGGTGAATAGGATCGGCCCGCAAACCCAAGTCAAATTCAAATCGAATGGTGGTGAATTTTTTTAAAAGCCAGAGTATGATAAAAAAAGTTTAATTAGAAATTCTGCCTCAAAGAGTTCCCAGTACATGATAGAACCACCGCAACTAAACCTCAGTCTACCTCAGTGTACCCCTGAATTATGTCCTCTATGTAAACCACCTCCATATACACTTGCCAAAACCAGTAGGGAGGGCTTTTCCATAAATGAATAAAATATTGAAGACTAATTTGGCACCAGGTTGCAATAGTATTAGGTACGTTCTTTGTTGATTGTGAACAGGCACCAACAAAGTCGAGGCATCCACAATGTAGCAGAGCACTGGACACTACATTTATTTATGCTGTTATATTGGTGGCTAATTTCAAGTTATTGGATTTGGGGGATAGATGGGAACAAAGTGCAGACCAAAATGAACCCTTACTGGACCAGATTATAACTGATGCAGTTTGACCTTTTATTTACTGTAAAGATAAACTGGTGGTGTACTCTCCTATTATGTTCTGCTCACATTACCTGGCAAAAAGAAAATTGTTTGGCAATTAGAAGGGATGGTTAAGATATGAGGGACCAGATGGTAGAATGCTGGGAACATTTACAGGAATAAGCTGCAGCAATTATAGCAGGGATACTTTGCTAAAAGATCTGCAATTTGGAGAATAAACTGTTATAATCTATTCTCTGAAGAGAAGCATTTGGGAGCCCATTTATCAAAATTTGTGTAGCTTTAGTGGTTTTTGAAATCACAACAATTTTAACTAAATCCATGAAGGTCAAGTAAATTATTAAAGGGTGGTTCACCTTTCAGTTAACTATTATCATGTTGCAGAGAATGATATTCTATGATCGTTTGCATTCGGTTTTCAGTATTTGTTTTTTTTTTTTTTGTTATTTAGCTTTTTAGTTAGCACATTATCCTACCAAATGAAAAGCTGTTTGGAATTGGCCATTTTATAATGTACTAGACATTTGAAAAAAATTTCATCCAATGAAAAAAGCCCAAAACTTGTAAGACTTTTCATTCACTTGCCAAAATTAACATTATCATCTTAAATAGTGATGGGCGAATCTCCCGAGATTCGCTTCGCCGAAAAATTTCCAGAGAAATTTGCGAATTGGCGAAAAATTTGCTAAACGAGTCGCGGGATGCTTTTGACGTGCGACTCGTTTTTCCGGCGAAATTTCGCTGGTGATTCGCGAATTTATTCGCCCATCACTACTCTTAAATCACAAAAGATTTCATAGTTGAAAACAGACCGCTCACATTGACTTTTACATGACCTTGCCAACTCTTAGGTGGTGATGTTTTGTATCAGTGTTTTTCATGGTTTTTACACTTAATAAATAATTATTTTGTTGTTTAGAGTAATTAGTATAATCTGTGATTTTTAGAGATTAAAAAAAATTAATACACCAGCCCCTTGATGTATGGTACTGGTATTGTAACATGAATTAAACAGTTCACCAATTAGTGATTGGTGAATCAGACCTGTTTCGGTTTGCCGTAAATTTGCTAATTCTTTTTTGATGCACAACAATTTTTTTCACCCATTGTAGTCTACGGCCATCATTTTTGTGGTAAAACTTGGCAAATAATTTCACTCATCACTACTCTACCACCCACTGGGACATAAACACAATATTTTATCCCTGCTCTGTATTGCACCTATTTTCCTGGATGCCATTTTTTGTGGATGGGCATTAGGTAGAATTTGTTTCTGGTAAAATAAGGGGGGAAAAAAGAGTTTTAGTGAATAATCCCCTAAATGTTGGGTAGAGCTATTTTACATGATTTAGTATCTCTGAGTATATACTAGTTTTGTAGAGTTATTCTGGCTATCTTAATTTGTTACTGGTTTTTCAGGTTACTTACCTGATGCTTGTGTACCCCAGTTATATGTATATGGCCACAGATTTGCAGTGAATTGAGATCAGGGCTTTGATTTGCCAATTCTAAGACACTTACCCCACTTTAACCTTTTCATATGTAAGATGTCTTGCATTGGTTCCTCTTATCACATGACTATGTCTATTTCTACATTGTCCATGGTTTTTTCACCTTGCTGAGGAGCCCCATGCCACAGAGATAATCCATTTCTACTACCGTGGAATAATTAAGAGATCTGAATACTGAAAAAGATTTGGACAAATACTGGATGAAATCCAAAATTGAACTGTTTGCCTACTGCTGCCACATAGGTTTTACTGTTGGCCAAACTGAATGCAATCTCTAAGGATTCTGCTGAATACATATTCTGCATGTCTTTTTTTTATCTATCAAGCAATTTGAAGCCAAAAACTTAAGGTCTGTCACATCTTTTATTGATAAAATAAGTTGACAACCTCTTACACCTGGAGGCTGTAGAGTAGTTCCTGCTACAATTTGCAACTTTTCTCAGTACGCTCATGTTCTTCTATAATCTTGTGGTTTTAGTGTGATTTTTTTTTTTTAGAAACATAAATTTACAATGAATATTGTCTTAGGGGCAATAATCTGTATAACTGGACTTATTAATAGTTTAGTTATTGTAAACATTATTTTTTTAAAGAGTGACTGATTGTAAAACATCTCTCTTCCATTTCTCTTTACAACTCAACTGAACTGTAAATAATTTCAGTTTGAGGCAATGGTGGCTGCATAGGCTCATCTCAACTGCAACGAAGGGTGTTTAATGGAGTCAGACCTGACTTGAAAATGGAGGTGAGTTTTTGGCAATTTTGTAGAGTGAAACAGTTTAATTACAGTAAAAAATGAATATTGTGATTCACACTGTTGCTTATTAATGTTAATCAAATTCCAGTATACACATTTGTTGAATGACAGCTTCTGCACATCTTTTCCAGAACAAAAAAAAATGATACCATGAACAGCCTTCAGATTTGTGATTTATGGCAACATGTTAGCCTATTTGTACATGAGTTGAAACAGGAATTATTTGTCTTTTTAACAAATATACTGCAGAGTTTTAAGGATAATGCGTTTGTGCCAAATTTTGCCAAGGTAAGTATCACTCACAGTGTAATCAGATGGCTTAGGAAGATTGTCCTGACATAATGGACGATTGGTTTCCCTATAGAAAAGCAGTTATTAAAGATCTTGAGATACTTTTATGCTTTTTTTAAGCCTAAAAAGCTATAAAAGGACATGAAGATGTGGCATTTCCCTTATAACAATTTTCATGAGTAAAATGAAAAACTATGGAACTGCTTTTATTAAAGCCAAGAAGAAAAAAAATGAAAGTATTCAATATGATACACTAGAAAATCATGTTGAACTGCTACACATCATGGAACCTAATTTATGGAAGGAATCATAAAAAAGCTATTTTGCATAATATATAACTTAGTAGAAAGCCGAACAGTCTATTTATGGGTAAGATGGAAATTGCAGCTTCAGATTATCGTCAAAAATAGATAAAATTGAAAGTTCTTCCGAGATGACGCACGTGTGCTAGATCACATTCTCAAACAGCTGCATAGAGCACATAATATTTTCATCCTGTAAAAGAACAGAGCAGACTGGTTTAGGACCTCAGAGGATGTGATGGAAGGAAATCCAGTAGTTAAAAAAAAAAAATACAAAACATTTTTTATCCAATAATGAGCATTAGAAGGAAAGTAAGACCCTAGAAATATGCGATTTTGGTGACTTTAGATTTTGTACTAAGGTCCCTCCAGGGCCAGTCATATCAAGTACGGGGCCCGATTGGAACCATTTTGGTGGGGCCCCCTAGAAGGAACTTTTCTGTCTGTCTCAGGGTCACAGAGCTGGATGGGCAAATAGTGCCTGCTTTCCCCTCTGTCCAAGTGACGGCTCCCAATTGGGGATGGGGCAGGCTGGGCAACTGGAAGAAAATGTTCCCTCATTTTGTTTAATCTATGTGCGCAAAAAAAAAAGTGCAAATTTTGGTTACCACTGTAAACTGTGTGTGTGCAGCACCATGCATTATAAATACAACATTGATGCATTTCGCTTGTTACTCAGTTTTACTTCGAGTTCAACTGCATACTCAACACATGTACACTGCTCAATTTTCATAGTTAACACATGATGCATTCTTTAAAGAAACCTTCCTGCTATGTAGTATAGGGAAATATCACTGCTTGTATTCATTTATGGAATATCTTTGTACAGGCAATAAACAAACTTATGGGGCTGTTCCTGCTGAATTCTGCTCAGTACGGGTGAATACCTATGCTGCCATAGTTTTATGGGATCTCTATATACAGATTATGAGCAAACTTAGGGGCTGTTCCTGCTGAATTCTGCTTAGTACAGGGGAATACCTTGCTGCCATAGTTTTATGGGATCTCTCTACAGAATATGAGTAAACCTAGGGGCCTGCTCCTTCTGTGGTGCGTAGTACAGTGGAATACCTATAGCAGGGGTTCCCAACCTTTTTCACCCGTGAGCAACATTCAGATGTAAAAAGAGTAGGGGAGCAACACAAGCATGAAAAATGTTTCTGGGTGGTGCCAAATAAGGGCTGTAATTTGCTATCTAGTAGCCCATACGTGTGCTGGCAGCCTACAGGAGGCTCTGTTTGGCAGTACACTTGGTTTCTATACAACCAAAACTTGCCTCCAAGCTGGGAATTCAAAAATAAGCTCCTGCTTTGAGTTCACTGGGAGCAACATCCAATGGGTTGCTCATGAGCTACTGGTTGGGGGATCACAGACCTATAGGGATAAACATTGAGCAAAAACTGATGCAAACTACAAATTAGCTGACCTTTCAAAAACTCCCACAGCAATATGTAATGGTCTAAGATGCCCTTTGATTTCTATTTTCTGATATTTTCTTTCCTTCTTTACCACACTTTTCTTCTCCCAGAATCTCAGCTCTTATGTGTGTCTGTTACTTTTCTTTCACATACCAAATATTCTTCCTTAAACATTTATTTGTCCATATTTCACCCCAACGATCACCTCTGCTAATTGATCACTCAGAGCTCACACTGGAGCGGGGCCCCCATAAGTGCGGGGCCAAATTGGGCCAATGTGCTTAAGACCGGCACTGGGTCCCTCTGTCCCATTGTCTCTTTTTCTTCTCTGCAGCCCAGATGAAGCATCAGGACTGTGTCATCTCCAGTTATGATATGGGGATTGTTAGGTAAAGACATAGTAAGTAAGGGTACTGGGTCACAAGTTGAGTTACATTGGGTGGCTCAATATGCAAAGCAAACAGGCATATTAAATGAATAAAAACAAACAAAAAATACATTTTTTCTAAAGAATTGATATAATCTTATAAAATTGACTACAGAGTCCTTTATCCTGTCAATATGTGGAGGGTCTATTTTAAAATGAGTGGGGCAGGTGGAACATAGTCTTCATACTGTATTCTTGAGGATATCACTTGCATAACTCCTGGAAGTCCCCTTGAAAATACCCTTACTTGGTATCATTTAGATATGCAAGCTAGGTCATGGGGAGCTACAGAGAAGAGAACACCCACAAAGGGTTCCCAATTCCCTGACAGTGTGGACAGTCCATCGGTAGTCTGCCTGGGTACCTAGTTAAGGTGCGTCACTTGTGGTCCACTGTGACATCATTTCCTGTTTCATGGGTTCCAGGTCAAAATGTAAGTTACCTATTTGCAGGGCAGGTCTGGGTAGGGGGACTTATTTGGGTGGCGTGTATGTATTTGTGGGTACAAGCCAGACACAGGTCTGCATTGCCAGACTGGCACAAAACTCTACTACAGAGTTAAAGGAAATCTACATGTTAACAAAGAAATAGCAACCCACAATGCTCTGAGATTCTTTTACTAGATCAAGGCAACCACAGTCCTTTGGCAATAAGAACTTTTCCTCTGCAGATGCCCCCAATAGATCCAATTCCTTCTTTCTCTGCTGTCAGTTGCCTGAGTTAAGGGAATGACTCTCAATATACTGTACCATATAGGTACCTAAAAACTCATTAGTAATGAAATAAGAGGTACATTGCTTTTTTACAATTTTGTTGCCTTGAGAAAGCTTCGGCGAAACGCGTTGGCAAAGCAAATTTTGATACAGAGTAACTGTTCTCTGCTTTTACCAGCTCTAAGCGCTTTTTTCATTAGAAAAACTTAAGAAGAATTTTATAACCGCATTTTATATTCTCCGCTCTCTTTTTTTTACAAGGCACCGTGTGATTTGTGGTTTTTCAGGGAAGCTTAGCTCTCTAACAAGTTAGCAAGGTAGACACGAGACCACAGTCCACAGTGCTTGCCGTTCTCCCTCTTGTGGGGTCCCAGGGCCTAGAATCAACTATAGGTAGCCTTAGTTTTGGGACTTCTCCACTTCTTGCCTATTTTCCGTTTCCTTGCTTTGACTCTCTTAAAATGCTGGTTGTTTTTAATTCTCTATTTTTTAACTAATGAATTGCACCTTGGCTATTAGCCCTTAATTTTTCTTGATTTTTTATTAATTTTCTCTTGAATGAATCAAGTGTAATTGTTGATTGAACTTTTCTTAATAAATATCAGTGAATTAATTGAGCACTGAAGTATAGATGTCAGTAGCTCTTAGTATTTTAACCTGTTAATGTGGAATTAACTTCCTTAATCGGCATTGAGTTATTAACTGCGAATTTGGTGAATAGTAAATTAAGTAATTTTTAAATGAACATATATCTGTTGAAGATAAGCACTAGCACTTTAATCTATATTTATTTGAAGCACCTTAAATTAATTCTGGTCACTCACTAAATGGTTAATTAATTTAAAACAGTCCCTGTGATTGGACTAATTATATGAATTTTACCATTGACTATATCTAATGTATTGAGGGTATAGTTTTATGAACTATATCACGGAGCACAAGCAATAATTTCAATGATCGCACTGTTTTAATAACAATCAACTAAATATTCAACAATACGGGAGTGGGGTTTTTTATCTTTACTTCTTTTCTTGAATTATCCGAAATAAGAGTTGCATTACATGGTAGCTCACAAGTACATTCTGCACTAAAATTAAATAATCAGCTCTGTAGCATAAGCTTCTAGGATAGATAAATCACATTTTCTGCTTAGCTTTTTGACAGCTGCCCAGAGTACACTGAGCATGTGCAGTGCCACTGACACTCAAAGCACAGAAATCTGTTGGATGCTCTACCACTTATATCAGAGGTTTTAATAAATGAGGCCTGTAAAGCCAGTACTGCAACATTTTGAAAGTTACTACCTGCAGGACATTTTTTAATTACGTTAAATAGAATGTCACAAAATAAGCGTGAGACATAAGCAAACTTGAATTATCCAAGAAGAGGGTTTTGGTTCCAGGGAACAAGTTCTTCTCCAAATTGCCAATTCACCTTAAGGCAGTAAATCCTGCAGTAAATATCTCAAAACCTTGCAAATCTACCAGGCCTGTAACAAATTGGCTGTGGGGGAATGCAACATGTCCAGCCAGCTCATTAAATTACTGGGCTTCAGCCTCCTGCTTGGAGACGCCAAATTAAAACTGATAAATTGTGTATTTATTTCATGGCTAAAGCGGTATTATGCTTTTAATAAATTTGAACATCTGCTGGATTTTAATTTTCCTGGCAGAAACAAAAAGGCAAGAGTTACCCAACATGTGAAGTGACAAAGCAGTATGTCCCCTATATTGGTGCTTAGGGATAGGTCATGCTAAAGAACATGTTTTAATGCACATATTTTCATTTATAATGCAAATATTTTATGCAGATGTTTTGATTTAAAAGAAAAATATGAAATGTATTTCAACTGCTTGGCCTTTCTATGGAGTGTGGAAGTGCTTTGTTGCAAACAAAAAAATGTTTCATCATTTAATATATGGGGCAGATTTATTATGGAGTGAACAGGGGAACCCAGCAGTCTGAAATAATGTGAGAAATATATATATAGAGAGAAAGAGAGAGAGAGAGAGAGAGAGAGAGAGAGAGAGAGAGAGAGAAAACTCATGGTTACTGGTTAGGGGCACTATAGTTATGTCCTGAGAGTCCTAATAGGTTTTTCTTACTTTTTGGCAGCTCTCTATGAATTCTTCTATAGTGACCACTCCATCCTTATTAATATCCATTTTCTGCAAATGAAAAGAAAAAATGATCCATGTATTGTATATGTAAATACAGCTGGTAATATTAGAAACTATTCTGCAATATCTTCTTACCTGGAAGAAATTCTCCACATGTTGTCTTGGTGTTTCGTCTCTGACTAGAGGGTATGTACATTTTCCCATCATGTCATAAATTGATTTAATTATATCAAACATCTCCTATAATAAATGTTTAAGAGATACGATACTGATCATTTAGGAATAGGAGTTATTATTTGCTGATAAATATGACTTTCTAATATTCGGTATCAGTAGAAACATTACCTGATCTTGAGGACTGTTACAAAGCTACTCTGAAAAAAAATGGTTTTGCCCAAGTTTTTTTTTTGTCCTTTCTATTTTACTAGGTCTGAGATTGCAAAGAAATATCTATTTTCTTTTGACTGAGGAGAATGTAAAAGTGAGAAAAATGGTAATTGTTCATCTTTACCCTCACCACTAGAGGATCCAAACCACTGGAGTGCCTGCATTGACAAGAATCGTTTGTAATACATTTTTAAGCTTGATAATTAACAAGTGTATTACACTATTGGGCTTTGCCCTGCTTATATGTTTTTTTAGTGAGTTTCTCAGTGAAGAGTATTTCAGGCCGAACAAGAATTTTTATGCACTAATAGCCAAGTGGGGGTCTGTGAGTACCCATCGAAATAAGCTTAATGGTTTTGAGTTGCAGTCTAAGATTTAAGATCTTTTTTAACCCCTGCAGTCCCCTGGGACAACAGGGAATCATTTTTGTGCACCTGTTTTCCTAATTCTCATACATATATGGTGTATACTGAAGCAGTAAATCTTACACTAGATACTATTGTTGCTCTCTTGCATTGTGATTTTTCTATCAATAGTTGCAATAAAGTGATACAGGATCAAATTTATAGCTTGAAGGAGGAAATTTGTGATGATTTTGCCAGGCTTGATGCTTTCCAAATGAACACCCCCCCCCCCCCAAAAAAAAAGGTTATTCTCTAATTAAATACTCAATGTTTTTATTAGTTATTTTGTAAATGGGGCTGTGATTTGTTTCCTATATTAAAAGCTACTTAAAATTGATTTACCTGTATTATAATAGCTTGTTGATTAGATGTAATCATAATGGCCTTGAACATTTTTCTAGGTACCAGTAGAACAACATCAAATATATGTATATGTCAACAACGCATTCTCAACAAGCACATTGAGTCTGAACTTATTGAGGTCTCTCATGGACCAATTTAGTTTTGGCCAAATCTGTGTGCTATATCTACCCCCTCTTTATTCCCAGTCTTTACTGACTTTATCACTCTCTAGTCCCTTTTGCAAATTGCACCTCTACATTTAGAGGCTAGCCTGAAACAAATTTTTTATCTGATAATAATGCAAATATTATATATACAAACTATATAGATGTATAGCATCAAAGTCTTCCTAATATGGTGAGGTGGTTTCAACAAAAGTTCTGTTATCTTTTATTTCCCAGTTTTCATATTTATTGCACACACAGGGAACCCAATCAACAAATGGTAAAGAAAGGGAAATACAGTGGAAGGATATGAATTATTCATTGTTTATTATCTTGATCTTGAGATATTTTCCAGCAATAACTATGCTACTGAGAATGCACAGAAGCAACCGTGATTTAGTACAAACGGTATGGTTGCGCATGTCGTATGAAAATGGAAGTTACCTCTTTTGTTATGTATCCATCTTTATTTATATCATATAAATTAAAAGCCCAGTTGAGTTTTTCCTGAATTGTGCCTCGAAGCAATGTAGACAGGCCGATTACAAAATCCTGCAATAATAAAACATACATTGGTACATTGATAGTTACAATTATTCTGGCAAATAACACATGAACAGAAAAAAAGAACAGTGGAACATAAACTAATGCACAGTGTGCCATTCTGAGTGAGTTCAGTATAAATTGATTCACAGCAAGGACATATGGGAATAAATAGACAGATGTTGCCCGGTCTATGTCCCCCGCTGGTATATTGATTAACACTGCTGAAGGCCAGCTAGACACTTGCCCATTACCAAGGATTTCACCGCTGTTCGTTCTGTTGCAAATCACAGCAGAGTATTTCTGTATGCACACTTCATGAAGGATATTGTGATGTTTCCTTGATAATTGAGAATGAAGTTCAAGTCCCACACACTTTTTCATAAATTTTCATTAGAAAAAATATTATTTTCTAGATTATACTCTACAGTGTTTTCATGTAATTGATTTACTACACTTTATTTTATTGTTTTTCTTTGAGCACTGGTCTTTGCTGAATTCTTGTATATAAACAATAAGACACAAGGGGTGATTCTGAAGTTTTGTTAATAGGGTTGTTAAATGTTGGGTTGTTTTGGGTCCCATATACCTAAACCATTGGAATAAAGTGTTCTCTATGCTAGGCTTCTGAACTTTGCCTCTCTTCTCCTTCCATCACCCCAACTCATTCCTAATTGAAAGAATTCTCTCAAGCTTTTGTCTGTGTCTAGAATTAGCTGCCACAACTTAATAAATAATGTAGACCACTGGCCATTCTATAATGCACTTATAGAAAACCCTCAAATTCAACCATCTAATTATTATCGAATTTTAACCCTTCAAATTCAAAGGGTTTTAACGATATTCGTTTAATCGAACGATCGAATAAGAAAAATTTGATCGATCGATAAAATAATTCGAATCGATCTAAAAAAGCTGGAAAAACCCTATGGGAGCTTCCCATAGCGATATACAGCAATTCGGTAGGTTTAATCTGGCGAACTAGGCAATCAAATAAAAATTTTAAGGGCAAGTAATTCGACCATCGAATGGTCCAATGATTGAATAGATTTTTATTCGATCTATTCGAATGATTAATTTCGATCAAATTTTTAAAATTCGATGGTCAAAGTGGCCAGAAAAACTATTCGAAAATTTAAAAAAATATATATATTTTTAATCATTCACATGAATTTAGTACATTTAGCAAAAACACAAGGGGGAATTTAATAAAGGGCAAATTGTCACCTCTGCAGGCTCCACCACCCTTTGTCAGACATTAATTAGTATGCATATGCTTATTCATAAAATGGTAAAATTACATCTCGGCAGACGTTCATTAGTGCAAGGATTTCTAAGCAAACTTTCCCCACTGCTACTTTCTTCTTAGTAAAACTGTGATAACACACATATAAGATCATACAGTATATATGTCTTTATTAGAAATTTATTGAAATTGCTTCAAGTTGACACTTATTATTACAAATGTCCAAGGAGCAAAATAAAGACAAAAGATATCCTCTAATGCTCTAGACTTGAGCCCACCCTAAAACAAACGTGGCATGCCCCTCAAATGGTTAAAAATATATATATTTAACAGTTACAACTTTTAAACATAATCCCACTTTGAATATGAAAAAATGCTAGCGTTTTGACTATTTTTTTTATTTTTGGAATTTTTGGAATGCAGGATATTATGTCACTGATATAAAATTGAGGAGGATGTAGCTTCATCTTATCAGTTCGCCAGGTATAACCTGGAGAAGCAGACTCTGGATAAAAGGGTAACAAAGTGGAAAATTCTCACTTTTGTGAATGATCGTTGGACTGAGTGAAAATTTGCCTGGTGAAAGGGTGCAAAAAAGTGATCAGCTCTTTCGCTAGTGAATTGTCCTCTACTCTTGTTAATGAATTGGCAATGTCCCTGTGGATTAGAATTTTGGAGAATTTCCATTATCAACGGCCACTTCACCCTTTAGAAAGCCTGCCCCTTAGTATTTTGGCTGAAACCTTATAACAAAAAAGGTCCCTTATCTGGTGATCGCCAACCTTTCTAAAGGTGGCCATACACGGGCAGATAAAGCTGCTGATATCAGTCCTTTAGACCAATTTGGCAGCTTATCTGCGCATGTATGGGGACTTCCGATGGGTCTTCCCGATCGATATCTGGCCACAAGATCGATAAGGAATGTTTCATTTTTTCCATGACCGACCAGTCAGAGCCCATTGCTCCTGTTTGTAATCTGATCATTCGGCCCTAGGGCCGAATGTTCGGATTGCCCCTATATATCCCTGGGCATATTGGGGTATGATACGCTTGTTTGTTTATGTCGCCAGAATAGGGGATATCTTTGTGTATGGCCAGCTTAAACCTGTAACGGTACAGTATGGAAGTCCATGATCCAGCAACAAGTGCGGGGCCACGTGGTGAATAGCGCAACCCTATTCTGTCATTTATCCGTGTTGTGATGAGAAAAGTTCTTGGCAAATTAGTTAGTTGATAATTAAATGATCATAATTAAATGATCATAAATAAAATGTGCTCAAAAACATCAGGTTACCTTAAACATATAAAATGAGAAAACAGCTGGTCTGTTCTCATTTCTTCTTGCTGTTTTAATCATACCGTGTACAATGTGACTGATTTGGATTAGATCATGAAATGACATTTAAATAAATGTTTGATCTTATGAATATGTGATTATGTGTTTAAGAATATGAAAAAAAAAAACATATCCAAATCAAGAGAATGCATAATAAGCATCTGTCTGATAATAGGAAATAAACTCATTAGAATTATGTTATGGGTTGTTGTTATAAATCACACTGATTTATTATGATCTATTTAAGCTTAAAAAGCAAACTTTTATGCACAGTATTTTCCATATGTAGCAATATAGCAGTAAGGTTTTCTTAATATGTTGGCACCTTCAGCTTTTCAGTTAGGTCTGTGTTTCACTTTTGTTTCATGGAGCTGTTTTGGTATTACCTTTGTGCATGTTCCTGAGGGTAACTTAAGGGGGTGTGGCTTAGGGTTGCACAATCTGACTCTGGGCAGGGGGCAGGGGTGTAAAATAACTGGGGTGGAGCCGTGATGTACCAGGGGGGTCCTGATGGCAGGGGCAGGGCTTTGATGTGGCAATCGGTGATTGGCTGATCATGCATCTATAACAGGGAATCCTGCCCATTTTTCCTAATTTGGAAGACCTTAGAGCAGGGGTCCCCAACCTTTTTTACTTGTGAGCCACATTTAAATGTAAAAAAGAGTTTGAGAGCAACACAAGCATGAAAAAGTCCACGGGGATGTAAAATAAAAGCTGTGATTGGCTGTATGGTAGCCTCTATATGGTAGCCTACAGAAAGCTCTGTTTGGCAGTACAACTGTTTTTTATGCAACCAAAACTTGCCTCTTAGCCAGGAATTAAAAAATATGCACTTGCTTTGATGCTACTGGGAGCAACATCCAAGGAGTTGGAGAGCAACATGCTGCTCGCGAGCTACTGGTTGGGGACCACTGCCTTAGAGGCAGTTTTGAACCAAGCAGCCCTTCAAAAAAACCAGGCTGTCCGGGTCAAAACAGAACAGGAGGCAACCGTAGTGTGGCTGGATAGCAAAACAGCAGAGTTTTTGGGAAAAGTCTTGTCAGATCCCAAGTGTACCAAAGGTCTTCTCCATATGTGAAGCCACTTCAGTGCATTAATAATAAGGACAATGCTCAACATACTTTGTATGCAAAACAGTTCACTTATTCTGGTACCCCCTAAAAGTTAACAATTTTTTCCCTTTAGAATACAACGTGAGCAAAACTGAAACCTGTACAAAGATAATCTTCCATTAGCTTAAAGAACCATTATCACTTTTAATGAATGCCAAGAAATTATGAGTAAAGGAAGTACAGAATTAAAATTAAGTTTACCAATGAAAAGGGATTTATAGGATTAAGAGTTTGTCTGTTCATTATTTTGTATTAAAATTGCTGAAACTGAAAAAACTGTATCCAGTTCAACCCTACATAGACTTGCTTTGTATTGAAGCACAAATTAAGCCCCTAGTGAATAATCAACTAATTCAGCCCCAGGCTGTGTTTTTCATCCTGACTCCAAGATGACATTCTTGATTCCTTGTAAATAAGACCTGTCCCTGGAGAAGTTATTGTGAGCACCATCAGCAGATAAAAATGGGATATGGGAGTTTGAAGAATTATGTAACTATACATTGTAAACCGTCTGGCAAACAATAGATAAAATATTTAGACAGACAACTTTTTTTTAATTTTGGTTCTGTGCATTACCACAATGAATTTGAAATGAAACAACTCAGATGCATTTGAACTGCAGACTTTCAGCTTTAATTGGGTAGTGGGTTGAACATAAAGATTACATAAACGTGAGGAACTAGAGCCATCTTTTTAACACAATCACTTCATTCAGGGGCTCAAAAATAATTGGACAATTGACTCAAAGGCTATTTCAAGAGCAGGTGTGGGCAATTCCTTTGTTATGTCATTATCAATGAAGCAGATAAAAGAGTTGATCTGAGGGGGGGGGGTGCTTGTGTGTGGAAGATTGCAAAATCATTTCCATGCCAAACAAGTGAACAACACTCTCCAGGAGGTAGGTGTATCCATATCCAGGTCTACCATAAAGCCATCAATAATAGAAAGGCTAGATGATGGCGAGAAAAAAATATGGAGAAGGTGTGGAACATATCATGATCCAAAGAATACCACATCATATGTAAAACATTTAGGAGGCAGTGTGATGGCTTGGCAATGCATGGCTGCCAGTGGCACTGGGACACTAGTGTTTATCCATGATGTGACACAGGACAGAAGCAGCTGAATGAATTCTGAGGTGTTCAGAGACATACTGTCTGCTCAAATCCAGCTAAATGCAGTCAAATTGATTGGGAGGCATTTCATAAAGATGGACAATGACCAAAAACATACAGCCTCATGGCACCCCCGCCTAATGGTTTTAAAAATTAGTGGTGAGCACAACTTTCCCTTGTTTGTTATAGTTCATATAGGAGCAGTAACCAGCTCCTTGTTGTAGCCCCCACCCTTCCCAGCTATAGTCAGGTGATCCCACTGGTGTCTAATAAAAGGGCAACCAAGTTTGGGAGTTTTACTTTGAAAGCAGCAAGTAAGTTGCAGGTAAAACTGTGTAATATGTATCATGAAGTAATAGAATTCTTAATGAATCAGATGAAAATTGAGCGTAGGACTGGCCAGATATGGGATGACTTTGACGTAGTTGGCCAGCTTAAATATATTGCAGTATATGGACAAACAATCCCTGTTTTGTTTAAAGGGTAAGGCATTTTTAGTAGCTGTATGCACAAAATGCCTCAATGTCATAAATATATTGATAATGGGTTGAGTGTAGTTTGGGGCCCTGTCACTTACCCAGACCAATCCAAATGGGATTCTAGCCCACTAATTTTTAAAACCATTAGGCAGGGGTGCAATGAGGCTGTATGTTTTTGGTCATTGTCCATCTTTATAAAATGCCTCCCAATCCATTTGACTCCATTTAGCTGGATTTGAGCAGGCAGTATGTCTCTGAACACCTCAGAATTAATTTGGCTGCTTCTGTCTAGTGATGGGCTAATTTATTCGCCAAGGGCAAATTTGCGGCGAATTCCCACAATTCTCCGCAGGCTAATAAATTTGACAAATCGCTGGCGTAAAAAAAAAAAAAAAAAATGAGACGCGCGTAAAAAAACCGTGTGTCAAAAACGACACGCGTTGAAAATGTGACACGACTCGTTTCGCGAATTTTTCTGCGAAACGGGATAGATTCACCCATCACTACTTCTGTCCTGTCACATCATGGATAAACACTAGTGTCCCAGTGCCACTAGCAGCCATGCACGCCCAACAGAAATATTCCACCTTTAATTCTGTAAGCACCTTCTCCAGGTCCACAGGAGCACCTCAAACTCTGCCTGTCGGGCTGAGCTGGGCAGATTTCCCCTACTGTTTGCCATACAGAAGAGGGTGCTGATACTGGGCACACCTACAGAACAGCAGCCCCATCACCTACCACCATAAAGCCTGGTTGAACAACGAGACCCAGCTAGATAGAGTAAAAGAGAGTAGGGATGCACAGAATACAGGATTCGGTTTAGGATTCGGCCAGGTTTTGGCCTTTTTCAGCAGGATTGCATATGCAAATTAGGGCCAGGGAGGGAAACTGCGTGACTTTTTGGCACAAAACAAGGTAAAAAATGTTTCCTCTTTCCACCCATAATTTGCATATGCAAATTAGGGTTCGGATCCGGTTCGGTATTCGGCCAAACCTAATCCAAAATAGAGGATTCGGTGCATCTCTAAAAGAGAGATAGAGTGAAAATTTATAGATAGATAGAGTGAAAGATAAAGTAAAAGAGAGATGCTAGATAGATAAGGATTTTCCATACAATGTCAATTCAATGTGATGTTTAAATTCTTTTACATTCACTGTGACCTCTTGAAGATGTCATTTCCCATAGATATCAGTTCAGAAATAAGATTTCCATTTGGTTGCATTTGAGAACGAACAGCAGGATATTTAAAACATGGTCTACAAACAGTGAGGCAGACATACTTAGGGCAGTAAGCAGTTTAAATACCCCTAAACAAATTTGCATGGTATTAATGTAATTTAACATGCAACAAAAATGACTTTACTCACCTCAAAACTTACAGATCCGTTATGGTCTGTATCAAATGCGTTAAACAGAAAATGTGCGTAGGTGGATGCATCTGGGAATGAAATATACAGAAATTATAGTTTTTTTCCTTTCTTTAAATAAAACACAGCACAATATCATACGGATGTATACCATCTTAAAGTAATACTGACACGACTATTCAGAAATTTACATAAAAAAAAAATATTGCATTAAAAGTTACCTATAGGTCATGTTGATTATTTAGTTCAGCTTTTGTGAGTAATTGTTACTTGAAGTTACCTGACTAAACCTGACTCTTTTGCCAAAATGCCCGTCCCTTTTCAAGCTGTCAGAGTTTCTAATGCTAAAGGACTACTTATGAACAAATATGGCAGCCCCATCATAGAGGATCAGATAGTTAATGTGAAAACTGTGAGCAAATACTATTATGGCACAGTTATAAATAGCATACAAAGACATTACTGTTGTCAATATCTCTATACCATATAGAGTGCACAAATGAAATTTGTAATGGAACTTGCTAATGTTCTTGCTGTTTATTGTAGGATTCCATGTATTTTTATGGTGTTCCTCATACCTAGCCTAAATTCATGCATTTTGTTCGATAGAATGCAATGTGTAAATGCTTTCACACTACATACTACATATGTTTGAAGTTAGTATGCTCCAGTGAAATATATTAAGCTTAGTCACTTACAGGTATGATTCGCCTTTAAAGGAGAACTAAACCCCTTTTGAAAAAACCCTACCCTATATAGACCCCCCTCCCTTCTCCCACCCCCCAGCCCAGCTCATACCCCAGGCAAATGCAAATAACTCTTTATTTACCCCTCAGTGCAGATTCAAGCATCGGAGTTCACGTGTGCAGTTGTCTTGAACAAGATTGCACCAACTGCGCACACACCATTACACAGTTCACTTTCCAAAGATTTGTGAAAAGAAGATGTCACCCGTGAACTCCGCACTGAGGGGTGAGTAAAAGTTAGAAACTCTTTTGCTTCCCATTTATCTGTTTTTATTGATTTTTTTCTGCATGATTAATTTACCTTCTTATCTTAAATATACCACCATGTTTGATAAAATGTTAAATGGGAAGAAGATATGGTTTTACTTTCTCTAAATGTTCAGTTGCTGTATACCTGCAATCCCCATCGGGGGGGGGGTTTAAAAGAGAACTAAACCCCCCAGTAAAAAGTCGAAAATGGAATAATGCTAGAATTGCTGTATTTTGTATACTAAATATAAACATGAATTTACTGCACCAGAACAAATAATTATGCTTAAAGTGGCCACAGGGGCTGTCATTTTATAACCTTGTTAAACAACTTTACAAGACCAAGACTATGCACATGCTCAGTTTGGTCTGCTTCAGTTGGGAGGTTAAGCTTAGGGATTGTCATAAATTATCAAAATAGCACAAGTCATATAATATCTGCCATAGAAGGCGATACAGCAAGAGTGATTAATAATCAGAATATACAGACTGCACTGGGTCTGCAGATACACATCTCTACATGGTTGCCTGTTTCTCCAACCTTTTGGCTTCCCTGGGCCACACTGGAAAAGAAAAATTGTCTGGGGCCACACATGAAATACACAAACACTTCTGATTTGTTAAAGTAAAGAAAATGCACAGAATAGAACTACAATACAAGTTGGATAACCAGATGGAGCTATACACTGGAATATTGGACACCTGGACATTAAATAGACTTATTATTATTACTGCTAACTGGGCAATGGGCAGGGTGCCCTCTCCTGCCTACTCCTATATCCTTTACAACATGACATTTAATTAGGAACCAAGCATTTCAAGCTGGGCCGCATTCATATTCATCCTGGGCCGAATGTGTTCCTCGGGCCGCAGGTTGGACAACCCTGCTCTACAGGGAAACAAACAAAACTGCTTGAGTTCTGGAAAAACTCCCCCCTGCCCTTTGAAAGTATGATCGTTTCCCTGCAGAGCAGTTAGGGACTGTCTGAAGTTTCCTATCTGCAGCTGTCAGAGCAAGTAAATGAATTGGGAATTTCACAGCATACAGTCAGGTTTTTAATAAAACTGTACACGTTTTTTAATCAAAGTATGTTGGAAATAGTGTATCACACTTGGAGTGCCCCCTCTTCGTTTACTCTCAGTCTTACTCATTGCCTTGTAAATACAGAAGGAGAGCAGTGTGTTCACTCATGTATGGAAAAAAGTAGCGATAGACACGTTTCGTCCATATTCACATGATCTCTGTCTCACACTTCTCTTCTGATTTACTGTATTTCTGTTTCTGTATTTATTAAAGAAAGTGTATGTACAGTAGGTGCCTTATTCACAAATGGCCAGTAGGTGAAGGCAGAGAGCACTCTTTGTTGGAGTTAGCATCTGCATGTAGAGTGACATATCAGCTAACATATACATGGTTAATACAATGGTTAAAGGGGATGTTCACCTTCCAAACACCTTTTTCAGTTCAGTTGTTTTCAGATTGTTCTCCAGAAAATCATTTTCCATTTTTAATCTTTTACAGTTTTTTCAAAATCTAAGTTTAAAGTTGAATGTTTGCGTCTTTGGTGTTGTGAGTCTGGCAGCTCAGAAATTCAGGTGCAGACTCTAAACCGTTATAATTTTGCAACATTTTGGGGCAGATTTACAAAATTTGTGTGATTTTCAAAAAGATTCAAACTCAAATTTTCGAATATTTATGGCCACTTCGACCATCGAATTTTGAAAATTCGATCGAACTGAATGATTCGAAAAGATCAAATAAAAATCTATTAATTAAATCGAATATTCAACAATCTAATTACTTGCCCTTTAAATTTTCATTCGACTGCCTAGTTCTCCAGATTAAACCCATAGAATTGCTATTCTTCCCTATGGGAAGCTCCCATAGCAATTTTTTAAGTTTTTTTAGATCAAATGGTTAAAATCATTCTAATCGATTTTATCGTTTGATCGTTTTTTTTCTATTTGATCGTTCGATTGGTCGAACAGCATTAAAATCCTTCTAATTCGATATTCAAAGGATTTTAATTCTATTAAAATTCGATGGTCGAATTCGAGAGTTTTTTAACCCTCGAATTCGACCCTTCTTAAATCTGCCCCTTAGTTGATCCATTTCTCAGCAGCATCTCTGGAGTATTAGCAACTATTGTATCAAGTCTAAGGGCTGGTGCAGACAGGGAGATTCGGGGAGTTTCTGTCACCTGGCGATTCTGCAAGGCGACAATCTCCCTGAACTGCCTTCTCCCTGTCCGCTGCCTGTTTAAGTCAAAAAGCGCCAGCTCCAATGCACACGCGGTGTGGCGATTTCCGGAATCGCACAAAGTTGCTTCGTGAGGAAACTTCGGTCGATTCCGTGAATCGCAGCACCGCGTGTGCATTGGCGCTGGCGCTTTTTTATTTAAACAGGCGGCGGACAGGGAGAAGGCAGCTCAGGGAGATTGTCGCCTCACAGAAGAGGCAATTAATCGGCAGGCGACAGAATCTCCCCGAATCTCCCTGTCTGCACCAGCCCTTACAGCTGCCTGTAATGAAACCTAGAGATTCTGCTCAGCAGGGACAAAGATAAGAAATACATCAACTAAATGTATCAATTCAAAACAGTTTACAGGGTCGGTGATGACCCCCCCAAGCATCTTTAGAAAGTTAAAAAGGAAAACGTGCACTTCAATATTAGAAAAATGCGACACACCCTAAATAGAAAGTCTTTATTTCTAGTGAACTGTCGGAAACCAACTGAACTGAAAAAAGTGTTGTAAGGTGAACAATACTTTTAAAGGCAACAGTTCTAAGATGTTGTACCTTGTTAGCCATTGAAAAAATGGCTAACATTTTATTGGATTGCTGTTTAAGTAAAAATTGCTTTCAGAGCACCCAGGCCCCTTCGTCAGGTGTAAAGGTTTCTGTGTGCTCCAAAAGCTTGCAATTATTACTTATTCAGCTAGACAATAAAAGGTGTCACCAAACATTTTTTTAAACATGTTAAAGGCAATATAGCCAAAACACAAAGGCAATTTCCAGGCTTCCCCTTCAAAGCAAACCTAGCTTTAGGCTGGTATATAATAATCTGCTATACTGTACTATAGTCACTTCTAGCTGGTGTGTGTATATATATATATATATATATATATATATACAGTATATATATATATATATTTAGTATCAG
>CM044431.1:28429271-28473793 GCA_024363595.1 Xenopus borealis
TTTAAAAGTTTTATTTCCTTCCTAGTGTTAACTCAATCATGACAGGTTTCCTTTAATATTTGATTACAAAAACAAAGTATTCCCTGAAATCAATAGTTAGAGAAGTGCAATCCTCAACATCTGCTGTTTGCATTATTTACATATTTCCATTGCAGCTCTCTGTATCTCTGATACTGTGCCATCTCAAGTGTTGTGCTAGGGTAAAGCGCTGATAAACAAGCCCTTATGGTTTCTAAAGCTGTCGAATGTTTAAGTAAACAGAATCCATTCCCAGTGCAATAGCCCTGTAGCATTTTGTAAAATATTGCATTCTGCTGGCATAATTCTGTTTATATAGAAGCTAGGCGAGACTGGGTTATTACTCACCTCCTTGTGGGAAGAACTGGGCATAGATATCCTTAAAGGTCTCTTCATTAACAATTCCACTGGGACATTCCTATAATATGTAAACAAAAAAGAAAAGTTCATTAAGGCATAAGTACATATTGCATATGCACTTCATTTAGAGCATCTCAATATAGCTGGGTCCCCCAAACCTTGTATATGTAATCAAACAGGACCTTACAGGTCTTTTTCAAATTATAACTCCCAACACTAGCTGATGGGTCTGCCTACATCAAACTTCAAAATGTAAAATAACAAGACCAGTATTAAGACGTTGCTGTAGTCAGCATTTTAGTTCAGTAGTAAGTGAATATTTCTTTTTGTGTTTGTTTTTTTTTTGTAAATCCATTAGGGGGAATTCAGGAAATCAAGAATTTGAGAAATAATTTGCTCTGAAGAACCAAAATAGGATTCTGTATCAATTGTTACAGAAAACCAAAGCATGAGAAGTGTCTTCACTTCTTCTATACCTAGCTTGCCTTACAACTTTTGAAACCCCTCTACTTCTGACTTTTTTGCCCTCAATTATTTGCCATATGTCTTTTCATGAAGACCAACTTTGTTTTTATACCACCTACTTCCACTGCTGTTTCCCACCTTAAAAAAAATTAATTATAAGATATATATATATATATACAGTATACACACACCAATATCTCCTGAATTCCTATGAGACTGAGCATGGGAATGTTGAACTACATAGGAAGGCATAATGACACTTTGATTAAAGGCAATTCATCTTCAGTTATAGTGAACTGATTGCATTCAGTATAGACTGACTTGCAATCAGCCTGAATGGGCTCGGTGTGGGTCAAGACCAGCAGACCAATATGGATTTGTTGTTATGATTCAGTTGCTTTCTCAAAGTTTCTGTTGGATTTTGTGTAAGAGGTTAGATGTGGCAGAGTTGGAGAATTCCTTAGGAAGTCTCTTTAACCATCACCCACGGAGGTCTGGGTGAGCCACTTTGGCCCATCCTCCCACCAATTTATATAACTATGTTTATGTTTGTAGTGTTTTGCTGCTTCATTTTGTAGTTACTTCTATTTATAATGTGTTTGTTTATGTAGCAGATTGAAAATGTTGTGTCCCAACTTATTATTGAGTTATTGAGCATGTCTAGGTCATTATATGGTAGATCCACAAACTGGTGAGTTTAGCCACAAGGGCTGACGCCGGTAGCCTACAGCTTTGTACAGCTTCCATGACTTGTGATGGTTAATATAATAAGGCTGTGGCCTTTTCTTCCCCAACAAGTGTGTCTGTGTCTAGGTGATGGTGGGGGGGGGGAAGAATGGGTGGTTGTGGTTCCCCCATTTGTTTTTTTGCTGACCATAATATACAAGGAGATCGTTTTGTATGGAAAAACAAAGGCTTTAGGGTCACTTACAGCATGGGTTCTATTTACTTTCAGATTTCCTCATGAATTGTATTTTTCCCCTCTAAAAATCATGCATTTGTATTTCTCTAAAACCCTAAAAATTTGAGATCAAAGTGTAAAAAAACACAAAAAACTCTAATACAAAACTCCAAGTAAAAGCAGTTGAGGTCCCATAAAAGTCAAGGTAACCTTGCAGTGATCCTATTGGACCTTTTTTTAACAATTCAGACCATTCAGAGATTTTATTATTATTAACATGTATTTCTATAGCGTCAACTTATTTCGTATCACTGTATTTTCAGATTTTTTTTAGCTTGAAACTGAGGTTTTTGTATTTTATTTTGGATCGATCTGGACTTTTTTCCATTCGTACTTTCAGCTAGTTTAACAACTTTAATGGCATTCATGGTTTTAGAGGAAATTAGTTTAATTCTGGTTTCAAAAAGCTCTAAAAGCATTAAAATTTTACTTTAATAAAGGAGCCTCTCTTTGTTTCATTTAATGTGTAGGTTAGCCTTGTAACTGGGGAATTAAGTCTTTGCAAATGACAAAACTGACTGAGAAAGAAACTGAATCATGAATAGTTTGAAAACAAATATACAGTGTTTCTGTGCAGGTCCTCAGGTTTATTGTAATTGCATCAATAAAATCCGTACTGTAGCATTCCAGCTACATTCATTAATAACATCTGACAGCCCTATGTATTCTGTTGAAAAGCTGCACATCATCAGCTCCCCTTTGTCAACTTGTATTCGTTTTGTGATATGATCCAGTTGGCTGCTTTAATCAATTGAGAGCAAAGATAGGACTGCAGCCACGTCACATCTAAGGGTATCCATTTGCTCCCACTTGTTGGCAATCACATCTGAATAAATTGAATGGTTTGTGATTTCCTGTGCTCTAAAATGTCTTTCCCTCGCATCTGTGCTATTCTGCTGTATTCGCCTTTTAACTCCCAGAAGCCAAGATGATAGCAGCACTTGACCTCATTAGTTTGTCAATATCCCTTGCTTGTTTTCTGAGATATCAGTCTTGTCTATTAAGAAGCTTTCATAAACCTCTGTCTAGCTACCTAATGCTGCCTCTGTAAATCATTCCATCCCTCACAGCATTATACATTGTACTATAACTGGCTTCTCCTTCTCTTGTTTGTATTAGGAAATTCCTAATCTTTTTTGCAACAAACAATTAAATAAATGAGTAATATAAACCTTTAATTCATTATGAAACATCCCTCCGTTTCTCCCATGCCTCCAAACTAACCTTTTGAATGGCATCTGAATGCTTTTTTTTTTGTAACTTGTATTTTTATTGTTTTTTTGTCATGAGTAAACAAAAAAAAGAGAAACATAAAATAGATATACAAAAAGAAACAATACAGTCGTAGCATTTCTGTAAAGTTTTCAGTGTATAGATTCTTGATATCTAATAGCTAATAGTTTACATGCTAATAACCTCCGTGATCCAAATGACCATTTGTTTGGGAAGTGAGGATGGGGGTAGATTATTATCTCTGCTCATCATCTAAGGAGGTTACCATGTTGTGGCTATGGTTAACTGTTAAATCCCCAGCATTTTGTGAGCTCGCTATATTTTCTCCCAAATTTGCCATACTTTTATGTATTGTTTTTTACACTTCAACCTCAAATCTTTAGGGTTTTAGAGAAATAAAAATACTTGATTTTCAGAGGGAAAATTACAATTCATGCTTTTGAAATTTTAAAGGGCTTGTTCAACTAGTTATACTAGTTGTTATACTAGTGTTAACTACTAGTATAATGTAGAGAGACAATTTACGAATGGTTTTCGTTTTTTTTTATTATTTGTGGTTTTTCAATTATTTAGCTTTTTATTCAGCAGCTCTCCAGTTTGAAATTTCAGCAATTTGGTTAATAGGGTCCAAACTACCCTAGCATTGATTGACGGGAACATGAAGAGGCGAGGGACTGGACAGAAAGATGAGTAATAAAACATAGGATAACAATCATTTGTTATCATATGACTTTAAAAACATAGAAAGTGAATAAAGTAAAACATTTCACAGTGTTTAATAATAAAGATTTTATTATAGTCACCATAATACAATGATTTAGCAAGCCCCATGTTTCCCAAGTCATTGAATTTTAAACACAGATAGTTTTATAGAGATTTTATAGAGATTTTTGACCTGCATTGTACTTCACTAAAATTCAACATACTTTTGATTGCATAAAAATATATGCCAATAACAGTAAGTTTACTCCAGAAAACCATATATTTTCTGGCAGATCTACAAAATGAGCAATGTTGTCTTTCTACTCCAAACTACCAAAATGAGAAGCTTTGTTAAATGTAACTCCATTTATTAAATGTCTAAAAATTGCCAGATCATACATTTTGCTGCACCTTATCTCTTTTGTGTGCTTTGGTACCAAGATATAACATGCTAAATATAAATATCAATGATCTTCTGAACAGTTTGACATCCAATATGCATAGTACCAAAGTATAGACCCTGAAATTAAATAATGGCATATAAATTTTCATGGCTGTCATATCAACTGCCACAAAACCAATGTGCTTACTGAATTTCATGTCATGTACAAATAATGTTCTCCATAAGGTTTTTCATCAAAATTATTTGTTTGATTTTCTATTTCATTTTCTTTTTTCTTTCATGTAATGTGTAAGATTACAACTTTACTTGTAAGGTTATGCCTTTGAGATACAAAAAAAGCCTCCTATACCATAAATGTGATTAAGTTAGACTCATCCTTGTTGGAGGAGGACCTGTGTGTATTTACAAATATGAAACAAAGCTGTAAGCAATGCCAGTCAGCAGCAGGAAAGACCAGCAAGGTTTTTGTCCTGTATTACAATGGGTATAGATTGCCTGGTGTAGCGGGTCATACTCTTGGTAAGGCCCCATCTAGAATGTGACGTAGAGTCATAAATAGCTAAAAGATAGATGATAGATCGATAGAGGAAGAGATGATGATAGATAGATGATTGATTGATTGATTGATTGATGGATAGGTAACTAGATAGATAGACATATATAGAGAGAGAGGGACAGATTAGAGATAGACAGATAGATAGATAATTCAAGGTAAAGGTCACGTTGTACAGTGTATCGGTAGAAAAGGCAGGTAAAGTTGCTGTACCGTGTTAGCCAGTAAAAATGTTATTGGGCAACCCTTTTGAAATAAAAAATAACAAAATGGTATAAAGGTGATACCTTTATTGGCTAACTAATATAATCATAGCAAGCTTTCAGAACATTTTAGTTCCTTTTTCAAGCTGATTACAATGAAGCTGTGGTGCTCTCTGGTATATATACAACATTTAGCTCATAGATCAAATGACCAACAAAAAGGAATATCAAACTGTGTGTGAGGTGTCAAAGTCATTTACGAGGGGATCTGCAAGAGATAGAAAAGGCACATATGCATTTTGCATAGTTGCTTTATGGAAAAAGTTTTCTTCTGTCTAGAGGCCACACTATCATCCACTGATTCTCTCTGAAAAAGTTTTATAACAATTAGTCTTTCAAGTCCTTTGTGAATAAGTTGTCTACACTGCCTTTGTAAATATCATTCCAGCTAATTCAATCTGATCAGTGAAAAGGAAAAATATTCTGTTTAATTACCCTTAACCTTTCGTTCAACATGCAGGCGTTTTGATATATAGTCAATAATGCAGTATGCATGCTTATCTGGTACAGAAGTTATTGCTCAAGAACACTTTTCACATTGATATGCTAATAATATTACAATGTTTTTATCATTATGAAAGTGAAGCATTAGAGACATACAGCCATGTATTCCATTGAAGTTTCAAAAGCAATGAAATGTCAAAAGATGAAATTCTTAAGAAACAGTGTAATGAATAGACAATACAAGGTATAACAAAGAAAGTGCAACATAATCTTCATAGTCACTGAACAACTAAAATCACGTCAAATGTTTGCCATCTAGATTTGTTCCACTAGGGCAATGACCTCATCAACAGCATTTATAATAATGCACTAAAACATTATGTAGGGCTCACTGACTATTGACCGATTCATTGACTAGGCAAACAAAATTGCACCTATTAATTATATTTACGGTTTAGTATAATATGGATAATGGTATTCTAAGATTATTTAAAATTAGTATCTGGGCTTTGTTTTGAATGATATTTAAAGGGAAACTGTCATGGGAAAACACATCAGTTAAAAGTGCTGCTCCAGTGGACCTCTGCACTGAAATCCATTTTTCAAAAGAGCAAACAGATTTTTTATATTCAGTTTTGAAATCTGACATGGAGCTAGCCATTTTGTCAATTTCCCAGGTGCCCCTGGTCATGTGACTTGTGCCAGCACATTAGGAGGGAACTGCTTTCTGGTAGGTTGCTGTTTTTCCTTTTCAATGTAACTGAATAGTATGCAGTGGGACATGGGTTTTACTATTGAGTGTTGTTCTTAGATCTACCAGGCAGCTGTTATCTTGTGTTAGGGAGCTGTTATCTGGTTACCTTCCCATTGTTCTTTTGTTTGGCTGCTGGGTGGGGGAAAGGGAGGGGGTGATATCACTCCAACTTGCAGTACAGCAGTAAAGAGTGATTGAAGTTTATCAGAGCACAAGTCACATGACTTGGGGCAGCTGGGAAATTGACAAAATGTCTAGCCCCATGTCAGATTTCAAAATAAAATATAAAAAAAATCTGTTTGCTCTTTTGAGAAATGGATTTCAGTGCAGAATTCTTCTGAAGCAGCACTATTAACTGATGTGTTTTGAAATTATTTTTTTTTCCCATGACAGGTTCCCTTTAATAAAAATACAAGTATGGGACCTGTTATTCAGAATACTCTGGACCTGGAGTAGTCTGGATAAGGGGTCTTAGCATAATTTGGACGTCCATATATTATATCTACTATAAAATAATTGAAACATTAAATCCGACAAGAATGTTTTTCCACCAATAAGGATTAATTATATGTTAGTTGGGATCAATTACAAAGTACTGTTTTATTATTACAGAGAAAAAGGAAATCATTTTTTAAAATTCTCATTATTTGATTAAAATGGAGTCTTTGAACAATGGTTTTCCCATAATTCAGAGATGGATGGCAGGTTTCCAGATAATGGATCCCTTAATGCTATCTGTTTGCTAGGTATTAAGTACCATTTCCAGGAAGCAGTTTGTAAGTCAGGGTGGAAAAACAGAATAAAAATTAAATTAACCCTAACATAACATTAATATGTTTTTATGGTTGGGAAGTCAGTGATGCCAAAACAAGAGAACTTTTAGGTACGGGTTGGATATTCGCATATAGGAATAATTTAAAACCATATAAAATAATAATGAAGGCCAAGTGAATGCTATTAGTGCTGTGCACCAATATAAATACCAGCTGCACATACTTTGGTCCATGAGGTGCAAGCGACTCTCTTTGCTTCCTTTACCTAGAGTGGATTTCTATGAAGTTCAAGGGCAAGTGTACACCCATATCTTACCTATGTGCTACCCCTTTCCCAGGATAGGATTGGGCCAGAGGGACACTGGGCCCTGCCCATGGGCGTAACTACAGAGGAAGCAGACCCTGCGGCTGCAGGGGCCCCATATGGTCCTAATTCATATACAATTTCAATAAATATTGGCAAAACAGGTCAACCTCTAAACATTTTGGGGGTCTGAAAAATAATTTGCTGTGGGGCTCAGTAATATCTAGTTATACCACTGGCCTGCGTGTCCAGGCCTGTTCCCCTGATCAGCCATCTGAGGAGGTCGATATTCAGTATAGAACATGATGTGATGTTGATGCAACGCAACATTGCAGTGATGCGGGGTTGAAAGAAAGTACCTGGAGTACACGTAAATTTAAATGAGAGAAATCCATATTTTTAATTGGGGCTTCAACTCTAGTTCTGCAGGAGAGTGTAGCAACATTCTTTACTCTGACAAACTCACTACATATCACTAGTGGGTGAAACAGGTAGTAGAGTACAAACTTCCCAAAAATCATTTCACGTGACATCTGGCCCAAGACATTTCAAACTAAATTTTGTGCAGAGCAATAAGATATCTTAAGCTGTAACTGTTCATTTGGCACCAGTTATTCATGATTCTTAACTAAAATATCTTTTTTTTAAAGTTTACTTTTTTTTTAATTTAAAGGGTGAGTGTTGCTCTATGCCTTGCATAGAAATTACACAATGTATTCTTTGATCAAGGCTATTTCTCTGCTTCAGATAAAACAAGGATACAGGTGAGTGAAATTCGAAAAAGCTTATTAACCTCTGTGCCCATCCCTTTCTGTTACAATCAGTTTTGTGCTTTAAATTTTTTTTAAAATGTGGTTTGCTTTGCACCAAAAGGTCTTCCTTCAACCAAGTCCCCCATAACAACCCAAACACTGGACCTCTAAACTGTGAGGGTAAGGTCCATGGTTTTTAGCAACCTCCTCTACAGCCATGGATATTAAGCTCACTTTTCACTCAACTAAAAATGAATACTTCATTCACAACTGGTTTTTACTGTTTACAGTTGAAGCCTCTTCCACACCTGAATGCCTTGATATATTTGTGGCTGAAATCTGAATCTTCTCTCCTGTACCAATTGTCATTAGAAATGTGGTCAAGGCCAGAAATCTCCCTTCCTTAAGCTGCAGCTTCTCTTGGGCTTTGAGGTAATTAGATGCCTTACTATGCAGAGTTTTTAGAGACCTATTCACTGAGCACATATTGAAAAGAGGTGCACATTGACTTTTTAATCATTTTAATATTATCAATGTAAGGATTGATTTTACCTAGAATATACAAAATGGTATGGTAATTTACCTTGATGTTACGTTAACACAGGAATAAAATGGCTTTGAGTTTCAAATACCCACTTGGCAGTGAACAAATGAAAACAAAATATCCCAAAAGACAAGTTAACCAGACAGTAAAGAAACTTTTTCCACAAAAAGATGAAGTGTGCAAAGTGCAGAAAAGGCAATACAATTGTAGCAGTCCTCTGTGCTCTCTTTTGGTAGGCAGGGGGAGGCACATAGGCATTCCCTCAACCAGTCCCCTAACTTGCACATTATTCAGATATACAAGTCAGAGAGCGGCAGGTGGTTTAGGCCACAACAGGGCCTGTCATTACCACCTTCCCTATAGCAGGCAGCAAGGACCTGCACCTCCTAACACTCCCTAATTATTCAATGAACCACAAGTTACAATGTACAGTATTCCCTGGAATGCAAGAACTTGAGCAGTGCACTTTTACTCCCATTATTGATCCAGCACTTGTGCCCTTGGGAAACATAAATGACCCATATGGTCATCTTTGAAATTATGTTGTAGAGACAACTATATAACTAAGGGCATCTCTGCATGTATTCATTGAGACAGAGCTTTCATGGGGTAAACACCGAAGTGAAGTAAAATGTCTTTAATATGCTGCTTAATAAATATACATGTCAAGACATTCCCCTTGTAAGCAAGGAAATATATATTTAAGCAACGCCATTATGGTTTGATAGAAAGGATATCACTTTTAAGATATTTAAGTTAGCCAGGACAGCTAACAAGATAAAATACAGTAATTGCAATGCGGCAAGAATTATAAATTCCAAACAATTTCTCAAACTTTAAAAGAATAAATCAAAAAGGGGTGAGATTTTTAGTATCAAAGGGAGGTCAATTGGTTGATGAAATCAGGGAAAAAGCAGTGATTCTGAACAGTTATTTTTTGAACAGATAATGAAGTTTCATTTGTAGTACACCCAGTTCTACTGGTTGGCTCAAGAGGAAGAGACTAGAACATGTCAAAGTAAACAAAGGTCCAGGACTGGATGAGATTCACCTCTACATACTAAAAGAACTTAGCTCTGCGATTGCCAAACCACCTGTTTTTTGAGGATTCTCAAGGGGCAAAGAGCCTGGCAAATTGCTACTATGGTGCCGCTATTAAAAGCGAGATCTCATTTTCAGTCTCAAAATGATTGTCCGGTTAGTTCGACATCAGTGGTAGGAAAGGTAATATGTAATAAGATAGTAGAACACATTGCTAATTACAATAGTATGGGTTTGTGCCAGCGTGGTTTCATGAGCATCATATGTTGTCAGGCAAATTTTTACCTTTTACAAGGAGGTGAGCAGAAGCCTAGATGTACTTAAGGAGTATTGGCCTTAACCAGAATCTTTGATCTTAAACAGAGAACTGGCTGAAGGATAGGTTACAAAGAGTGGATCTGGATGGGAATCTTCAGCTTGCATGAGCCGTGTGTGTCAACTGTTCCTGCTGCTGGAATTCAGTGACCTCCTACGTGCCATCCGCTAGTCAATCTGCTCTCCCCTTCCTGCCTTAGCTAGGAGAGTAATGAGAGCAGGAGTTTAGCATGCTGCCTTGGCTGCAGGAATCATTTTGGTGAAAGCAGCCTACAGCTTTAGTAACCTTAGAGAGCATGGCCATTAGAAATAATTGTAACTTGGGGAAAATTTGTTGATAAAAGTACAGAAAGTATATAATATATATATATATATATATATATATATATATATATATATATATATATATATAGTAGAACTGGTATGTTAATGTTTAATGATCCAATCAGCATTTGAGCTCTTCAGTGTTTGTTTTAGCTCAACATAACCTATCAGGGCCCCAGGCAGCCACTGAATTGTGTGCAGAAAATTGTATACAGAGGGGGCGGGGGCCCAACTGCATGTCCCGCACCAGGCCAGGGTCTGCCTCCCACTGTAGTTATGTTACTGAACTTAACAGTTATACCTGATGTAACAAACCTGAAGGCTAATTAATCTTGACAGGTTTGTAAAAACTGGTGGCAGAAAAAGCAGTGAGTTCTGGAATTCATTCACTTTTCCTTCAATTGATTGCTCTGGCTTTCTGCTGAATGGTTTAACAAAAAAAAATTATTTTAAAACCTGGAAAGCTTTTCATTTGTCAAAATCACTGCTTATTAGTTTTAATATCCATACATCAGCAAGCTAGAGCAAGTGATTGCAGAAAAAGCACTTTCTGCCATCAGTTTCTATGAAGCCAAGCCTCATCTGCCCCTAAGTATAGAATAAACTAGCTGGTTGCACCAGGAATGTACACTTCAGATAACAGACTAATAAAATGTCTAAAGGAGGTAATAAATTATCACAGTAACTTGCAAAAGAATATTGTGGGGACCTTACTGTATTTTCAAGAGGTCTAATGCCATTCATGTATAATGTGCACACTCGCACACTCACACCTCAACAAGTTGCAATAATCAGGCTAGTTAAGTTGGCCATACATGGGCCAATAAAAGTTGTCGACAGACCAAATAGGCAGCTTAATGGCCCCTGTGTGTGGAGCTCTCCGACAGGCTCCCTGATCAATATCTGTCCGAAGGTCGGGCAAATGTTGATGGGCAGGGTTAAAAATCCTGTTGGATCACGGCCGAATCTGATCGTTGATGCGGACCCGCTAGCCGACCACCCGTAGTGCATACATTATGATTCAATTGTTGGGCCCTAGGACCCATGATCAGCCCAATATCGCCCCCTCAGTGTGGGCATATCGGGGAGAGATCCGCTCGTTTGGAGAAGTCGCCAATCAAACACATCTCTACATGTATGGCCACCCTAAACCATACCTTCATCAGTATGTGTGCCAAGAACTGGATACTCAATAACACCATCTAGTGAAATCACAATAAAATGCAAGTGAAAACAAACAAAAATTCCTAAATATCTGTTTAATTACTGTTTCACAGTGCCCATAAACAAGTATATATTACAATACTAAAGTGTCTTGTACCCAAGTTTTCTTTAAATATTTTATTGTCTACTGTTTAAATTAAAAAAAAAGATTAGTTTGAAACTTTTATAGTTTCATAAATTATGTATACCTTCTTCATGGATTTATTTCAGCTGCAGTATAAAAATGCAGTCAAGCTGCAGTATAAAAATGCAGTCAAGCTCTCCAGCTGCGTTTCTTCTACGATGCTATTTTCACAGTGATATTCATGCACCGCTATGTGACATTTACAGTGCAGTGTTCATTGGCTTTTAAAAATCCTATCAATACTTGCAGCCAGTGTTCAGTGCAATCTCAGCTATGCAAATGTGTTTTCTACTGCAGTCAAGTAGTATCAGTTTTAATCAACATGCCATTAGTCTTGAAAATTGGTCTTTAATACAGATAATTTTCTCTTAGGGGGCTAAATGGCAGTGTGGGGTCAATTAAAATGTTCCCATGAGATGAGCCTAATGAACCCAACACCCCATCACCACCATTTCTTGATCTACCCCTGAGCTGAATAGTAGGGACATAAAAAAATGGAGCACAATCCTTTAAGATTGTGGTACTTTAAGAGCCAAATTTCATTTCCAGTTTTTATACCAGAAATTCAGCTTTTCTAGTGCTAGTCTCTAGTTAGAGATCAGAGACCTGAGTTCTAGAGTTAGGAGACATGATTATGGATTGTTAGCTCTAAAGAGTAAGGCCCTTTCTATCTCTTGTACTGTAAGGGATCTGTTGATTAAAACTCAACATCACACTTTTTCCACAATTTAAGAATATCTCAATTTAAATTAAATTTTTTTTAAATGTTTCGGTGAATTACAAAAATAGTATGAAATAAAATTATAATGAAAAAATGCAGCAGCTTAAACCTGGCAAGCTCCTAAATTAGTCATCAGGAGGTGTATTTTTACCATTCAAGCTATTTCAGTTGAGTTTTTCAAACAGTCCAAATTGTAGAAATGTTTCCATAAATGAATGCAATCAAGCGTTTCCAATTTGAGTTTTTTCATATAAAGGTATGGGATCTGTTATCCAGAATACTTCCAGATAAGGGATCTTTCCATTATTTGGATCTCCATACCTTTAGTCTGTTAAAAATCATTTAAACATTAAACCCAATAGGATTGTTTTGCCTCCAATGAGTCATAATGTCTTATTAAGGAACAAGTGCAAGATATTGCTTTATCATTAAATATGAATTATTTGCTTGAAATGGTCTAGGGGAGATGGCCTTCTCATAATTTGGAACTTTCAGGATAACAGATTTCCAGATAAATGATAATATAGCTGTATTCTAGCAATCTCAGAAGGACGTGTTAACTGAATTGATGTAGGTGCTTTAGGAAGAGTTGGGAATATTATTGTAACCACGTATTCATATATCGGCAGGAACTAACAAAGTACACTCCTTACCCTATTTGGAACTTTAAAGTTGGATTTGAAGCCAAGATGTCTGACAACCTTTGCCTTGGAGACTAAATGGAGTAGTTTGGCTGCGCTGCTCCCTTTTTGCAGCTTCTTGATGTGGTTGATAAGAGCCCCAGACAGACGAGCTTAAAATACTAATAACTATAGCTTCCCACATTCTGCTAAGAAACCCACAGCATGCTGATAAAGGGGAATCGGCATATTAATTTCCACTGTAATACCAGTGATATTGCTGAAAGTGCAATTTTATTCTCCCTGTTTTTGAGCTGAAGATGAAGATATTACGGGCAGGCTGCTGGGGAAAGTGATTTAATGCAAGATATACCTGGAATTCTCATTATGGTATATGGTACTGGTGTGTGCATTAACGTCTCTGTGATGGATTGTAATGATGATAGAAAGCAGCACATTTATGGGGCACACGACACACAGTAAAATATTTGTTTAATGGCTGGTTTTATTTTTCAATAGAAAAAAAGCTGTCTCTCTTTCTCTTTGTCATATTGCTGTTTGGTTTTTATTTTGCATGTAGAATTGCAGATAATTTACCTGGGAGGCCAGCAAAGTGATATACCCAAGTTAAATGTTTTTGTTTGGATGACTGAGTTTCAGCATATTGTATCTTGCCTGGGTTCCACATCTCTGTATATAATTTAGGTTGTGTGTTGCACACTGTTGCATTGTGTCATGAAAAGCCACAGGCACAAGAAAAGGGCAAGAGTGAGCCTGAAATGTTTATTTGTGACCTAATTAATTAGATTTTTCACTTTTGCATCTAAGGTGCTGCAAAGGTATTTTTTCCTGTAGGTCTATGTAACGCCTGGCAAGGGTTTCAGGACTGCTGTGCACCCACTTCACAAGATGGTTGAAGCACACACAACTTTTACTATTTAGAATATTATCTCAAAAAAACATGGGGCTCATTTATAGAAATATTTGCTTTCATTGTTTAATGTGTGGTGCCTGAAAAAAGCCATTTGTTGTATAGTATATATGTAGTTTGCAAAAAAAAAAACATGACCATTGAGTTCAGTATTTTTCACACAAAAAAACAATGTGAAGAAGCTCATTGACTGCATTTTGCAAATTCAATCATCAATAGAGCTGAGCATGCGATAGATCTGTTCCTGGATTTTCCATGTTGTGGACCAATTACACCCTATTTTGCATGTTTGGGGGGCCAGATTATTATGACCTCATAGATGGCTTCATCTAGCCTAAGGCCTCCATTTGGACGACCCTGCTGTAGAGCGGTTTTTAGTGCAGGGTTTGTTGCCAACATGGATTTTTCTGTCAAAACATGTTGCATCACTGAACTGTGGTGTCTGGGGCACACCGGGCCAAAGCCTCAGCTGCAACCCTCCTTCACCTTTAGGCCCCCAGTCACAACCCCCTCCACCCCCCTCTTATCTTGTTGCGGCCGTGATCAGGCCGAGGGTAAGGGGGAAGTGCCCAGGGTGAGGAGCAGGTCTGGGGGGCCATGAGGGCTGGGTCCCACCAGGTTTTTTACTAGTCTCCTGTCATCCCAGTCTGACCCTGAAATGGTAAGCAACTTACTTTAGGCAGCACTGAAGTAACAGGAGCTTTAACATGGTAGTTCTTATTCTCTTGCATACCATTAATTGAAGAACTTTGTATTATAAGAAATGATAATTGCTATGAGCAATGGGTCTAAGTTAGAGGCTGTGGCATCTGTAACAGAACGTGAACATCAGTCATAAAGTTTGACAGTATTACTGGTGTATCGAGGTATTGCAGGTCCCGAGTGTGAAACTATACAGTGGGTGCCTAGGTTTCTTGATATAGCAAAATATGTTTTTCCAGACTTGCCTTCAGTGGGCCCCCAATGTCATTGAATTGACCTCACTGTGATTATAGTTTATAGTTAAATGTGTCTGGACCCTTGGCTGTCCAACATCGCATTCCAAACCTAAAGGTAATAAAAGGCAGTCAGTCCTTTGTTTGCTGCTAAAATTGTTCATGAAAGGCTTTTTTTTGGAGGTTTTTTTTAGCTTCCAGTCATATGTTGGTTGATCAAGCATGCACACAAGGAAATCCAAAGGCACACAGGACTTATCAAACACAATAGTGTTTATTGCAAATTGCGGTGCACTATTTTGTTTGATAAGTCCTGTGTGCCTTTGGATTTCCTTGTGTGCAAGATTGTTGGGAGGTTGCCGGATCTCCACCATTGAGCACCAGGCGTCTCTGATTAGCCGGTTACAGAGGGTGTGCGAGAGCTACAATTCCTGGTTGATCAAGCTTGACACATTAGAGTTCTGATTTGTCCTACAGGTGTTTATTTGGATTGAGGTAAGGACTCTGTGCAGACCTATTGATGAGTTTGTCTTAAATCACCAATTACAACAATTAGGAGCAATGCCCATGTATGTATGTTTGCCAATATAGGGGCAAATTCACTAAAGAGTGCAACTTCACCAGCGTCTGCTTAGCTCACATCACAAAACTTCGCCAGGTGTAGATTCGCCAGGACAACTCCGAACGCTGGCGAAGTTACGCTGGCGAAGTTGCGCTAGCGTTACATCGGCAAGCAAAGTGAAGTTGCCTAATTTGCATATGATGGGAAGTTTAAGTTCAATGGACATATATGTTCCAGCAAATACATTACATTACTCAAGCCCGGAAACCTTAATAAAAGCAAATAGAGTTGTTATATTTCCCTACACATGTGCCCACTGTATAGTTTATGTTCCGTATGATAGGAAATGTAGGGGGAAAGCCGGTTACCCCAAAAACATTTTACAATCTTTTACAGCCTATCACCCTGTAAAAAGGAAAAGACTTAGAAAACTTTTCAGCTATTTTTTGACGAACTCCTATCTGAGGTGGCGAAGTCGAAGGAAGGTGAAGTCTGGAGCAAGAGGTAACGTTCAGTAAAATTCACATATTAGTGAATTTGCTCTTGCTTCATTCACCAGAGCGAACATTTGCCTGGTGTTAGAGTGCGAAGCAACACTAGCATACTGTACCTCTCCTTCACTAGCAATGGTGTGCCTGCACTGGTTAGTAAATCTGCGAAGTAACCATATGACATCACGCTGGCGAATTTTCACTAGCGTTAGTCACTTCGCCCTTTAGTGAATCTGCCCCATTGTGTTGTAAGTGTCCTCTTCGTCTACTCTGCATTGTACTTTCTTTGTTTAGAATCTAGCTTTCTGACACATTGCAGCTAAGCAGCAACATGATTCTGAGAAACAAACAGCACTATCTTTGTAGAAAAATATATTTGTCAGTCATGGATGATGGGTGTCAGCAAGTGACCAACAAAGCGTCCAGCCTGGCATCCCAGTAACAGAACCATGTGTGTGATCTCCAATACTGAAAGCATATAAAAAACATAAAGTTGTCAGGCATCTCCCTGCATCACAGCAGCCCAGCACTGAAAGCCCTGAAGAAAGAGGCATTATTCATGATGATTATATCAATTGGTTTGGAGCTGTTCTGCAGTCATACGTTTAGCTGCAACTCCAACAAGAGCATAATGGCCTTTTCATTAAATAAATATAAAGAAAAAGAAAATGGATGTGTTGCTCAAACATCTTGAAAATAATCAAATCTCTCCCCTAAATTGGGATCAATAGCAGCAAGTTGTATCCCTTTCAAGGCCAGAGGGATATGTAATGCGTTCTAAATCAATGTATTATTTGATTAAAATAAATAGCAGCAATTCTTTGCCACTGCAATGCCAGGAAAAACAACAGGCATCATATATCACAAGAGCTCCCTCCAAGGGTTCTTCCTTCACAATATATAATTCAATGAATACAAAGGAGATCCTTTTTTTCCAACTTTTGTTTTTCCCGCAAAGGATTTTACTCTTGTTACCGTGTATGACACTAATGACCATGACATATATAAAACTGTAACTAGCATTGTGGGTATTCACACAAATAACAGAAGAGGTAATACCTTTTTAATTGACAAGACAACACCCAATGTAGGTTCAGGCAAGTATGCTCCTGTGTTTTATTCACAGCGGGGGTTTCCCCCAAGACAATTCAATTTTAACATACAGTTAATTCTTCATAAACCAGATCAGACTGGACAACTGGCTGTTTGAATATTTAGGAAACCTGATCTTTGAAAGTGCCACTATAAAGGCCACTCAGTTTGCATATTTCAATCACAGTTTTGTATCTCTCTCTGCTATCCAAGCTCCACCAGCTTACCTTCCACTTTCTGGACAAAGATAGCTCAATCCAAGCCCTACCCCCCATCAGTTTAAGCTATCAAGAGCCCTGGAATTACATTATTCAAATTACAAATTCAGTAATAATGCACCCTGCGCCCACCAGCTCTCCCGTACTTGTTATAGTTATGGGAGTGGAGGGGATACCTATTTGTTTTCCCCAGGCTGTCCTTCATGAATACAGAGTTGCTAAATGCAGGTAGCACTGTATTCATTCAGAAGGGGTCTTTATACGGGACAATACATGTATATAAGATTATTTTTGTCTTGTCTTAAAGCCTGCTTACAGGTGGAATATATTTTGGAGTAAAATAATTTTTTCAGTAAGAAGTATTAAATACATAGTGCACTGGTTCAGAATATAACATTATATCTGCTATTTTGGATTTGGCTGAAGCCCCGAATCCGTCACAAATTATTTGGCGGAATGGTGAACTGAATCCTAATTTGCATATTAAATTTCCCTCCCTGGCCCTAATTTGCATATGCTAATTAGGATTCAGATTCTGTTCAGCCGGGCAGAAGTATTCGATGGATTCCAAATCCTGCTGAAAAAGGCCAATTACTGTCCGAATCCCGAACCGAAATCCTGGATTAGGTGTATCCCTACTTTTTGCACTACTATGCATGCGCACCTGCGTGAAGAATGAAGAATCCGGAAGCCAATCATTGTGTGGTGCTCACTGGAAGAACCCCAATATATGCAATCATTTGGGGGTGCCCAAGTACCCCCAAGTAAATACAGCCTTTCTTTCTGCTCTAAGCTTGATGGTCAATTCAATAGTCTTTTGTGAAAAGTGGCATCATTTATAATGTGCTATACTGTGTTACTAGTGCTCCAAAAGTTAAGGGGCAGATTTACTAAATTCGTGTGAAGTATTCAAATTGAAAAAAATTTAATTTTTAATTTTTTTGGGCTACTTCAACCATCGGATTTGCAAAATTCGACTATCGAATAGCCAAAAACTAGATTTGAATTGGCCAAATTCGAAAATTCAAATTCAATAGTCGAAGTACTGGCCCTTTAAAAAAAATTCGATCAAACAATTTGGCAGATTAAACCTACCGAATTGCTATATAACCCTATGGGAAGCTCCCATAGGAATTTGCTAAGTTTTTTTGATCGAATAAAAAAAATTTGATGGAATGGTTATAATCAAACAATTTGAAAGATTTTATCGATCAATCTAATTTTTCTTATTCGATCGTACGATAAATCGAATTGCGTTAAAACCCCTTGAATTTGAATTTCGAATTCGAGGGGTTTTAATTCGACCTAAATTCGATGGTCCCTGATGAACATGGAAATTTTTCAGTATTTAATTATACTTTTGGAATACTGCTGTTTCATATCATTAGAAAAAATGGTCAATTATCTACCACTGTTTTAGTGCTTTGTTACATACATGTTCACTTAAATCTAACAGGCACTATAAGTTAGAATATTTCTCATTATGCTTATGATCATTAACTAGAAAGCAGAAACCTATCCTTGCTCTCTGCTGCAAAAAAAGAGGGCATTTACATGAAAAACTATAAATGAACAATAACAGAAACGTGTTCCTGAAAAAGTATTGTTTATTATGTTTTAAAGAAAATGTTATTAAAAATATAAATATAAAATAATGCAACATTGTGAGATTGTTCATGTGTTCAGTGAAAATATATTTAGAGAAGCAGAGCCTCTAATTTAACTGGTTTTTACTAAATAAAATATTCTTACCAGTGGGTTATCTGACACTTCACGCTAGCACTGGAAAATATTATGTAACAAATTATGTTCGTTAAATAAATGCCACAAAATGAACAACAGGGTCCTTTGAATGAGTAAAACCATTATGAAGATTTAAACTGCAAAGTTATAGGTCAATGACAAGTGAAAGGTTTTACATTGACATTTGGCTTGGTTGCTCATTTTTCCATATTTCAGCTTGCTAAAGCATTGCTTGGTATCTAAAACAAAAATTAAAATGTCACGCAAGGTTATGCTTCAGTATCAGGTTAGAAACACTGCTTTAGCCTGAAATGTCAAATGAGCTTAATAGAGCCTAAAAAAGTAAATGCTAGTTTTCTTCCTACAAAGTTCAGAAATCAACAAATGGAATTATGGCTGTCCATAATGTCCTGTAATAGTCCAAATAGTTAGAATTTCCAACATGGAAATTATTCATTTGATTTTAAATCAGTCTTAAAATATATCAAACAAGTATTTCAAAATATTATTTTTACCCTAGGAGTACATCTTTTAGAAAACTGTATATAAGCTATCGGAAACTATTCATCTATAAGCCCAAGAAAAAAGATTTCTGGCCATTTTCTGTTGGACAAGCCCATAAATGACAACAGAGAATATCCCCTCAGATGCTATGCTCCTTCACTAATTCACTTCAATGGGAAAGCCGGACAGCACAGATGCCCAAAAATGATCATCAGAGAATCTACGGTTGAAAATTGCTCTCCCCTGCACTGTCTGGTATTTTTCATCCAATTAAATGGGACCCTTTCAAAGTGAAAAGCATCACATTTTTGTATTCTTCATTGAAGCAGTATTCCACCATGCCCCTATTTTCTGGAAATGAAAAGTCCTATATTTGACCTACCCATGTTTTGGAGTTTATCCCATAATATCAGGCAAGGTTATTTAATAGTTTAAGACCTAATTCTTTCCATAACCTCTATGTATGTGGGTGAAGGACCTCTCATCCCCTTCCTTAAAGGAAAACTATACCCCGAAAATGAATTTTTGAGCAACAGATAGTTTATATCAAATCAAGTGACATATTAAAGAATCTTACCAAACTGGTATATGTATTTAAGTAAATATTGCCCTTTTACATCTCTTGCCTTGAACCACCATTTCATGATGGTCTGTGGGATGCCTCAGAGATCACCTGACCAGAAATATTTAAACTCTTAACTGTAAAGGCTGTAACTGTAAAGTGTCGAAGCGAAAGACACAACTCTGTCTGTTAATTGGCTCTTGTGAACTAACTTTATAGTTTGTTTGGTATGTTTGTATGCACCGTTGGATCCTAGGATCCCAGGAGGCTGTCCTTATTTTTTAAAATGGCAATTTTCTATTTATGATTACCCAATGGCACATGCTACTAAAAAAGTGTATTATTATGAAAATGGTTTATTTACATGAAGCAGGGTTTTACATATGAGTTGTTTTATGCAATATCTGTTTATAGAGACCTACATTGTTCAGGGGGTATAGTTTTCCTTTAACTATGATTGGTTATATACAACATAATGTAAAACATTTCTACTAAAGATATCCCAGGGTATATCATTCTATTTTGTCCATAGCAACCCTAGACTTACTAAAAAAATCAAACCTTTAAACCCTAGCGAAGGCTCCTGTAATTGAGAAATGTAGGCGCAAGGCACTCACTGAGTAAAGGAGGTGGCCCAAGTGCTAAAAGGCCACACATGTATCAGACGAGTAAAAAGTAGAAATCTTTAGAAGTACAAACTACTCACGCCTGACGTGTTTCGTGTCTAAGACACTTACTCATAGGCAGCCTTTGAGTGCCTTGTTCCTACATTTCTTCATTGGTTTACGGTTTATCCACTACCTTGGGTTGAGGGCCTGGGGCAGGAGCACCTGGGCCACCTTCTTTACTCGGTGAGTCTTCCTACGGGTGAAGCTTATGCTTGAAATGTCTTTTGCTGCTCCTGTGATTGAGAAACAATGTCCACAGTTGTGCGAATTGTGGGAATTTTCTAGATTTGTTTGTTAGTTCTTTACATTGTCAAAGGTTTCTAAGCAAATGCAGTTCAGGTTAATTTGAGCACACCAGTACATATGTATATGTACAGGTATGGGATCCATAATCTGGAAACCTGTTATTCTGAAAGCTTTGAATTTACAGGTCATCTGCCATAGACTCCATTTTAACCAAATAAAAAAACTTTTTAACAATGATTTCCTTTTTCTCTGTAATAATACAAGAGTATCTTGTGCTTGAACCAAACTAGGGAATAATTAATCCTTACTGGAGGCAAAAGCAGCCTATTGGGTTTATTTAATGTTGAATTAATTTTCTAGTAGACGTAAGGGATGCAGATCCAAATGTTTGGAAAACCCATGTCGAAAGCATTCTGGATTTTTTAAAAAAATGTTCTGAAAATGAATTATTGTTTGAAGTTATGGTTTCCTTTCATTAGGCAAAACTTGATTTCCTAAAAGACTTATTGGAGCTAATGTAATCTTAAAACATAGAATTAAAATATATTCACCTTCAATGTTTCACCCAGTTTATCTTATTGACATGTTGCAGTAGAGGCTATGGCCCAAATTCACTAAAGCGTGAAGCATCTAATGCAAGCGCTAATTTGCCAGCGCAACGTCATTTCGTAACTTTGGAAATTCACTAACACTGGCTCTGGCGAATTTTCGCTAGCGAAGTAGATAGACTTGCGCAACTTCGCACCCTTACGCCAGGCGAAGATGCGCACTGACGAAGGATCGTAATTTTTTCCAAATTCACTAAGATGAACATTTTTCTGAACGTTAACTCTTACGTTAGACTTTACTTCGCCAGGTCAGACCAGGCGAATTTCAATACAATAGATAGGAGGTTGAAGTCCCAAAAAAATGCTGGCGTGTTTTACCATTGGAGGGTGATAGTCTGAAAAACATTGATTTTTTTGGGGGGGGTTACCCTCCTTCCCCCCTACATTTCCTAACATATGGCAACACAACTATATAGGGGGCACATGTAGGGCAATAGGACAACTTCATATAATTTATTAAAGGTTTCCTGGGCTTGTGTAGTGGAATGTAGTGGCTGTAACATATACTTCTATTATACATTAAAGTTCCTGCCGTATGCAAATTAGACTTTGCTAGCGTAACTGCACTCTGCCTAGCGAAATAACACTAGCTTAACTACACTACAGTTCGCCAACCTGAGCGTAACTTCGAACTTTAGTGAATTTTCGTAGCGCTGGCAAAAATTCGCCTGGCGAAGTGCAGAGAACGCTAGCAGAGCCAACGCTGGCGAATTTTCGGATCTTAGTGAATTTGCCCCTATAACTGAAAATGAGATAAAAAGAACTTACATTTTTGAAACCTCTGTACAGAATCTGAAGCTCTTTCTTTGTAAACTTGGTCTGTGCTTCCAGCAGTTCAAGTGCCTCCGGGCGATGACGCACAGTTGCCGCCTCAATTTCATCTTCCACATTGTCTAAAGAAAATTAAGGAATAACACTAGAATGATTAATATTCTGTATGTAAAATGATTTGATGAAAACTAAAGAGAAATAAAAAGAGAGCTTCCCACATGGTATCTAGTTGTGGCTTTCCTATGTAGTAGTGTGCTTTGTATTCTCCATGATTTGCTATGGTAAAATTGTAAATACAATGCTGGATTTTATTATACACTAAAATGGTGTTTTGTTTTTCCTTGTCCGGACAAATCTGTTTAGTACTATAGTACTACAAATGTGTTAAAATGTCTTGTTATGATGAAGAAAGCGTAGTCTCTATAAAAAATGAATGTGATAAACATTTGATACAATACCACTCAAGAGGTTACAGATTAAATTAAAGAATATAGGCCTAGAACATGCAGTTTGTAATTGGATAGAGAAATGGCCGAAGGAGAGTTTACAAAGAGTGATGGTAAATTGAAGATTTTCTTTGCACCAGTGTTGTTAGTGGAGTACTACAGGGGCCTGTCCTTGGCCCTTTGCTTTTTACCTTGTTTATTAATGATCTGGAAGTGGGCATTGTAACTACAGGTATGGGGTTCATTAATGCTTGGGGCCTTAGATTTTATGGATATGGGGTTTTTCTATAATTTAGATCACCGTACCTTAAAGGTGCTGTTTTAGTTTTAGGGAAAAAGACACTATATTCAATTTTTTTTAGTTGCATTATTTTCTAAAAATACACTATATGGGAGCTGGCTATCCCATAACTCAAAGCTTTCTGAATATCAAGTCAAGTTTCTGGATAAGAGATCCCATAACTGTCCTATTTTTTTATTTTGATGATGATAAATTGTGCAAAACGGTCTTCAACGTGGCAATGCTTTGACTTGACTAAACTGAAGATCCAATACAGGTACATAAATACTAACTGTACAGCAGTGCAATGAGGGCATCCTTAATTGATGAGGATCGGGAGGTTTTCACATATTTGTGAAATGCTTTGAAGTCAATAGGCGTCAACATTTTTTTGTATGCATGCATAATTTCTCCTCAACCCGAAGTCAATTGACATTTTTTCTTGTGGCAACTTTTTTGTCTCGCCATTTATTTTTGTCTCAGGGACTTTTTTTGTCCCAATGCATTAAAGTCAATGGCCATTTTTTCTTATAGTGACTTTTTTGTCTCATCTGCAATTTTCAATTTTGTTTTGCAAACTTTTTTTGTCTTGGTGAAATTTTTGTGGTGGAATTTTGTCACTGTTTCACAAAAAAATTTGCAGATGGTCAAGTGCATAATTTCTCAGTGAATCCATGTCTGGTGAAAAACATTTGCTCATCACTACTTTTTCTGTCATTCTGTGGCTACTAAAGCAAATAAAGTTCTGTCTTACATAAAAAAGGGCATCAGCTCAAGGGATGAAAACATAATTTAGCCTCTTTATAAGTCCCTGGTAAGGCCTCGCCTGGAGTATGCCATGCAGTTTTGAACTCCAGTAATTGAGGGATATACTGTAAATGAGCTGGGGAGAAGCCAGAGACTGGTAATGGGTTGGACCAATGAGGAAAGAGACCTTTTCTCTGGAGAAAAGGTGCTGTTGATGGAACAGAATTACTCTACAAAATTACAGTAGAAGACATTTTAGGCAGTTATCTTGAGATCCTTTTTCACATAAAAAAGATTAGCAAAAAGGCTTTTAGAATTAAGGAACAGAATTTTGATTAAAGCAGTGTAAATGATCTTCACAGTGAGGACAGTGTGGCAGGTGAAAATCCTGCTGAGTGATTTTTAATGCTTTTAAGAGTCGCTTGGATGACTTCTCAGGCACGATCAAAACAGACATTTAGGGGCAGATTTATCAAGGGTTGAAGTGAAGATTCAAATAAAACAAATTCAAGAATTTTTGTGTACTTTGACTATAGAGTAGTCCAAATTCGATTCGAATTTGCAAAAAATTAGAATTTTGAAATTTACCATATACAGTCTCTTTAAAAATAAAAATTCGACCATGCACCATTTAAAACCTGCCGAGATGTTTTAGCCTATGGGGATCTCCTAGAACCTATATGGTGGACTTTGAAAATTCAAAGTTTTTTTGGAGAAAATGTTCAAATCTAATGCATTAAAAATTCGAATTGAATCAAATTCGATTGAAAATTTACCTATTTGATCGAAAAAAAATTAATGAATTGGTCTTTTTGAATTCAAAGTTTTTGCACTTTGAAATTGGAGCCTTGATGAATCTGCCCCATATTGGTGAAAGGGAAAAATACAGACGTGACAGTTTAACTAATGTTACAACTCTGCTTACAAACAGATCTCATATTTTCATTATATTTAGTTATTCTTGACTTTTTTAGATCTACATCTCACAGAATAGTATATATGGTTTGACGAGAGAGTCATATTCAGTCATGGTCTGATTATTTCCTACAAGGGGACAAAATAACTGGAAGTGCAATTCAAAGGGTTTTACTACCGCAGAGAATGAATTCAATTCTTTAAAGCTTAAAATCTTTAGTACAGTCTTTTCAGACTTAAGTGCTGCATTTTATCCCCTGCTCCCATGCTATTACAGATGAACTGCTTTTCATAAAATTTCATATGGGCTCAGTCACGGCGGGTGATTGCGGTAAGCACTGAAACCCTTGGTGTACAAGCATAAAACTTCTTTAGAGACAATAAGTTGGATATTTTAAACTTGTGAAGAAATCCTCGGAGACACTGGTTCTGTTTTTTATTTACTTTGAAAGAGTATCTTCTGTACAGAATACAGCAATTGTCTGTTTCATACACTGCCTGTTAGAGTCTATATCTTTGTAAGCTTTCCAAAGCTTTTCATTTGTTTGATTTGATAGTGACCTTATATTTTCTACTTGGGTTAATAAATTCTTCTAGAACTGATCCCTGGAGAAACTATTAAATTTGAGGAATGATATACACTAGTGTTGTATAAGGACAGCTTTGCCATGTTTTTTGTTTTTCTTTATTTTATTTCATGCTTTTTAGTCAGTGGAATTCTGGTTTAATGGTAACTTGTAAAAATGTGTCTAGGGGAAACTGAAGAAACCAGAAGTTTTAAAGTGAATTTTATGTTCTAATGCAACTTTAAGTAACTTTTAAAAGAGGGCAGATAAACTATGGGGCCCATTTAAAAACAATCTGGATCCAACGCTGGGTTAAAAAACGCCCGCTTCAAGTTGGAGGCGATGTGAAACAAGGTAAGTAATACAAAAGTCAGAAGTTGTTGCAGCGTTGATCCGATATGACATGACTGTGTCGTGACGGATCAATGCTGTGACACCATCCGACTTTATATTACTTGCCTTATTTCCGTCATATCTGACTGACGCAGGCGTTTTGTCGCCCAGGGTTGGATCCTGCAGAATCACAGCAAAATCAGCCGTTTAGTTCTACCCTTATGACATTCCTAGTTTTAGAGAAAGTTAGTTTATTCATGGTTTTAAAAACTTCTAAAACTACTAAAATCCGACTTTTCATTAATAGGCCTCCATATGCCAGTAGTACCAAAGATGAAGGCCATGGTTTTCACCTCCGATTTCTTTTTAATGCAGTTCTTACTATTGCAAGAGAATTTCTGTCCTGCGCTAATTTAAACACAAACGCTTACCATAAAACAAATACAAGTCTTAAAATGATATTATTTGGCTTTAAAAACTAAATGTCTACCATCATAGCTATAAAGTCTGACTGATGCGGGCGTTTTTGTCGCCCATCATTGGATCCTGCAGAAACGGCAAAATCAGCCATTTAGTTCTACCCTTAGAGGTTTTTGGATTTTTTTTGCTAGGAATTGTCTGCAAAACTTTAATGTTTATAGGTTTTAGATGGTATTCATATTTTGTTTCTGGAATGCTCAGTGTAATTTTCATGCATAAAATACATTTTTATTTGGATCTTTTAATTAATGTCATGACATTCATATTTTTAGAGAAAGTGAATTTATTCATGGTTTTAAAAACTTCTAAAACCACTAAAATCCGACCTTTCACAAAGATGAAGGCCATGGCTTTCACCTCCGATTTCTTTTTAATGCAGTTCTTACTATTGCAGGGGAATTTCTGTCCTGTGCTAATTTAAACACAAACGCTTACCATAAAACAAATACAAGTCTTGAAATGTTCTTATTATTTGGCTTTAAAAACTAAATGTCTACCATCATAGCTATAAAATGCCCTAAAATGAAAGGGTATTGTTAATATAGGCTTCTCTCCTTCATTTTTTAATCCCTAGCAACTCAGTAGTGCTGGTTGGCAGTTGGGCTTGAATGTGCTTGTAACACCAGGAACATCAGTTTGTGATTCACAGCAAGGTGAGTGGTTTACAGGAAGAAATATGTTTAGGTTGAAGTTAAAAATCATTAAATAGGTGATGCCTAAAAAAAAAAATATATATTTATTTAAAAATATATAAATATGGGCAAGAGCATTTAATTGTACCCTTCAACATTCCTTTAAATTCATGAATTTGAAGGTGTGTATTGGTCATTTCGCCAATAGACAGTGCTATAACCACAACAATAATAGTAGTGGGGAATATTCTATCATGGAAGAATTTTACTATCAATCAGACAATATTTATTTGAAATCTGTGATTTTCGCTTCTATAGGAAAAGCAGAAAGAGGGTAGCTTCACTGTGCTTAGACCATTTTCACCCGAAAACTCAGAATACTTCGGGGTATTGCATGAAACCCAGTGCACATCGAAAAATTATTAGGATTCTCCCACTGACTTATATGCAACCTTGGCAGGTCTGAGTTGCTGGATTTTCAGATTCTGTCTTTTCTATCCTCTGGATTTAATAAATTCTGAAAAATTTGTGATTTTTTTTAAAAAGTCCAATATAGTAAAAAACTAAAAAAAAAAAAAATCACATTTTTATGATTTTTGCATTTGGAGTTTAGTAAATAACCCCCTAAGTGTGTGTTTTGTTTATACTTTTTTTATTTTAATCATTTAATAAATTACATGGTGGTTTTAGAGAAAATTAATTTTATTTGTGGTTTCAAAAACCTCTCAAACCACTGAAATGAGAATGTTGATAAATGGGCCACTAAGTTTTATTTGATAAGGGTAGGATTTCACATGACATGATTGCATACTATAATTAATTTTCACCCTCATGCACAAAATTCTGTTTTTTCAGCTATATTTGTGTACTCAGTACCCCACAGAGAAAAACATACTGTATCTTTTTGTTCTATTACAAGTCTAGATGTGGGTTTATTTTAGTTAGGCAATTAATATTGCCTCCATCTGGGAATACAGACTCTGAATGTAATTTTACAAAGTGTAAAAAAAGCCTACAGTTTGGCAGGTACAATACGCAGTATAACGTACATTACAACTCTATCCCCAAATGTAATTAACATTCATAGCAAGCTTATAGTAAAGAAACATTATTTTCTATTTTTGAATTGAATGTAATGAAAATAAAACACACATAACAAGTTGTCGTGTAAGGAAGTGGCTTTTGTTATCCGGATTTATGTCTCTTATTAAAGTGACATGTTCTGCCAACTTTAGCATAATTTAGTGACTGGATGTCCCTGGACATAAAAAAGTAATTAATTATACATATATACATATATATATATATATATATATATATATAGATAGATATAGATAGATATATAATATATATATAGTGAATAAAGTACCCCCTATTGTAAAACATAAGGATATTATAAGTTACCGAGGAGTTTCATGACCATATAAAAACACAAGGCCGGAGTTTCTCGCTAAAACATGTATATATTGCAGGTTTTAATCACAAATTGTTACTTTGAGAAAGGCCTGGGAACTTTGCAAATAAATTTCTTTTTTCTTTTACAAAAGCCCTGAGAGTGCGGACCTTATTGGATTTGGAGCAGATTTGTGTTGGATACTGCACCCAGGAACGTATTGAGTTTATCGTGAGTGCCGACAACATGGAGCAAGTAGTATATATATATATATATATATATATAGATATACATTGTAGTAGATCAAGCATTCCCATGCTCCAGTTCATCCAACGACCCAGATGTTATCCAATTGTCGAATATTCAGAGTAATGCAGGTGAGTGTTGATGCACACTGAGATTTTCCAAAAGTCAAAACTTAACCTTTACGTTGGCCTGTTTCTCTCCTTAATTATGAACTAAATAAAGGTTAAGTTTTGACTTTTGGAAAATCCCAGTGTGCATCCAGATTCCTTGATCAACACTCGCCTGCATTACTCTTGCCAGTTACATTGATCTAATTTCTTTCAATAGGGAATACCAAGAATAGAAGTGGTTACTCTGTTTTGATTATAATGGTAACACCTTCCTAAAAAAACATTAACTAAACAAGAATGCATTATATATTGTGTTATATACTGTAACATAGAACAAAAAACCTGGACATATTAACTACCTATTTATAAAGCTTTACAATAACTCCACATTCCCTTTTTCCAAAAATATCCATATGAAATAAGCTCTGGAGCACCTATTTCTGAGTATGTATGCACAACTTTAAACCAAAATTTACACACAAATTTTAGGATTGAAATCAATGGGAGATTAAAAAAAACATTTTAAAAGCTTGCATAGTAACTAGTAATAATAAATAATGCTATCAGTGCAAGTTTCTGTCACAACTTTAATATGTCACTAGCTATGCAAGCTTTCAGTATGTGATTATGCAAACCGCTTCTACACAGCCAACATAAGTGCTCTCTTTCTGTTAACCTTTGCATAAAGTATGATATTTTTTATGTTTTCTCCCAGGACAGTTAAATGGCAGTGTCATCCCTAGGATATATAGTGAATAAAGTACCCCCTATTGTAAAACATAAGGATATTATAAGTTACCGAGGAGTTTCATGACCATATAAAAACACAAGGCCGAAGGCCGAGTGTTTTTATACACGTCATGGAACTCCGAGGTTACTTCTAATATCCTGATATTTTGCAATTGGGGGTACTTTATTTATTATAATACACAAGTTTCACTGAGTCATGTGACAGAAATGACATCAGAACTCACAGTTTATAACTGATGACATCTCACCGTTTATAAGGATATAATTTACAAGATATTCACAGCTTTTGTGTATTATATATATATATATATGAGTGGAAGACTGTCTTGTTTATAACACCTCTCTTAATGACACACAACAGTATATCTTTCTAGGAGATCATTCGTTTATCATGTTTCCATGTTTCTATGTGTGAGAGGATATGGTCTACCTGTTTGCTGCAAGATGTTTAATTGACTTGTCTCCATCTTGGATATTCTAGTTTTCCTTCTCTCTATGAGAGTAGGTTCTCTTTTTTTATTCAGCTCAGTATTCTATTCTATAAGATATCCTATTATATATCTTGCCTTTTTCTTAGTTACATATTAGTTACATAGTTGAATCAGGTTGAAAAAAGACAAATTCTATCAAGTTCAATCCCTCCAAATGAAAACCCAGCATCTATATACACACACCCCTCCATACTTCACATAAATTATACATACCCATATCTATACTAACTATAGAGTTTACTATCACAATAGCCTTTGATATTAGGTCTGTCCATGAAATCATCCAAGCCACTCTTAAAGGAATGAACAGAATCAAACATCACTAAGCAGTGCACTCCACAACCTCACTGTCCTCACTGTGAAGAACCACCTACGTTGCTTCAAATTAAAGTTCTTTTCTTCTAGTCTGAAGGGGTGGCCTCTGGTACAGTGATCCTCTTTATGGGTAAAATAGTCCCCTGATATTTGTCTATAATGTCCTCTAATGTATTTGTAAAGTGTAATCATGTCCCCTCACAACCACCTTGTTTCCAGAGAAAAAACCCAACCTTGACAGTCTACCCTCATAATTTGTCTCTAACCAGTTTAGTTGCACTTAGTCTCTGCACTCTCTCCAGCTCATTTACATCCCTCCTAAGGACTGGAGTCCAAAACTGCACTGCATACTCCAGATGAGGCCTTACCAGGGATCTATAAAGAGGCATAATTATGTTTTCATCCCTTGAGTTAATGCCCTTTTTCTATGCAAGAAAAAACTTTAGTAGCCACAGAATGATACTGCCCAGAATTAGACAACTTGTTATCTACAAAAACCCCAAGATCCTTCTCATTTAAGGAAACTCCCAACACACAGATTTACTAAGGGTCGAATTTTGAATGCAAAAAAAATTCAAAATTCGACCAGGGTATAGTGGGGAATTAAAAAAATTCAAATTTGAATTTAAATTTGAAAATTCGATCAAATTCGATTCAAATTCGAATCAAATATTCGAACGATTTTTGAGCGATCGATCAAATTTTTCTTATTCGATCTTAGGGAATGATCCCCATTTCGGTAGGTTTAATCTGGCGAAGTAGGTGATTGCATTTAAAGGAGAAGTATTCGACCATCAATTTTTCGAATATTCGAATAAAATTAAATTCGAATATTCGAATCATTCGAATTTGAATACTCGATGGTCCAATTTGCCTAATTTGCATATTCGAAATTCAAATTCGAATCTTTTTGAAAATTCAATCGAATATTCGAATCCTTCATGTGAATTAATGTGAATTTAGTAAATCTGCCCCTTAGTGTATAACTTGCATTTATATTATTTCAACATTGAACCTCATTTTCCAGATTGCTGCCCAGTTTCCCAACTTACACAAATCATTCTGCAAAGTGGCAGCATTCTGAATGGAACCTATAGTTCTGCACAATTTAGTATCCTCTGCAAAAATAGAAACAGTACTTTCAATGCCCACATCCAGGGCATTAATAAACAAGTGGTTGAGTATTAGCCTGCCTCTTTCTTAGAGCAGTCCAGCTGTAATTTCAGATAGACCTGTCAAATTGTGTCTTTATTGAGTATCTTTTGATTTTTTTCCGTGACAAAGTGTTCTTTTGCTTATTTCTCTTGAGCTGTAATATTGTTCTGTGTTTTTTGAGTCTTGCAAAGGAATACTATACCTCTGAACAATGTAGGTCTAAAACAGCCCATATGTAAAGCACAGCTTCATCTAAATAATCAATTTCTGTAAAAATATACTTTTTAATCGTATATGCCATTGAGTAATCCTAAATAGCAAAGCCATTTTAAGAACTAAGGGCCATCCCCCTGGAATCCTACAATTCATAGTAAACACAGACAATCCATACTTGTTAGATTACATGAGCCAATAAATATTTTCTGTCTTGTACTCCCACACTTCTTCCTGTTACAATTAGAGCTACAATATTTCTGGTCAGGTGATCTCTGAGGCAGCACACAGACCATCACATAATGGTGGTTTCAAGTAAGAAATGTAAATGTAAAAAATGCAATATTTACTGATTTTTATGTTCAAGATTGATAAGATTTCTTAAATATGCCACTTAATATGATATAAACTATCTATTAAGCTTAAGTATTCATCTTGGGGGGTAAAGGTTTAAATGAAAGTACAGAATTGTAGGCAGATTCATGGTATCTGTGTATGTCTTACTCCCATCAAATCTGGTTATTGTCCCACTGCTTCACTTCTTTCATTTATCTTACTCTTGGCTTTGACTCTGGACTATGATGATTGCTTATGTCTTGATCTTTTCAATGCTAATAGGACCCTTGGTCTGGAATTGGATAAACATTTTACCTTCTTCTACTTCTTTGTTGGCCTAACAGGGATTGGATGTTTACAATTGTTAATACACAAAGTGTAGGCCCAAAATGTGAATGCATTTTACACTAAATTTTCTTTTTTTTGCTTTTTCCATATATTTGTATGCAATGGCATAGGTTTTTCCTGTTCTTCCAGCTTATTTTACCACTGTTCAAATGACCCCGTGTTCCACTAAATACTGTAAAGGACAAATGATATTCAACTCATATTATTACATAACAGAGATACACCATGATGATACTGTATGTCACAGATCTATTATGTTGAAAAATGAGCTTTCCTCAGTGAGAAATGCAATAATATGCAATACAAAATACATTACCTCTCATCATTTAAATACAATTTACTTGAGAAATTGCAAATTTCCCACTGGTAAGCAAAATTAATTAGTATATTAAAATGAGACTTGCTTTGAATATCCATCGATGTCACACGGTCAGCCAAGCAAGGAAAAAACCTCAATAACCTCTCCTTAATACTACATTTAGTACTGTGCTCAGTGTGGCAGGAACCTAGAGAATATATACCAAGTCAAGTTGCAGCACACATGTATAAAGAATGAGAAAAACAGTTGCATGTGTGAATAATAGTGATGGGCGAAACGGGCGCGTTTCACTTCGCCGAAAAATTCGCGAATTTCCAGAGAAATTCTCGAATTTTTCGCCGATTCGGGAAAACGAGTCGCACGTCGTTTCCGACGCGTTGCGTCGTTTCCGACGCGCGTCGCGTAGTTTTCGGCGTGTCGCGTCAAAAGCGACGCGTGACTCGTTTTTGCGCGGCAAATTTTTTTTTGCGAATTTTTTTGCCAGTTTCGCGAATTTATTCGCCAGCGGCGAATCGCGGGAATTCTCCACGAATTCGCCCCTGGCGAATAAATTCGCCCATCACTAGTGAATAATTTTCAACTTGATATGCCTACACTAAGGGGGTTATTTACAGTATTAATGCTTTTTTCTGGTTGGGCTTTTTGGGGAAAAACTTGAATTTTTTGAGATTTATTTACTTTGATGCTGCAAAAACCCAGAATTTGAAAATCTGCCATCTCAAACCTGTTGAGGTCATATATAAGTCAGTGGCAGATGTCCCTATACCAATTTGGATAAATCATGGTCTGCGCTGGGTTTAGCCTGAAAATTGAGCAATTTGTGAGTAAAGTCTGAGAAAATTGTGTAACTCAAGTTTTCCCTCAATTTTAATCAGTCTTTCCACAATCTGATTTTTTCGATATATTTTAAGGATAAAGAAGGTACAATCATTGATGGGACTTTCTTTATTAAAGCAGTGAGATAAAATTGGATTTTAGTAAGTAACCCCCTATATGTTGGTTTCAATAAATGGTGGTTTCATATTCTTCAAACTTAAATTTAAAACATAGAAGAACCACTAATGTATCCATTATAATTTCTATGAAATCAAAAATATGGCAGTTGACTCTAATGTATTTTTCACACAAGTCAGCACACAACAATTGAAGTCAAATTTGTCTAAAACTATGTAAAAATTAACAAAACTGTGAGAATTTTCAAAACACTATAACGTGACTTTTTTGTGCAGAATACATTGAAGTCAATTCTCACAGTTTTGTTAATTTTTATTTTAAATGTGCTTATCATTACTCAAAATTAAGTAGTAGAATATTATCAGGCTTTGAAAATGATTTATACTTCTTTAAAGTTCAGATGGAGACACATGTTCTGGCAAAAAGAATGAACCAAAATTTGGATTTAGTTTGGATTTGGACCCCTGATCATTAAAGCTCCCAATTACGGGAAGGCCATCTTCCATAAACTCCATTTTCATGAAATAATTCACATTTTTAAAACTGATTTATGTTTTCTCTTTAATAATCAAAAAAGTAGCTTGTACTTGAACCCAACTAAGCTATAATTAATCCTTATTAGAAGCAAAACAATCCTAGTGGGTTTAATGTTTAAAAGATTGTTTGGAAACTTAAGACATAGAGATCCAAATTATGAAATGATGCCTTATTTGGAAAGCATCTGGCTAATATGTTCTATGCCTGTATAATAATTAAAATATAATATGTAGAAATAATGAAAATATTAGAACTCTAGATGTAGCTTTCTGAAACAAATTAGAATAAAGATACAACTTTAGCTCAGAAAAAGCTCTTTATATAAGGGTCATAGGTAACCCAGTACTGCCCCATGTGGCCAAATAGGTCAGAAGGTCCTCTACAAGGTCATTAATTCTCTATTCCACTGGTGTTATTGTTTTGGAACCCTTTTTGTACAGGTTGACTATACATCTCCAACATTTGTTTTACTTTTTTTGTTTTACAGTTTTACTTCTTTATACACACTCAGGGCCAGACTGGGCCGGCGGGACAAAGTGAAAAAACCTGGTGGGCTCTGCCAGCCCTGCTCCCTGGGGTTGCAGCTCGGGAAGGGCGTCAGAGGGGCCTTTGCGGCAGCTGATTGCGGCACACAGATTGAAGTGGATTTAAAGGGGCAATGAACCCCTAGTTCAACATGAATTCAGCAGAAACCCTTTTCATTGCACTCACGTTGAACCTGCAGTATGCTGCCCATTTGATTGGTGGAAATAACTATGGATCAAGAATATTATCTGGCAATTGTACTACAAGTTAAGAGTAGACATTGATTGGTTAGTGATCTCCATGAAAACATTTTTTCTGTTTTATAATGATGGATGGTTATTTACAATGGACATAAAACATGCAACCATGCAATATTTTCTTACTCATTCTCCTGAGTCTTAGCAGAGCACTCTTGGCCACATCTGATTTACTGTACCCAACAGATACACTTTATTAGATGCCGGTTCATTTTTTTCTCCAGTTTTGTTTTGATAGAAAAACAGGGAGTAGTCATCCTTGGAAATAATCAGCCAATATGTCTTTTAAGGAAGATCAGGCTTTTCCCCAGAACCATTTATATTATATATTATATGTAATCTTAAATGGTATTTTCTTTTCAATTTAAATGATGGCAATACTAAATCGGTTCCATCAGTATGCCATTAATGATAAGCTGCAGTAAGACATGATATATTCACATGCCTGGAACTATGTAGCCACAAGTGCAGTCACTATAAACGCAGCTGATTATCTTGTGTTCTTTTTCTTAATGATATACTCCATCAACGTTATGCTTTGGGAATGAATTCTGAAACTATGGATCCATGGGAGACATGTACTCTATGTAAAGGCAAAATTTATTTTTATATAATATAAGCAATTTATTAGATTTGTTTATCTGAACCACAAAACCCAACCAAAAAAAGTATGAAACACAACTTTTTAAGCTGTACTTACTAACTTTCTGAAACGCTTCAAACATTTCAACTTTTAATGTGATAATTCTGAGTTATGTGTATGCCAGAAAACAGATTGCTTGGACATAATCCCAATGAGCAGACACAGAGTTTCACAATTAGTCCTAACCAGAACAAGATATGGATTTGGAATCTGTCAGGTTTGGCTTGGGAGTCCTCAAAATTCAAAGCTTCTGGGTGAATGGGCTAACTTGCAGTTCATTAAAAAATGCTTATACTTAACTTGTGCATGTTCTTGGCAAAATGAGATGTAGTTTTCATGAAAGTGATGCTTTTGTCATAATATACCCAATGGGATATTGTTGCTATTCTGATATTTCATACTATTTTATCAGAGGTTCAACTCCAACAACTTCCTACAATGTAGAGTAAGATTTTGGAACCTAACATTCAGGATAATTAAATGAGTGGTTCACCTTTAAGTTAAATTTTAGTATGGCTAAAATGGCTAAATCTAAGCAACTTTTCAATTGTCTTTCATTTTGTTCTTTTCTTTTGTTTTTTTTATAGCTACACATGTGTTATTATTTTGTATTACTTTATTGTTACTTTATTATTATTATTATTATTATTATTATTTATTATTAAGTATTCATTTTTTACCCTATTAATACATAGTAACATAGTAAGTTAGGCTGAAAAAAGTCCATCAAGTTCAACCTTTTTTTTTTTAACTGCCTAACTGCAATTGTATTGTATAACTTGATTATTGTATTACTCCTCTTTATATTCAAGCCCTCTCCTATTCATATCCCAGTATCTTATTCAAATCAGTGCTTGGTAGCTAAGGTAATTCGGACCCCAGCAAGCCTATTGCAGAAATTGAAAACTGGAGAGCTGCTGAATAAAAAGCTAAATAACTCAAAACCCACAAATAGTAAGAAATTCAAACCAATTGCAAATTGTCTCAGAATACCACTCCCAAAAGCATACTAAAAGTTAATGTAAAGGTGAACAACCCCTTTAAGTGGCTTCTATGATGTTGAGAAAAATGAGAAAAAACTCAGGCCTTCCTTTAGCACATAATCAACATTGGCATTATATTATATGGTCGCAATGAAAAATATATTTCCAGTTACTTGAAAAAACATACAGTATATTTAATCCAGAGATAAGAAGAAAATAGAAATTCCATGCAGATAGTCCCCTGGTCAGCACTGAACCCAGAAACCAGCAATGTGTTACTCTCTGTCTCAGAATGAAGACATATAGAATCTCTATTTATTTCATAGAATCAGATATGTGGACATCTCAATTACAGAAAATTTGCCAAAGCAAAACGGGCAATGGAGTATACGAATGCATATTAGTGAAGGAATTATGATTGTATTATATTATTGTTTTTGCATCAAGGCATCAGACTTAGGTCATTGCCGTGATAATAAGAGTTAAATACAAGAAAAATGTTTATGCTTAAGGGCTCCAACATCTTGCACAGGACGTTTGAAGCCTTTATTATTTTGTAAGCAGGTAGACACCATGCATTTTGCCACTCTCGGAAAGCTTTAGTAGACTTCCATTCGCCAAGCATCAGTTGCTGTCTAAAATAGACTCAGGAATCAGACAGGAACATAGCCATTCATGTGGAAAATGGATAGTTAGGAGCCTAAAACAGAAATATAACTTGGAAGTGATACAATTTTCTTGCACCAATACAGATAAACCCCAACCACCGCCAACTTTAATTATGGAAATCCAAAGTACAAATGAAGATTTAATTATGTGAATGGCCAACATTGCAGCAGGACACAGCAAGAATGATATAAGGATTATCATATAAATGAAAAGAATGTCCATGCAGCCCTTCCCTGGTCTAATTAAAGAATAACCTTCCTGAAACCAAACTGTACTTTCATTTGTGAGAAAGTGAAGTCACAATTGCAAGGATATGTTGTTTTATTTCAAAGTATATGAGGTTTACTTATGTTTTAAGTAATGTATAGAACTGGCTAGTCAAATCCTTGTCTCTATTTATAAACTAAACAGCACAGCTTTTTTTCTTAATAAAGAGAAAATTTATAATAGCTGAAGCAGTAAAAAGAAACACATCCATCAAGCTCAACCTTTTTGTTCTTTCCTTATTTTTGATCTGCATGATATATTATCTAAAGCATTTATGCTTTACTAACAGTTTTAGCCTGAAATTATATAATCCTGTGCAGCTTTTGTTTGTACCATTAGAAAGCTGCCCCAAACAATTGTCTGGGACCCTGTCATTATCACAAGCACATAATACTTAAATTTGTGACCACTCCCCTTTGTTGTGCTACAAAAATGATAAAATCAACTTGGAGATAGGTAGGTTTTACTAGGACAAAAAGTTGAACTTGACGCATGTGTGGAGTATTTTTTTTTAGCCCCAGCTACTATGATGCAAATTAATTTTTTTTTTACTGAAAAAGCAGTGGTGTAACTATAGAGGAAACAGGCCCTGCAACTAGTGGGAGGGGGCAGAAACTTTAAGGGGCCCAGTAGAACAGCAGCTACAATTTATGTTTATGGAAAATATCTAGTTCCCAAAGTTTAGGGGCCCAATGATCTTACTGTGCGGGGGCACAATGAAATGCAATTTTCCACAAACTTGCTTTTGTAACAAATAAAAAGTGAAAAGCTGCCAACGTTTTTATTTGTTACAAAAGTAAATTTTTGGAAATGAAAAGTTTTTTCGGGCTGAAAACCGGCATTCATTAGGAAACTCACACAGAGTTTCCTTTCAGATTGCTCGCTCCAAAGGCTCAAGTAATCATAAATAATCCGCATAATGTTGCTCTTTTTTTTTAACAATTCAATTTTATTGAAAAAAGGGTAAATTCAACATACATAAACAAGATGTGATAATGACATTTCAGTTAATACAGGTTGATACATTGTGATGTTACTTTTCATTAAACTCAGTCTCTATTTCAGTTAAACCCGTGTATTGTTTATGTGTTCTAGGCAAGAGGACCTTTGCTCATGTCTATTTTATAGTCCTTTAGTTTCTTGAGTGAGAAGGGGTACGTCCTGATACCTCTAGTATTACTTTTTATTTGAGGGGGGCAACTTGGTAAGAACAAAGACATGGAAAGGGGGAGTGGAAAACTGGGGAGAGTGGGTCATACATATTTCTTTATATCTGTGCATGAGGGCCTTTGGGAGGGGTGGGGGGTATCATTAGTCGGTAAACATTTTGCCTGTATTAGGTTGTGGATGTAGGAATACAATAGATCCTTTCTTTTGTTCTGTCCGGGGCTATATTCTATTGTGCATTTAGCCAAGGGTCCCACACCTTACTATACTTTTCTGGACATCCCCTCCTTGCATATATGAGTTTGTATAGTGGGATCGCCTGATTGACCAGGTTCTTCCATAGAGAGAGTGAGGGTGGGTTGTTTGCTTTCCATTGCATTACAATACATTTCATAATGTTGCTCTTAATTGCTGGTCAGTGGAACCTTGCAGTCAGTTCTGACCTCAATCTCCATAAGGGCAAACTAATTATAGATTTACTGCAATGCAGGCCAGTGAAAATAAGATAAAAAGTACTTATTGGTGGTCACCCTCAGTTTAAACCCTACACACAAACAGATCCTCAACATATACTCTCCATAAAAAAAGATTAAAAAAACTCACTTTGGTCCTCCCAAGTTACTAGATCAGTGTCAGGATCAAACCGGGACTTGAACCCTTAAATCTAAAGCTTTGCTCAGTCATTGTTTGTTTCTAGTCTTTGTGGATGACCTGCCAACCCTGCCTTAAGATACCTTGTTCCTGATTTACTTTGTTCCTGAGATTCTTGTCCCACCACCTTGTCTTGTTACCTGGATTCTTCACCTTGGTTTGTGTTACCTGGATTCCTTGTTCCTGCTTGTTCCCTGCATTTTGTAAAGACTTTGTTTGAACTTTTCTGTTATTTCACTAACACCATTAAATCTTCTATTTCACCATGCCTGCTCCAGTTGTCTATGGCTACACCCCGGGGCATCCACCATATCCACTCCCCATGGAATGGCTCCCCTGGTTTACAGCAGCTTCCCTGACAATCAGCTCAGTTCCCCCAGTTCCAGTTACCAGCAGCTTTGCTCAATCTTTTATTATTATTATTATTAACATATATATATATATATAGCGCCAACATATTTCGAAGCACTGAATACTTCAAGATGATCTGTGTTGCTATTTTTTATTACATAAGTTGTGTAAGTTATGTATATACTGGTATGTAAGTTAAGAAAATAACATGTTTGTGCTGTCCAGCTGCCCCCCCCCCATGGGTCAAAAATTGACAACAGGCAGACTTATCAGACTTCACTTTTAAAAATACTACTTGGAATACATTATTTTCTCATTTATATTATAGAAATAATTTCAGCACCCTGCCCACACCTCTGATATTCTTTCTCAAAAAGTCCTAATTTTAATCATCAGGGATTATTTGATCAAATCTTCAAGATGAAAACAGAATTTCTGGTCCATTGAAACTGCACACATACTAGATAATGAAAATGAGTTAGGTAATCTTCTTGATTATAAACCTTCACTTATCTCTGTTAACCTTGTATAAATGATGGATGTAAAGAGCTGAAACACACGTTTCTAAAGTAAGGTACTGAAGGCCAAGTCACGGCTAAATTTCTATGTTCAAAAGAAACATTAAGACAGGAACATGTTGTCACAATCTGTGAAACAGGGACCCCATGACCACTTAGGAGATCACTCTCTTTAGTGAGCAGGAGACCCTGCTGGGACCAGTCTTCACAAATGCCACTTTGGGACCCTGAAAATTTCTTCTGTGGATCAACAGAGCCCAAAGTCTGTCGTGTTTGGGTTTCCGAGCCACAGAAGAAAGATTCAGGGTCCTAAAAATGGTACAGTAAATGGTCAGAAACAGGTTCTGAGTCAGGGCAGACAATGAACAATCAAGGTTAGAAATAATGGAGTCAGGAGATCAATCAAGACCAAGGCTTAGGTAGGAGTTGTAGAACACAGATTGGGCTGGCATAAAATAAATACCTTTTAAACCCAAGAGGGTGCCAAAAGTGGCTTTGCTAGTGCCATGACGCAATGCCGAAAGGAAGCTTTAAGCCTAAACTGTGCTATTTCAGATGCAGTAGTTAAGGTATTATTTCTTCTCTATATTACCAGTATGAACACACCTGCAATTCTATCACTCCCACCAATTGTGCAAAGTGCTAGTGTCCCTGAACTAGACAATACTGAATTTCCAGTTCTGTGTAAATCTGGTCTTGCAATTTCTCATTATGCCAATCAGTTCTAATAATTATTGTGAGTCATTACTTTTAATTATGTTCTATTCATGTGATCAAATTAGTGGGTTCCACATGACGACTTGATTAAGTGCAGTTCAAGCCTTACAGAATGGATGTTGTCGGCAACATAGAAAAGTTCATTTTCTTAAAGATGCAATAGAGATTTCACAGGGTGGACCTGAAGAATTATTTAAGATAAGGTGGAGCTCTTGATAGGAATTCAAGAACAGAAGAAGTTATTTTTGGAAACACCAATGGGGCTCATTTAACAATACTGTGCAAATTTGCCCATGGGCAGTTACTTATAACAACCGATCAGTGATAAGCTTTTTAAAGCTATCTGCAAGTAGAACAATGAATACAGCAATTTAATTGATCGAGGGTCGGACTTTCCAGGGCCCCCTCTGTTCCCCCTGCCGTGTGCTGCGTTTGTGCTTATATATGCGAAACAAGTATGCACAATTTTTTGTTGCCACATTAAGAAGCAAATGTGGGTGCGGACCTGGGCCGCAAGAGCCCGGGGCCCACCAGGTTTTTTCCCGGTGCCCCGCCGGCCTAGTCTGACCCTGAATTGATTGCCATGGTTTACTGCCCATGCCCAAATGTGCCCAGTGTTGATACAGGGCCCCTAGGGATCGGTGTCAAAAAAATCTTGATGCGCTGCAAATTCTTTTTACGCCATTTAAGTCTATGAGCATCATTATCGCAGCGAAACAAGGAGAAAAGAATTCTCCCATCACTAATGGCCACCAGTTGTCTCATAACACACAACCAGTTTTTATTGAAAGTCTGGCTAAACCTAATGTGCCAAAACAATTTGCTTGGACAGAGTTAATTGTATATGTGTTTTTAGCAGGACAATCACACAAGTCAGCTATTGTTTTTCTAACATCAGTACTTCACAGTTAACACTTTTTAATTATCCTTGCATGGGAATGTGGGTGCCCCAGAGAAATTCTAATAAAGTGGATAATGTTTTCATTTTTCGTTCATGTAATTGAGATTATAATATTCTCATCTTTTGCTCCAGTTTAATTTATTCTGATTCTTTGTGTTTAACAATGATCCTGTTCTACATAAATTATTACAGCACATATTATGATTATTTTTTACCCTTTGCTTTTTAAAACATCACTGGCTGTGAACTTTTACACAGCTAATTTTAAATTGAAGCTCTTTAACCTTTGCCGTCTCCATTGTGAAATAGTTTTTACTGGTTTATAAACTGCTGGGCAAACATAAAAACTTCTTTTTAGTTCTACCACTTTGGTGGATATTGAACCTAAGCTTAAGAAATCAGAATCTCCTAGTAATAGATTGGTCATAGCATGTATTACAGCATTCCATGCATCATAAAAAATGTTTTCTGGAACATTACTTTTTAAGGATGCTGGATCCTGGAATGATGTGGTACACAGGACAGGAAAACAGGTCCCACTAACCACTTTTCTAATGACTTTTCACCTAACTCTATTCATGTCTTCTTTCACCTAACTTCTTCCCAATTTTTATGTTCTCTTGTCTTCTAAGTACCAGTTTTGCCAAGGGACATGGTAAGCTTGAGATAAAAACCCACTTCTGGTAACTTTTAGGGATACATTTATCAAAGGCCGAATTTCGAATGCAAATTTTGAATTTTAAAACTCCAGATCTTTTGAAAAACTCTAATCAAATTTGAATAACTGTAAAGAAAGCTCACCCTGGTGGTCTAATGGTGCGGCGGGGAAGCCCGCCGCACGGCTCCTCTTCTGCCTTGCCGACTATTTCCTAGTGTGCCTGCAGCATGCACTTCCTGGATTTATAGGCGCATGCGTGCTGACGTATAACGTCAGCGTGCAATGACATAAAATTAAAATATATTTAAAGGGACATTTGGTACTGTGTCATTGCCCGTGCCTTGTACCTTGTGCTGTGAAGCGTCTAGTTTGTTCCTGATCTCCTGTGTTTGACCCTGCCTGGCTATTTGACTACCCTGACCTATGAAACCTGACCCTTGCCTGAAACCAACTGATTCTGCTTAACCCTCCTGATTGACTTCCTGGTTTGACTCCTGCCTGTTATTCAAGTGAGTCTGCCTCACCCCATCTGATTGATTACCCGGTTTGACCCTTTGCCTGCCTGATGATCCTATCTATCTGCCTGCCTCGATGCAGCCTGTCTGACTATGAATCTGCCTACTCCTGTTTGTACCGTGACCTTTGGCCTTATAAACTCTATCTACAGTCGTGCCCCTCTACCTATCCAGAACCCTTATCTTGCTCTCGTTTAAGTCCAGGTGGCATCCAAGTAAGCTGAGGTCTCCTCCTGAGGCCCAAAGGCGGTCACACTACTGGTGAAGCACGAGCCGAGACCAGGAGACTTGGTGTTTGTTCTGGTGTTGGGTGCCGACCGTGACAATAACTCCCTAGTCAAATTTTTACAATTTTGACCATAAAAAAACTTGTAAATTTTGAATTTAAATTTTCAATTTGACCCTTGATAAATCTTCTAGAGATGGTCAAATTTGACTATTTTCGCTTTGCCAAAAAATTTGCGACAGTGCATTAAAGTCTTTGGGATTTTTTTTCTCCTATTGAAGTCTATGGGCATCCCTAAAATCTGCCCCTTAGACCAGAATTTCTGCTATTTAGCAGAAATGTAACCCTTTAAGTGTAGCGATTGTTCTCCACACACAGGGAAAAGAAAAAGAAAAGTAAGGGAAATTAAAAAACAGAAAGGAGCTGATAAAGGGAGAGGATTGTGAAGAATAGAAAACGTAAAAGAGGTTGGTTAAGTGACCACAGAAAAGGTTAAAATTTTAGAATCCTGGCTTTGTAAGCCAGCCAGTTTACTGCTTGTGTATATTAGATGCCCAATTGAATTATATGCCCACCAGGAGATCCTAGTGAATGTAGAAAGGGATCCTCACACACAAAGTATTTGCAGTCGGGGAATGTGCCCCTTTTATTATGCTACCAAACCATCAAGGTTTCGAGGGGTACAACCTCCCGGGTCAACGGTGAACCAGCACCACAACAGCAGAGGAGTGGAAGTGTGCGGTGGAGACACAACATATGCACCAGGAGATCCTAACATTCTTCTGGATCATCGATTTTGTACATCAGTGTTGCGGGTAGAAATATTTTCTTTAATGAAATACATTCATATCCTGCATTTTTTTAAAACTGACATTCGATTTGAGGATAAAACTGTCATAAACATTTAGTGTCCTGTATCGGATATGTCACCCATTTATTCATCACAATATCCTTTGTTCTTGCTAGGATGGATTTTTAATTTACTTCAAATTATATGAGATGACACTGGCCTTATTCTAAGGTACAACGATTACCCCTTTCTTACAATATCGTCATTTATTGCAACATTGGTCCCCTATGCACTGATAACATCAAAGAACGATTCTAAAAATAAAAACAAATATCTGGCCTTAATATACCTTGAACTTCTATATGTTATATTGCATCCAGTAATGCAGACGCGTAGAATTCCCAGAAGGTTAAGAAGTGTCACATAACATATATGAACTAAACACAATATATATTAGATCAGATTCTTGTAGTAATATCTTTCAATCATTCTCCAAGACCACAATGAGGGGTTTTAGAGCATTAAACTAGTCTTGCAAAGGAATACTTTAGCCTTGTGCTTTTATGCAACTCCTTGTTGACATTTAATATTCTTATATATTATAATAAGGGTACATTATTTATAACAATACCCAAGTATTAGTGAGCCATGTGACTGAAATGAAATTGCACCAATTATAACTGATGACATCATCAAGCACCAGGGTCGAAATGGGCCAGCAGGATACCAGGGAAAAACCCTGCTGGGCCAGACCCAATCTCCTGGACCTAAAAAAAAAAAATTGCGCTGCCGAGCAAAGTGCCACTCCATGCACGCATTAAGGGCAGGGCCGTTTTAAGGCCTTGGTGGGCCCTGGGCAAAGACCAAAGTAGTGCCCCCCGCAATGCCC
>CM044431.1:28474050-28489190 GCA_024363595.1 Xenopus borealis
GGGACAGTGGGCCCTGGGCAGGTGCCCCACCATTTGCATTATTAAAGCGGCCCTGATTAAGGGGACCAGGGGGTCTGGAGGGGGACCTTGGATAGCAGTCCTGGAGGATATAATTTATAGGATATATAAGGCTTTTGTGTCTTATATATTCATTTTCACCCCAGCATTTACTGCTCTTGGGACTTTCGTCCCTTTACATTCTATAAATAGTGAGTTCATGGCCACTGAGGATTGCAAGTGATCTTCAGCATTATCAGCTTTAAAGGCCTTTTAGAGGGTAATTGACAATCAATACTGGGTGAGGTTTATCTGGTTATTAAGAGCTTGATATAACTGCCCCAAGCAAGATTATATTGGAGTCAACGATCCAGACATGGTACAAGAAGAAAATGCAGTTTTTATCTTATGAAAACTCCTCTGAAGTCTAAAGTAAATACAGGTATGGGATCTATTATCTGGAAACCCAGTATCCAGAAAGGCTGTCTCCTATAGACTTCATTCAATCCAAATAATACACATTTTTTTTTAAAACTATTTCCTTTCACTCTGTAATAATAAAACAGTACATTGTACTTGATCCCAACTAAGATATAATTAATCCTTATTGAAATCAAAACCAGCCTATTGGGTTTATTTAATGTTTACATTATTTTCTATTAGATTTAAGATATGTAGATCTAAATTTGCAGAAAGATCCATTATCCATAAAGTCCCAGGTCCTGAGTAATCTGGATAATAGGCCCTATACCTGTAGTTGATGTTTTTTCATTAAATTAAAAGCTGACATTATTATGGAGTATTCCAAGCCAGGTTTTGCACCAAAGTAATATTAGAGTGCACCATAATAAAGACAGGCACTCTCTTGTCTTCCAGTTTCTCATTCAAACCACTGCATGGTTGCTAGGAGAAATTGGACACTAGCAACCAGATAGCTGTTGAAATTCCAAACTTGAGAGCTGTTGAATATAAAAAAAGCAAAATAATGAAAAATTTGACAGTCTACAGCTTACAGTAGATTTTGAGGTGAAAAACCCCACAAATAGGGATGGGCGAATTTGACTCATTTCACTTTGCCAAAAATTTGCTGCTGGCAAAAATTCGCCGTAGCGCAGTAAAGTCTATGGATATCAACATTTCTCAGTCTTAGCTGTGTAGTGCTTCTCAACAGGTAGCAACCTCGTGTATTTTGCAGTAGGTTACGAGTAAAATAAAATTGAGCCTGAATAACACAGTGAGATTCCAAGCATCAATGTATGTTTATTGGATCTTTATACATGTTTTGGCATAAAGGCCTTTCTATGCACCTGAGGAAGCCTATTATGCTGAAACGTTGTGTAAGATACTTCTGCAATAAACGCACATGCTTTGAATCTCACTGTGCTCTCACTGTGCTCTCCGGGTTTTAAATGCATCAGTTAATAGTGCTGCTCCAGTAGACTTCAGCACTGAAATCCATTTCTCAAAAAAGCAAACAGATTTTTTTATATTCAGTTTTGAAATCTGACATGGGGCTAGCCATTTTGTCAATTTTCCAGCTGCCCCTAGTCATGTGACTTGTGCCAGCACTTTAGGAGGGAACTGCTTTCTGGCAGGCTGTTTTTCCTTCTCAATGTAACTGAATAGTATGCAGTGGGACATGGGTTTTACTATTGAGTGCTGTTCTTAAATCTACCAGGCAGCTGTTATTTTGTGTTAGGGAGCTGTTATCTGGTTACCTTCCCATTGTTCTTTCGTTAGACTACTGGGTGTGGGAAAGGGAGGGGGTGATATCACTCCAACTTGCAGTACAGCAGTAAAGAGTGATTGAAGTTTATCAGAGCACAAGTCACATGACTTGGGGCAGCTGGGAAATTGACAAAATGTCTAGCGCCATGTCAGATTTCAAAATGAAATATAAAAATATCTGTTTTCTCTTTTGAGAAATGGATTTCAGTGCAGAATTCTTCTGGATGCATTTTGAAAAAAAAAAAAAAAATCCCATGACAGTAGCCCTTTAATAGCCTTCCTGACATTCAAGTTTTTTTTTTTTTTTTTTCAATTTTTGGGTTGGAACCATTCAATTGAAAATTAGCTATTTGAATTTTTTCTTAAATAACTTCCAAGTCGAATTGTGAGTATATTCGAATTAAAAAAAAAATTCCCATGAATTTTAAATTTGGTCCTCTAACAGAAATTAATATCCCATGCTTATCCATGGGCAGAAATGTCAGCTTGCTTCTGTTCACACTTTGCACCCTGGCCCATAGCAATAAGTGATTCCTTGTGTGTTTCCCCAGTATTTTAATATTTTTACCCCATCGCCAGTTGTCTCATGGGCATGAACCTCTTTCTCCATCATCCTCATGTGAATTCATGGGTTCAATTTGTACAGGGAATCTGTGTGCCACATAATACTAGGCGCAGATTTTTTTATTGCTTGCACTTTTGTTCCTACTCTGACCCCATAATTAGCATATTAACTGGCCAAGAATTGTTTTACTTCTCCGTATTATTTTTCTCCTGTCTGCATGGAGAGATTATAAATTTAGAGCAGAGAGTAAAACACTGTACAAGAACACGACATTCATTTGGTCAAATGTTCCCAAAAACCAATAATAGTGAAGAACATGAAGCCTAAGGGAATCATAATTATAAATCTGCAGCAAACCAAGCAAGACAAACAAGCTAAATGTCTACTTCTAACGTAAAAAAAAAAAAACTCTCGCTAGGGACCCAAGGGGAGATAAGGATTTCCATTATGAAGTAATTTACAGTCATTTACGGCATATCTTATTAAGGCACAATACACAGAGAGCTTACGGGATAACACAAGCACTTAACTTCCAAAATGCGGAGATCTTCATTATATGGAATATAATTTCTTTATAAGTGCTAACAAGACCTGCCCAAAGATTTCTTCGCTTGGCTTTCTCTCTTCCAGACTTATTTAGGAAGGCAAGATTGGAAAGTCCATTTCCCTTCCCTGTGGTAGCAGAATCCAGCTACTCCCGAAGAAGCATACATGGTACGGTGGGAACTGGAGTCTTGGCTTGTCATGAAGGTTTCTTTCACTATGCAAGAAACAATTGGGGCCCCCCTTTAAATACATTGCTAACCTTCCTTAACACATCCCTTGTCTCATTGAGAAAACAAATGGCTCTTGTTTGTCAAACATGTCAATTAGTCAGTCATAAGGAAACATCGTCACTAAGATTTATTATAGAAAAAGATTATAGAGTGCGTGTATGTTTCTACCATTGGAAATAGGGCTTAATCTTTTAAGCACTGTAAATATTCAGGTTTTTCAAGACCTATTCAGGAGGGCTAAATACAATTTAGAAAGATTTATTCCTAATTAAATAACCACCGTCTTCATTATGAGCCAACGTCTGCAGCCAAGGTTACCATGGAAATGCTATCATTCTGATGATTTATTTGAGGTGGAATTGTACCAGACTTCACGTTTGAAACAATGAATTAGCAGCCAATCAGACTGCATGATTCCAAAGCTTATTAACTGATTAGCTATCTTATATGTCTATGCATATATTAACATTAACTTGCAATTATCTAAGTAGTGAGGAAGAAACCCTACATTCTGTTTATCAAGGCTGACCAGTAGAATTACAGAATTTCAGGCTGTGTAAAGCAATGAGGGTTTGTGTGTTTAATATCACCTTTGGAACTTTCTCAAACAGTAAAATTCTCCTGGCTATTAACTGTCAACTATAACTGTCAGACTTCAAGATAAAGCATACCCCATGAGCATTTCAACTCTCTATTAAAATGTATTGCATAAAGCAGCCCATATGTAAAACATTTTTCATGACAAGTTAGTATTTTTTAATAATATATGCTATTGGAATATCTGTGGCTAGTGATGGGTGAATTTATTCACCTGAGGTGAATTTGCAGCAAATTCCCACAATTCGCTGCCGGCGAATAAATTAGCAAAACACCAGGTGAAAGTCGCCATGGCGTCTCGTTTTAGTCGCCTGGCACCTCGTTTTAGACGCAGTACGTTTGATACGGTACATTAGACAATGAAGCTTCAGAGACATGTATTTTGCTCCTTCACTTTTTCTTCTAACAGTTATAACCAACCTAGACAGAAAGAAGTATTTGCCGCAAATCTCACTCAAATTTACTTTAAAGCTGTGGTAAATTCCTCCCCATATATTATCCTATTCAGAACTGAGGCTTAGACCTAGGGTCACTACCCAGCCGGTAAATCCCTGACTTAGGCTGGGCCTAATTACAAATTTATAAATGTACAAGTAATGCATTTGCCAGTAAATGTGTAATTCCCCTACTTTCTCACCTGACTTGAAGACTTTAAGATATGCACTCTTCTAGGAGATAGCTCACCTCCTGCCCCAAAATTCTCCAACTTCCAACTACTAATCAACCCATCCCATGCCGCTCTGATGTCATACCTTGCTCCTATGATGCCACCACCCCCCTCCAGCTCAGTCCAGTAAGCTTTAAAGGAGAAGACTACCCTCTCTGCGCAAAAGCCCCCCCCAAATGCCCCTAAGTTGCTACTTACCCTCTGAGCACAGGTCCTGAACATGGAGTTTGAAGGCGCCATCTTCTCTCGTGCAGTCTTCATCCTGGATCCATCGGCATTTGGCGGTGCTTGTGCAGAAGGAGTTATTTTCCGGTTCAGCTCTACAGCACATGCACCGAAAGTCACGAAGATTTCTGATTGAAACTTTGTGACTTTCGGCACATGCGCAGTAGAGCTGAACCGGGAGGTAGGCCGGGGGGAGATGGTCCTACCTAGGGGGTTTAGTGCAACTTTAACTGAAAAAGGTGGAAACCATACTTGACCTCCAGTTGCTTTTTCTGGAGTATAGCGGTCAATGTTCAAAAGTAGTCTATCGTAATTGACATTATTGAAAAAAGTGCACAACCTCTCCTGAAGCCACGGATCCTGTGCTGCGCATGTGCACATTGCTCATCTGATTTCACTGAAATGTTCTGAGCATGGGCACATCGGATTTTTGGTCGCAAATGGTCCAAAATCACGGCAGAAATCGGGGGTATGCTTAATGGATTGGTTCACATTTAAGTCAATTCTAAGCAACTTTTATTCTATATTGTGTTATTTATTTGCTATCATCTCGAAGTTTGTTTTGATCAAATAGGTCTGGTTTCGATCTAATAATATTTAAATCAAAGTATGAAGTACGAATCAAAGTAATTTGATTCAAAGTCCACCAATTGACTCCAAATAGGTTCTAGGAGGTCCCCCATAGGCTAAAACAACAATTTGACAGGTTTTAAATGGTGAAAGGTGTAAATCAAATTGAAAGACTTCTACTTGTTTGGACAAAATAGTTGCACGTATAAAAATTGCCACTTGTGTCAAAATTGTCTTACATCAAAATTATTTTGACTCCTGTTGACTTCAATGCATTTCACCAATTTTTTTTATGAGTTTTGTGAATTATTCAGCAAAGTGAAATGGCACAGATTCTCCCCTCACATAAAAATAATAAAAAATGAAAACCATTTGCAAATTGTCCTAGCATTTCATTCTTTTCATCATATTTAAAAGTGAACAACCCCTTTAAGATTAATGGGAGACTTGGGGACAGGGCCAAAGATCTGGTAACTCCAGAAAAAATAGTGGGTGGCTGACCGGGGAAAGGCGGTCTCACAGTTTGGGAATGACCAATGTAAAGGAAGACTTTTTCTAAATAAAGTTGCACAGAGAATTTCATTCTATCTAGAGATTCATTTTCAAGCTGCATGAAAAATGCCTTTTGAAAGGGCACCATTAGTCTATAAAATCTTTGTGGGTTTCCTGAGTTCCCTAGGCACTTGCATTTGCAGTTTTTCTGCAGTGAAAGCCAGGCTGGAAGAATTTATTGTAGTTTTACATAACTCCCTTGCCTACTGAACGCTTTTTGCTATTTTCACTCCAGCTTACCCCCAGCTGTTATTTCTGTCATGTTTCTGTGAGCTACAAATGTGCTACAATATGTTTTTCTTAACAGACTCTGCCACATCGAGATAAAACATTGATTTCTGTACATCTACCGACACAAAATTATAAAGAAAAAGAAAATATTGATTTCTGTATTATGTGGCATCCAGTCAGCATTCTAAAACAGTTGCATTCAGTGCAGTATTTGTTACATACCTCATCATACTAAAAATACTGAGAAAGCATATTTTAACACTTTTCTTTCATAGAAGGACCCCTTGAGGTTAGATGATGTTATCCCATTCACACACCCCCACAAAACTTGACAATGTAAGAAAAAAAATACAGGAATAAAGTCTAACACTAAAGGTCACGCATCTCCCTCGTGTATGTTGTTTTTGTCAATAAGGTTCATTTCTTTTTTGTTCTTTTGGAAATAAAGAGAAAGATCCTGGAATTCCTAAGAAAATAGTTTGTGTTGTGGGTCTGTAAAGCACAAAATGAGCCTCGTCCACCAGTGTGTCAAGCTATAATGATACTTATGGATGTTCTAAGAAACACGTTCCCCATCTTGTGTTGTTTGCCCCAAGATTTTTTGGGAGCATAAACTACTTTTGTTGTGGTGCACATCTTGTATGAGTGTTATCCAGAAACATTAACCAGAAAGCTCGGATTTACAGGATGACCATCTCCCATAAACCCGTTATCCAAAAAGATCTGAATTTGTTTAACAAAATAATTCCAATTTAAAAAAAACTATTTCCTTTTTTTCTCTGTAATAACAATAAATCAGTATTTTGTACCTGTACTTAATCCCAACTAAGATACAATTAATCCTTATGGGAGGCAAAGCAATCCTATTGGGATTATTTAATACTTAAATGATTTATAAATTATATTTATAAATTATTATCATTTATATTAGGTAGGAATTAAGAAAAGACTCTTTCTCTGGAAAACCCCAGGTCGCGAGCATTCGGTATAGCAGGTCCCATACCTGTATACAGGTGCATTTATATTATATATATATATATAGTGGTACATTCAAATCTATAAATGTATAAATATGAAATTCTGTATTCTGCACGGCATTATCACACATATAAGCCATGGACTGACTAAGCATTCACATTTTCCTTGCTGGCAGCCAGTAGATAGACTATTATAGAGTTGTCAAGCCCAGCAATAACAGCAGAAGGTAGCACAGATATGCATTCCCTCTGTATTGCAATATGGCTAATTATATTCTAAGACAGAAGTTGAGCTTGTGTATTATGTAACAGCCAACATTCTGCTAAATACTGTTTCTTGATTTTCTGGAAAGAATAGCTTGTCTGATGTCACCAACACCATAAATTTGCTTCCCATCTATTATTATAAACCCAATAAAATTATTAGATCTGTTCATACAAAACAGGTCTTGTTTTACCGCTGGTGTCGGAGTAACAAACTTCCTAATTTGAGTCACATAAAGCACCAGCAGAGTGTTCTTTTCTGCAGTTTAATGTCATCCTGACAATATATCTGTGTACAAAAGCAGCAGAGCTTACCAACCTCTGCTTTACACCCGGCTTGCCTGTAGGAAATGTCTTGCTTTGGAGATTAATGAGACATCCTTACTAGGAGAATATCCAATTTTTTTTTTTGTTTTCATTTTTGTTACTTAAAAGCAAAGTTTATACCAACATTACTTTTTAACTCCCTGTAGTAGATGAAAGCAACAGCCCCTAGACCAGGGGTCCCCAACCTTTTTTAACCGTGAGCCACATTGTAAGAATAGTTGGGGAGCAACACAAGCATGAAAAAGTCCCTTGGGTTGCCAAATAAGGGCTGTGATTGGTCATTTGGTGGCCCCTTTGTGGACTGGCAGCCTACAAAAGGCTCTACTTGACACTATACTTTGTTTTTATGCAATTAAAACTTGCTTTCAAGTCTGGAATTCAAAAATAAGCAACTGCATTGAAGATCCTGAGAGCAACATCCAAGGGGTTGGAGAGCAACATGCTGCTCACGAGCTACTGGTTAGGGATCACTGCCCTAGATGATCTATTGTCCTCCTGGCATGAAGACTGTGCTTAGAGGACAGACAGTTTGATCAGAGTTGATAAATTATCTATAATGATTGAAGCTAGCAGAAAACAGGGACACTGCCCACAGCCTACTATAGCATTCAACATTGCCAACCAGTGCATTTTTTGGGAGCCTTAGAGATCGATTTCCTGGAAGGTTCAGATAATGCTAAATAATGATTTTTCTTAATAATTTGAGGGGTGTCCTGGTCCAACCGGGGTTGCGTAAGGGACCCTGCATCCCAGTCAGCTCTTCCAAATGCCACCATTTTTCATTTTCCTTTCCTCTTGGGCCAAAATCAGGGATGGGGAAAGCAGAACTCCCAGTTCCAGCTTAAGGGAGCAGGCCGAGTCAGCGAGGGCCGAGGTTCACTTTTTTTTTGCCTCCGGCTCTGTTTGACCCTGGAGTGGATCAAATGAGATGAATAGTTTAATGTAATTAGGGATGGGCGGATTTTTTTGCCACAGAATTGATACCCGGTGACTAGAATGGCCTCGCGTGAAGCAAAATGGGTCAAATTCGTCCGTCCTTAACTGTAATGTGAACTCTCTTTTTTTTAAATAGTCAGTAAAGAAGCCATTTCAAACTCACCCCCCCCCCCGGGCTAATATCCTCCACTCCTTCCACTCCGTATCCGGGTGCTCAGTCCCCAGCGCCTCAACTGTAGAATTTGCAGAATAAAAGATATCTGGACGGCACTCTGGATAAAATGAGAATTTTTATTCCAACAGAACACGGAGCAAACACCTTACGCAGTTCGGGAAACAATTCCCTTAGTAAATACCTATGACCGCGTAAGGTGTTTGTTCCTTCTCTGTTGGAATAAAAATTCTCATTTTATCCAGAGTGCCGTCCAGATATCTTTTATTCCCTTTTTTTTACATTTCATTGTTTATATTTCCAGAAAATGAAAAGAAGGCTATAATGACCCCTTAATTCTTGCTGCTGAACAATGTTGCTCCCTGAAGTGTTTAATTTGAAAATAGAATTTGGCTATAAATTATGCATGTTTTCTTTTCTTTATAATCATAGGAATTTATTATAATTATAAGTAAAATAGTACTTTTTTGGTCTTCTTTAAAGGAAAAGTAAATGTTTTTCTTTTTCTTTCTGTAAATTTGCTCTAAACAGCCCCCCAGATTAATGTGCCTTAGTCCCTGCTGCAAGTCTGCTCTGGTTTCTGTGTTATCAGCAGCAGGTTTCACCTTCTTCCTGGTGCAGAGTGAAGCCCAGCCCCTTAGCTTACTGAGCAGTCCATTTGCTGCTGTTCCACAATAGAGAGGAAGAGGGAGCCAGTGTTTCATTAGTAAGCTAGTTTCCCCAAGCAAAAGCTGCTACACACACTGCTCTCTGCTATGTCACATTATGCAAATGATCTCCAAGACTAGTCTGAGAGATAAGGTCAGCTCAGAAAGCTAAGGGGCTGGGCTTCACTCTGCACCAGGAAGAAGGGAAAGAAGCTGCTGATAACACAGAAACCAGAGCAGACTTGCAGCAGGGACTAAGGTACATTAATTTGAGGGGCTGTTTAGAGCAAATTTAGAGATAGAAAAAAAAAACGTTTACTTGTTCTTTAAATTTATGCCAAATCCTTCATTCCACTTCCCCAAAGTAATAAGCGTATGCTCAAATCTTGGGGGTTAAGTAATAAAAGGCACTAAGTTTGCACAGCAGCAGTAACCCACAGCAAGGTAACATTTACTGGTCACCTGTTTAATAGCAAACATCTTATTGGTTGCTGTGGGTTACTGCTCCTGGGCAAACGTAGTGCCTTTTATTACATATGGGGGTTAGTGTTATAAAGCTTCACTGATCTAGTTCTTGCTTTCTCCAGCTCTCTTCTGCTCTTAATTTCCTATAAGTCAATTTATAGTGAATAAAATGCAGAATAGTCTGTAATTGGGCTTTCCTTGGTTTTAAAGCAAAAAAGGGAAAGATTTAATAAGGTGCCTTGGCTCATTCAAGTTTGCTGCTTGTGTCTCTGTATGTAGTAAGGATGCACCAAATCCACTATTTGGGATATGGCTGAATCCCTGAATCTTCATGAAAGATTTGACCAAATTCCAAAACCGAATCCCAAGGTAAAAATTGGAAAAAACATTTTTTACTTCCTTGTCTTGTGACTAAAAGTTATGTTTTCCCTTCCCGTCCCTAATTTGCATATGCAAATTAGGATTCAGATGCGGTTCGGCCAGGAACCTGCTGAAAAAGGCCGAATCATGCCAGGTGCATCCCTAGTCGCTGCATATACAAAATACTGCTACAGCGATTTTCCAAAAATAATAACTGCATTTCTTGCCCCCTGTTGCTGTTACATATGTATGACTTCAGGGACTCAAGTAGAAGAGCACTAAAGGGCCCAAGATCATGCACTTTGTCCCTCCCCCAGTCTGCTTTCTGCAAGGTATGGGTCAGGTAGGGGGATGCCCCCTGTCAGCCCTTCACTAATGCAGCTCTGTATAAAACAGCATTGTATTTGTTAAAAGGAGCAGAGAGGCCTGAGGCTATTTGCAAAATGCCCCAATGTATTATTTTTGCCACTTGGCAAACTACCTGGGACAGTCTAAATGAGCCCTACGGATGAAATTAATAAAGGGGTCTTCGGTTTTCACGGCATTCCATATTTATAAGGCGTATGGAAAAGTTCTTTCATTCGGCACTTACAGCTCCCTCTTGGGAGCCTAAAATACAACGGAGTCTGGGGAAAGCTGTAAAGTAAAAAATATTGATTTAGAAATGGAAGAATGTGTTGAAACATCAAGTGTCTCTCACTGGAATTGTTTCGGAGGCAGAGGCATTTGTGTTTTAAAATAGATAATGCTCACCTGACTAAACTAAAAGCAAATACCAATGATGACTTGCTGGACAATGGTACCATTCCCACATATGCAACTCTGTCCACCGAACTGCCAAGTCCAACATTTGCCTTTCTTTAGATACCACCAGCTTAAATACTATTTCCACTCCCAATTTACTCACTCACTCCAGAGTTGACTCTTTTTTCCCTTTCTCAAACACCTTCTCTCTGCAGATTTCTTCCACAAGACATTTGACAATTTCTCTATCTGAAGTTCTGGAGCAGTCCCCTTCCGAGCCAACAATTTAGATTTGCAGCAGATATAACATGTTTGCATTCTAGGGATTCTGTATGAACTTACTCTGTCTAGTTACACTACAGATTCTGGTCAGTGTTACACTACATACATATAGCATTACACTGGATGGGGTGGGGGATTCCTTCTCCCCATGAAGAAAAGAATAAAGCTTAATATGAAAAGAGTTGCATCGGGCAACAGTATAGTACGATAGGGTATAACAAGACAAGCAAGGCTCTGACTAGGTCAGTATGTAAATTGCAGTTTAACAAAAGAAAAAAGAGAAGTGCCATGTGAAATCTTATTTAAATAATAACTTATAATGGAAATTTCATTTCATGTCGTTCAATTAGTCTATAAATTCTTTTCATTAATTCATTCCGCCGATGATGACATTTCCATAATAAATAAATTGAGAACAAATAATCAAATTTAGTTGTGAGTTACCAAATAAAATTACTACCTTGATTGTATATAATATTATTATAAAAAAAAAATTAGAAAATTCAGTGTAATTATATAAAGATTTCATTAAAACACCAAGGTGTTTCTTAAAGTCCTAGTGCTTGAATCCCTTACAATCAAGACAAGGTCATCCTCGTCATGATTAAAAGTGCCCCAGAATTGACTATTAGAAAGAATGGAGGGTAATTTACCCAAACAAAATGGCATTTATTTAATAAATATTAAATAAATGCATTTAAAAAGTCATACTCAAATGAATTCAGATTAAAAAGTATGTAGAAAAGGAATTAATAGATGGTGGAGTTGTCCCAGAGAGCTAACTTGGTTGTTTCTTGACTAGGGACATCACAAAGGAGGAGAAGTCGGAGTTTCGGGGACTGTGGTCTCAATAATTAACTGTGCTGGCTGTAATTCATGTTTTCTAAACTAAAAAAAACCACAAACCACTGGACTCCTAGAAAGAAAATAGTGGAGAATAAAGAGTAAAGTTCTGAGCATCTGAATTAGCGATCTTCAATAGTTATACCCCAAATATGTAAAATAATAATGGCCGTCTAAGGTATTAAAATTAAAACAAGTAGTGTTAGAAGTGCCTGTCTAAGGTATTAAAAGGAATCCTGGGAATGAATTCCAAACCAGCTCCAAGAGAATCCCATTTACATGGGTTTATCCTATAGGCAGGTGCTTATTTTTTAATTCCAAGCAAGTTGTGGTTGTATAAAAACCAGTTGTACTGTCAAAAAAGGTCTCCTGTAGGCTGCCAGTCCACATAGGGGTCATCAAATAGCCAATTACAGCCCTTATTTGGCACCCCATAAAGTTTTTGCATGCCTGTGTTGCTCCCCAACTCTTTATTTCTGAATATGGCTCACGGGTAAAAAAGGTTGGGGACCCCTGGATTACAGCTACCATGTTCTCTTGTTGTTTCTCTGCTATTACTATTAATCCACTGTTTTGCTAACACACACTGTACCACTCAAATTCCTCTGATAATCTCTTGTAACTAAAACTTATCTATTCTACTCTATTTAAAGAAAATGTATAGAATAGTTTTTAAAAAGATTGTTAAGTTTAAGGCTATATATATACATTATGGGGCAAATTCACTAACCTCCGTAGAATCGCTAGATACGCCTCCGCTGAACTTCACCAGGTGTAGTTTTGCCAGGGTGCTGCTAATTCACTAAAATCCAAAGTTGCGCTCAGGGAGGCAAAATGTGGCAAAGTTGCGCTAGTGTTACTTTGTCTAGCAAAGCTAAATTACACTAGCGATGCCTGATTTGCATACAGCGCAAAGTACAATGGATGTATATGTAGCTACAAATACATTATACTACACAAGCCTGGGAAACCTTCAGTCAATAAAATAGAGTTGTTATTTTGCCCTACACATGTGCCCACTGTATAGTTTATGTTCCATATGTTAGGAAATGTAGGGAGGAAGGAGGGTACCATAAAAAAGTGTGATCTTTCTTAGCCTGCCAAAGACACTAGTGTTTTCTGTGAAAATTTTAATTTTTTTTTTTTTTTTTTTAAATCCTGTCTACTCTATTGCTCTTCACCTGGTCTGAGGTGGCAAAGTCAAGTCTGGTGCAAGGAAACGTTTAGTAAAAGCCACAAGTTAGTGAACTAGTGCAGTTATGTCCCTTCGTCTGATCGCAACTTTGCGAGGCATTAGGGTGCGAAGTTGTGCTTGAGTCTATCTACTTCGCTAGCGAAGTTACGCCAGGAGCGTTAGTAAGTCGGCCGGTGAATTTGCCAACAGCTTGTTTTATAGATGCTTTTCTTGAAGGCAGAACCTCCAAATCTATTGCTAAACCAGCAACAATGTACTTTTTGACCTTTGAGTAATTGTATGTGCATATGGTGTGCACTCAAAAAGGGACAACCGTTTGGGGGTTTTAATGTTGGAAAAGAATTTTGTGTTTATACCTAGTACCAGGAATAGTACCAGGAGTAGATTCTATGGACTCACCACCTGTGCCTCTTACATTATAAAGCCCAAGGTGATCCTGGTAGCAACAGCATGGCGCAGTTTCAGGAATATGGTCATTTCAGGGTTTCCTTTTACTTCTTATGAGCTGTTAATACCAGTAGAATGAAAAATAATGTAAAATAGCTTTACAAACTTTAAACTTTTCAGGATACTTCCTAGGGCAGAAAATATTTTTGTTCCCCCTCTAAGAATGCTACTTGGTATTAGCATTACTAATAGATTAATAGAGATAAGGTAGATAGAAAAAGGAACTAGAGAAAAGCTATGCATTTAGCATTAAATGAACAAGCCCCTAATTACCCCAGTTTCCATCCATAAACTTGTGCAAAAAAGCAATCAACAACATAATACTTAATAACTTGTTTACTCTTTTCAGTGTTTATCATTTTTTGTTTATTAAGCAGCAATATTTTTCATTAGGTAAATGTGTTTAGTAATACATGTGATTTCCATTGTTGATGGGCAATTTCCATTTATTCGATTCTCTGGTGCCAGAAAGGTGGCGAGCACAGAAGCATTTCCTTAACTGTGTAATTAATCATTTTCTCCCTTAACATATGTAATTTTAAAGTTTATAAGCAGCTGGGAGGCTCACCGTCTCCTTTCAGTTACATAGTCATGCCAGCCCTATGTGTGCAGAGCACAGAAATTCAATGAATTCTTATGCACAGAGGAAAATGGCATGTTTTACAGAAAACATGTGTAACTCATAACCTTTCTGATGTATTCATTATGTTTCTAGGCAGCCAATTGTTTGTCTCAGAGGTAGCGAGGAAAGGGAAAGGATTAAGGGCAGGACTACAGAGAGGATTTACCTCCATTTTCCGCTGATGCGACGGTCTGCTGCGAAAATGGATGCGACGAGTCTGATGCGACAGGAACAAGGTAAGTAATAGAAAAGTCGGATGGTGTCACAGGGTTGATGCAACATGACCGTCAGATGAAGATGCAGATTAAGTCACGACGCATTTAACATACAAATCCAAGTGACTGCATCTGTATATTGTCAGTTTCCCAGCTGCCCCCAGTTATGTGACTTGTGCCTGCACTTAGGATGGAACTACTTTCTGGCAGGCTTTCTGGCTCCTACTTAATGTAACGGAATCAGTCTCAGTAGGACTTGGTGTTGTTCTTAAGGTGGCCATACACGGGCAGATAAAGCTGCAGATATCAGTCATTTAGACCAATTTAACAGCTTATCTGCCCGTGTATGAGGGCTTCCAACGGGTTTTCCCGATCGATATTGTTGCCAGATATCGATCGGCCTATCTGAGCCCATTGCCCTAGTCGTAATCATAGGGCTGAACGGTCAGATTACCATCAATATAGCCCTGCCTTTAGTGGCATATTGGGGAAAGACATTGGGGAGACATCACCAAACGAGCGGATCTATGTATCTATGGCCAGCTTAAAGGGAAACTGTTATTGGAATTTTTTCTTTTTTTTCTTTAAATGCATCAGTTAATAGTGCTGCTCCAGTAGACTTCTGCACTGAAAGCCAAAAATCTGACATGGAGCTAGCCATTTTGTCAATGTCCCAGCCCCGGTCATGTGACTTGTGCCACCACTTTAGGAGGGAACTGCTTTCTGGCAGGCTGTT
>CM044431.1:28496590-28610021 GCA_024363595.1 Xenopus borealis
GAGAATGGTTCCTGGGCACCAGGAGGGGGCCCTTCAGTTTGTATATGGGGGGCCCTTCAAGTCACAGTTCTGGTGGGCCCAGACGTCACAGATAGTGATGGGCGACTCTATCCCATTTCGCCGAAAAAATGTGAGAATTTCCAGCGAAAAATTGGCATTGCGTCATTTTCGACGCACGTCGTGTTTCTTTTGACGTCTCGTTTTTTTTTTTTTACGCCAGGCGAATTTTCGCTGGTGTTTCAAAAATGTATTCGCCGTCGGCAAATAGCAGGAATTCTCCACGAATTTGCGCCTGGTGAATAAGTTTGCCCATCACTAGTCACAGAGTTTGAAGGATCATTTTACAGTATGTAAAGTAAATGTGTGATGTGTGAAAAGTGAAGAGTATGTAATGTAAGCTGCTCACAAAGGTGAAAATACAGTCAAGTTTATGGTGGAATTATTCAGTTGGTGAGTGTCTGGTGAAAAAGCTTGTAATGAAAGGTGGATTGTTATTGTTGAAGAGGATTTATAAAGTGATCATTTTACGTTTGATAGAATTAATTATTTGGTTGCCAAACCTATGAATGAGATACACCACAAGTATTCTCATATTTCAGCGTGAAGCTTCTGTGGCTGCTCACTGTTTGTAACAATACATTGTATGAGTGGCCCATGATATTGGCACTCACTCTTTTATATCAGGGATCCCCAACTTTTTTTTTTGGTCTGGGGATCGGTGTCGCTGCAAAATTTTGTACCGGGGAGTCAGGGTTGGGAGGGGGTCCGTATCCAATCTGGTTGCCGGCGTCCAATACTGCGTGACGCATTTATTTCAGGGGCCCAGTTGAGGAGTGTCCGTAGCCCGGTTCTGGGCCGCGGACCGACAGTTGGGGCTGCTGTTTTATATGACAGATATGTATCACTGGTGACAAAAAAAGATGATCAGTATTGTCAGTGGTCTAAAGGGAGACGAATGCAGCAAGTTTGACTCCATCCCAGTATCCCCCACTTGCTCTATCTACAATAAACCGGGGCTACTCACTCTGTATGAAGAATAAAACCTGGACTATTTATGCAATTATAGAGTTTAAATGTTATCCAGATATTTATCTCACTGATACAGCGGAGTAAAATGACATTTCTGAATATATCCTTTATGTGGGTGAGCACAGACACACAGACACACAGACACACAGACAGACACACAGACACACAGGCACACAGGCAATGCCGTTTGAAACACTGAATGAACGCATTTGTTTCCCTTATCTCTTCGCATTGCCTTTTCCCTCAGTTCACCGGTTCTATTCCCTTCTGAGCCCATTAATTATGGTTTCTGTTTTCTCAACAAACGACTGCAAGTGCATTGTCAGCTCTGACTGTTCTGCCTAAAGCGTTTTGTCCATTAGTTTCCATTTCTGCCAATCCTCCGCCCCAAACAATCCATCTCACATCGTTCCTTCTGATTCAGAGCAGGGTTTCACTTGAATAAAATGACTTCTAGGTGCCACAAAAATAGTTCGCGTCAAGGTATATTTGTATTTAGAATGTAAATATTGTATTGTCCCATAGACACTGAATATAGTTTTCATTAAAGTCATATGCAGCTAAAGTTCCAGACGGTGCTTCCATGTTTTAAACGGGGGTGTAGGGGGTTCTTCACATTGAAACTCTGTGTACCAGATTTAGGCATGGAACCTGTTATCCAGAATGCTAGGGACCTGGGGTCTTCTGGATAACAGATCTTTCTATAATGTGGATTTTCATTAGTGATGGGCGAATCTGGGGCGTTTCGCTTCACCGAATGGCAAGCCGCAGCATCTCGTTTTGGACGCGGGCGTCTGTTTTAGGATGCCGCCGCCCATTGTACGGAGTCGGAAAAAAAAACAGACACCAAAGATGGGCGCCGGCGTCTGAAACGGGAATCCAGCAAATTTTTGCTGGCGTTTCACTAAGTTATTCGCCGCCGGCGAATCGTGGGAATTCGCCGCAAATTCGCCCCAGGCCAATAAAATCACTAATCTTCATACCTTAAGGGGGTTATTTACAAAAACTCAAATTTTTCTGGTCAAACTTTTTGGGACAAAAACTCAAATTTGTTTTAGTTGAAAAAGAAATTAAATTTTTTGAGATTTATTGTACCCAATGCTGCGTTTTATAAAATTTGGCAGGTTATGAAAGTTTGATCACACTCCCTTCCCCTCTGTGCTTGCTGCTCTCAGCCCTCCCTCCCTTCCCCTCCATGTCTGTGTTTGTTACAGCCCACCCTTCTTCCCTTACTTACCCTCCATGCTCATTCCTGTAGCCTACCCTCCTTCTCCTCCATGCTTGTTGCAGCCTGTCCTCCTTCCCATACCCTCCATGTCCGCAGCCTGCCCTCCCTTCCCCTCGGTGTCTGTGCTTTTTGCAGCCAGCCCTACTTCTCTTCCCCTCCATGTCCATGCCTGGTGCATGCCCTCGTCCCTTCTGTTTTTGTGCTTTGTTGCAGCCTCTCCTCCTTCCCTTTCCCTCTGTCTCTGCAGCCTGCCCTCCCTTCCCCTTTGTGTCATGCTTTTTGCAGGCCTCCCTTCCTTCCCCTCTGTGTCCATGCTTGTTGCAGCCCTCCCTTCCTTTCCCTCTGTGTCCATGCTTGTTGCAGCCCTCCCTTCCTTTCTCTCTGTGTCCATGCTTGTTGTAGCCAACCCTCCTTCCCTTCCTTTCCCGTGCCTGTGGCCTGCCCTTCTTTCCCCTCCATGTCCCTCCCCGACTGCCCTTCTCCTCTGCTTTGAGTGAGCCCTCCCACCTACCCTTCTACTCTGCTCTGAGTCCGCCCTTCTCCTCTGCTCCAAGTCCATCCTCCCGCCTTTCTCTTCTTGTCTGAGTCCGCCCTCACACGTCACTGAGGGTGTGGCTGAACTAGAGAATAAAAGACAACCCTCTTCATGTGGTTAAATTATTACATTAAACAGGTCTCTCCCATTCAATTGCATAAATGCAGAATTAAAAATGGGGATCAATTCGGAATCATTTGTAAGGAACCAGGTGTTTTTAAATGCATCAATTAGAAAGTGACTAGTCTTCGTGGCTAACCACATAAAGAGGATTGTCTTTCTTCTCTTTTCTCTTAATATTCAACTCTGCTCCATCTGCATTTGCTTTTCCATATGCTGTTTAGTTGCAGGAATATAAAAAGAATGTAGATTAGATCCCATAGATTGAGGCATTCAAAGCTCACAGCCTTGGATATTTTGTATATCACCTTTGCAGTGGTGCATGTTGGACCAAACTGCGTGTTCTGTAATAAATCATAAACTTTGAAAGAACAAGTTTCTCTCGGATTGTTTGTTGTGTTACTATTTTATTTATCGGGGGGGGGGGGGTCAGTATCCTCAGTCATTCAGTTGCCTTCTTGACCCTCCATTTAATGCTACATTGACAAATGATTAATAATAAAAAAAAATTACTTCAGATAAAATATTTACACTGCGTTATTCATTACCGGAAGCTTTCTAACAATGCCACAGATCAGGGAAAGGTTATATATCAAAGGAAGCTACTGTGTTATTTTAACCAGTCATATCATTGAGAGGATAAGCCATCCTACTGCATGTTCTTTTCAGTTGTTTAAACTACCCATGCTTCCTCAGGCTGGTGCTAATTATAGTCATGGCTTGACAACGGGGTACAGGTATGGGATCTATAATCTGGAAACCTGTTATCCAGAAAGAGACAGTCTCATATAGACACTATTTTATCCATATACAGTAGGGATGGGCGAATTTATTCTGCAGCAGCGAATTTCGCCTCTGGCAAATAAATTCGCGATTCACCCGAAAAGATTCGCCTAGTAAAAAAAAAAAGAATTAGACGTGCGACAAAAACAACGCAATGAAAACGATGTGACGCGACGAAAACGATGTGACGCACATCAAAAAAGAGACGCGTGACGTTTCGTGAATTTTTTTGCCAATTCGCGAATTTCGCTAGAAATTCGCAAATTTTTCTGCGAAGCGAATCTGCCTAGATCGCCCATCACTAATATACAGTAATTAAAAATATAAAATTTTTCCTTGTAATAATAAAACAGTAGCTTGTACTTGATCCAAATAAAGATAAAATGAATCCTTATCAGAGGCAAAACCAGCCGATTGGGTTCATTTAATGTTTAAATGATTTTCTAATGGACTTGAGCTATGAAGAGCCAAATTAGAGAAAGATCAATAGGTCTAGGTACATAAATCAGCAATAACTCCTTATGACGGGATCTCTTATAGTCTCTCAACAGGTCAGTGCATTGAGATTAAAGAGAAAGTGAAGAAACCTGCTGGTGTTGCTTCTCTAAAATGTTCTACTTCACACCTACTACAGGTATGGGACCTGTTATCCAGAATTCTAGGGACCTGTGGTTTTCTGGATAAGGGGTCTTTCAGTAATTTGTCTCTCTCTTATTAGTTTGGATCAAGTACAAGCTACTGTTTTATTATTACAAAGAAAAATCATTTTTTTAAATATTCAAATTACATGATTAAAATTAAGTCTACGGTAGATAGCCTTCCCGTTGTTCAGAGCTTTTTGCATAACAGGTTTCTGGATAACAGATCCCATAGCTGTACCAACTGTGGGATACATGGCTAGATGAGGTCAACAGAGAGAAACTGAAGTGATAAAACAATGGATGGAAGGAAGAGGGGGGATAAGGGTTAATGTTCCATTTATGAATCTCACTGTAATATCCAAGAAAAATTTAAATTTATGGTTGTCGGATTTTAATAGATTTTCAGATTTTTAGTAAAAGAACAATCCTTAAAGGGATACTGTCATAGGAAAACTTTTTTTTTTTCTTTTTCAAAACGCATCAGTTAATAGTGCTGCTCCATCAGACTTCTGCACTGAAATACATTTCTCAAAAGAAAAAGAGAGATTTTTTTTTTATATTTAATTTTAAAATCTGACATGGGGCTAGTCATATTGTCAGTTTCCCAGGTGCCCCCAGTCATGTGACTTGTGCTCTGATAAACTTTAATCCCTCTTTACTTCTGTATTGCAAGTCGGAGTGGAATCACCCCCCTCCCTTTCCACCCCCCAGCAGTCTAACAACAGAACAATGGGAAGGTAACCAGATAACAGTTCCCTAACACAAAATAACAGCTGCCTGGTAGATCCAAGAACATCATTCAATAGTAAAAGCCAAGTCCCACTGCAACACATTCACTTACATTGAGTAGGAGAAACAACAGGCTGCCAGAAAGCAGTTCCATCCCAAAGTGCTGGCTCTTTCTGAAAGCACATGACCAGGCAAAATGACCTGAGATTGCTGCCTACACACCAATATTATAAATTACAAAAAAAACACTTCCTGGTTCAGGAATGAAATTTTATATTGTAGAGGGAATTATTTGCAGCCTAAACAGTGTCATTTAGAAATAAAAACTACATCATAAAATCATGAAAATATCCCTTTAAAATATACTTTAACCAAATGTCATGTTTTTTTTTTTTTTTTTTAATAAATGCTAAAAGTGACACTTTTAATATTTAAACTTCTCTGGTTGTCACTGCTTTTCCTGTCAGGGAAGGGTTCATTCACATGAAGACGTTCCAACACAAGATTCCCAAGTAAGACTTTTATTAAACAAGCCCCTCAGTGCCTTGTTAAATGGCAGCACGTAGAGGCCGAGGAATCCGGAGGTTGATGTCGAGAGGAGCAAGAGAACTATCCGTGAGTCATGGGTTTTGCAATTCTGCCGTAGGCCAGCTGCTACCTCTTCCCCTTTAGGAATGAATCATAGCAGGGATTTTATATCAAGCACAGGCTTCCCGATGCTGCTGTTAAGCAACGGATCGAGAGGGGCCTGGGGAAAGATAGAGGGTTAGGGGGAAGATGAAAGTGTCAGTGGAGCAGGGATGAGACAAGACAGAAAGACAAGGTGAAGCTGCAGATCAGGTAGAAGAATTAGGATGGGACCACATATGGTTTCTCGTTGTGTCTTTATCCACCTGTTACAATGAGCCAATATAGACTTTGCACAGCCAAATTCAGTGTACCCATTTACATTAATTACATATTTTCAATGGTTTTTTTAATTAGGCATGTGTACCTGCTGGTGCCGTGCTATATAAATAAATGATGATACATGCAGCTGCAGTTTACTATTGAAATCAATATTTATCTGTTCTAGCAGTGCATTGATCATACCTCCCAACATTTTGGATCGGAAAGAGGGATAAAAAGATATGCCGTGCGGAGCGCAATTTTCTTTGACCACGCCCCTTTTTGTGGCCACACTCTCTAATTACCATGCCCAGTTTACAAAATTGGCCAGGTCCTGAAAGTATGAACGCATTTCTGTAGTTTTTATGTTTTATTACAGTTTTACTAATGAAGGTGAATTGCCCTTTAAGCTGTGCATCTTCTTCTCCCAAGGGACAAAACTGACAAAAGTATCTATTCTGAGCTCTCTGCCAAGAGCCAATTAAGTTAGATACATTGTATCTCTTTTGGTTGTGCAGAGAAATAGCGACTTTCCAGTTCAGTGCAGAGAAATAGGGACTTTCCTCGTTTAATGTAGAGAGATCGGGACTTTCCAGTACTAACCCGGGACATTGGGTTGAGCTGTCAAAAGGACTGTCACGCTCAAAACAGGAAACTTGTTAGGTATGCATTAATTGTCTTGACTACCTGGACAAATAAAACAATGCAGTCTTACAGCCTAGACTTTTGGGAATTAGTGCAAAACCCTTGCACTTATCCCTGTAAGAGCTCAGGCACAGAGCATGTTTCTGTGTGCTGTAAGCGGTTACCTAGCAACCAGCAGTTCAGTGATCTCAGTGCAGCAGGAAGTGACACAGCAGCTAGTGAGTGGCAGGCAGGAACAGGAAGTCAAAGATCCTGGCAGAAGAGAAAAGCCTTGCAGAGAGAAGCACATGGTGGATAGAGAGAGAGACCAGAGAGCTGAGAGACCCCACTAAAGGCCGACATTGGCATTGAGCTGGCACAGGGAAGCCAGATACTGTGCCTAGGGTTGCCACCTTTTAGCACGGAGGAGACAGGGCAGGGCTGTGATGCGGAAGGGGGTGGGCTGTGATGTGGAGGGGGTGGGCCGTGATGCAGAGGGACGTGGCTATGACGCAGCAATAGTTAGTTGGTCCTAATTTGGAAAACCGGGCAGGCAGTTTTGACCCTGGCAGCCCTTCAAAAAACCGTACTGTCCGGATCATAAACCAGACAGGTGGCAATCCCAACTGTGCGTAGAGGGACAGAGAGTGTGAAAAAAATCCAGACTGGAGCAACCAGCTGGAGATTCCACATCTGATCATACAAAGGTAGTCGCTCTGTTATGTCTGAATGTGCTGGGCTTGCCTGAAGAGAAACTGTAAAGCATCGGAAAAGAGGATTTGGGGGCACGTTTACTAACATTGGAGATAATTATCTGGAGAGATTTCTGAAGATGTTGCAACCAATCAGCAATTTGATTTAAACAGCCACATATAAATTAGAAAACAAAAGCAAATATCTCATTGGTTGCCATGGGCGACATCTCCAGAAATCTCTTCAGTTAGCAAACATGCCCCTTAGAGTGAGTATCCTGTTTAAAGGGACAGTACCCTAAAGAAGCACTTGAAGATACAGAGACTGTTTTGTGGGAGGACATTAAAAGACTTCTTTTAGTTAGGTAGATAGTTAGCCAAGCGAATTAGATAGTGATGCCCTATACCTGATTAGGAGCGCTATTTGAATTAGTTGGCCATTTCATTTAGATAAAGAGTTATTCAGTTTAACCAATACTGTGTGTGTATTATTATTGTGTTCCTAGTGGGGCCACCCGTAGGTGCATTCCCCCATGCCACCAGATGGAGGCACTGTGCTGGTAAGTACCAGTACCCAGTCTCTCCCAATACCACTGTAGAGTGGCTCAGGTTTGTCCCATGCCATCAGGTAACTTCTTTGACTCTCCTTCATTACCCACCTCTCTGATGAATACAGTGTTACCTATGCTTGCCAGAGTTGTATTCATGATGGGTGGCTGGATATGGCACATAAGTGTCCCCTATCCCACCCCATCATTTGCACATCATTCTAGCATAGTACGGTAGTCAGTGGGGCCCCATTCTACCCACCTGCACTCCATAGTACATATGTACTGCACTGCACTATACTAGTGATGCACCTAATCCACTATTTTGGAATCAGACGAACGCCCAAATCCTTCGAGAAAGATTCCGACCCCTAATTTACATATGCATATGGGAAGGGGAAAACATTTTTACTTCCTTGTTTTGTGACAAAAAGTCATGCAATTTCCCTCCCTGCCCCTAATTTGCATATGCAAATTTGGGTCTAGATTCGGTTCAGTTGGGCAAAAGGATTCGCCCGAGTCCGAATCCTGCTGAAAAAGGCCGAATCCCGAACCGAATCCTGGATTCGGTGCATCCTTACCTTATACAGTATCAGAGAAATAAATGATAGCAGTGTTAATGATCCAGGGAGCCTTATCTGTATAAAGCTTTAAAAGGTCGTTAAACTGCATTACATTCAAAATGGAAATGCTGGAAACATCCCTTGCATTGTAGATGGATGTACTTTTTTATTACTTGTGCAGGAGATTAATTGTCCCATGGGAAAACAACCCAAATGCACATGCTGTTTTGGCCTCTCTAAGGGTAGGGACAGACAGGGAGATTCGGGGAGATTCTGTCGCCTGGCGTTTTTAGCAGGCGACAATCTCCCCGAATTTCCTTCTCCCTGTCTGCCGCTAGTATAAGTGACAAAGTGCCAGCGCCTGTGCACACGCTGCGCGGCGATTTCCGGAATAGCCCGAAGATACTTTGTGAGGAAACTTCGGGCGATTCCGGAAATCGCGACAGAATCTCCCCGAATCTCCTTGTCTGTCCCTACCCTAAAGAGTTCTTATGGTTGCAGGTTCATCTCTTTTCATGCACATATAAAACCTTCATACTGAATGGCTGGTTAATTATATGCACGGAGCAGCCAGTGGTGATTAATAAGTAAGAGATAAGCCATTCATTATGCCTCTGAACTAAGGTATGTACCAAATAAGCACAGCAGTTAGTGATGGGCGAATCTGGGGCATTTCGCTTCCCCAAATTTTTCACAAATTAGAGAAATTTGAGAAACAGTGAAAAATTCACAAAACGCAGGCGTCCGCACATTGCGTTGATAAACTGGACACTGGCATCCAAAAACGGACACCTGCGTCCAAAATGAGAAGCTGGCGAATTCTCGCCAGACTGAAGTTTACTGGCGTTTCACTGTGGCGAATCGTGGGAATTCTCATCGAATATCGCCCATCACTAACAGTAGTCAGAGGCCATAATGGGGGCATGATTGGCTAAACAAAACCCAACTAAGCAGACATCTGAAAAAAAAAAAACTGCTTTTGTGAAAGGCAATTAACTGTTAAAAAATAAAACAATGGAACAGGGAGATTTCTTTTAATGCTGTTGCTTTGCCAGAACCACAAGCAATAGATTCCACTGTGCTCAGCTAAAATAAAACCAGAAACCCATAACAGAATCTAAGGGGGATTTATTAATGTCAGCAGATGAAACACTATCTCTCAAATTCCCAATTAATTCCAATTAGTTTGATTAATAAGCCCCTGGCCTAGGAGCAGGAGGATTAAGGTGGTCATTAGGCTTCCCTTAAGTAAACATCTTTTATTCCTTAGGGCTCTTACACACAGGCGCCGGTATAGACTCACTCAATGCTTTTCAATGGGGCTGTACTCACACAAAAGCATGTAGGTGCCAAACACAGGAAAAATGCAGCATGTTGCGTCTGAACCTGCATTCGGCGCCTACATTCATTCGTGTGTAAGAGCCCTAAAACAGGAGGTGGCACCAGTCAGGTGGCATGTCAATTATAACCACTTATAAATCTCATGGGATTCTTATGAAGATCAAGCGCCCAACAAAGGGATGAAATGAAATGTTAACGATAATTAATAAATCATTTTTCATGATGCTAAACTGATATTCAAATGTAATTTCTATTCATATTTTCTGCTGATTCGGACTATGGAGACAAGGCAGCAGACACTTTTCTGGCTAAGACATCAGTTCCCACAATGCCTTGCATTCTTGGTCACAAGTCTGCTTTATGTCTGCATTATTTCAGTTTATTTTCATCAAAAACAGTAACTATAAAGGGGCGGTTCACCTTTAAGCTTCTTCTAAGCAGCTTTTTAGATTGCTGAATTTTCAACCTGGAGAACTGCTAAATAGTGAAGGGTGAATCGGTGGCATTTCGATTCGCCAAATTTGTTGTGAATTTCTAGAGGAATTCGCGAAACGGTGAAAAATTTGCGAAGCACCTCTGCGTAATTTTTTGGACACACGCGTTTTTGACAAAACCTTTCTGCCAGTGTCCAAAAACAGACGCCGGTATCCAAAAGCGGACGTGTCTGTTTTTTGGACGCACGCGTCCAAAATGAGACTCCGGCAAATTTTCACTATGCAGAATTCGCCTGCGTTTCGCGAATCGTGGGAATTCGCCTCGAATAAATTTGCCCATCACTACTGCTGAATAAAAAGTTAAATAACTCAATAACCACAGATAAGAATAACTTTGAAGGGTGGTTTAACTCTATTTCTACGCAACTTTTCAATTGGCCTTCATTTTTGTCTTGTTTTTATAGTTTTTGAATTATTTGCAGTCTGCTTCTAACTCTTTCCAGATTTCAAGCGGGGATCACTGGCCCTGTCTAAAAGAAAATATTCTGTCAGGCTACAAATGTATTGTTATTTTATTACCCAGATTTCTATTCAGGCCTCTCCTATTCATATTCCAGTCTCTTATTCAGATTAATGCATGGTTGCTAGGGTCATTTGGACCCTAGCAACCAGATTGCTGGAATTGCAAACTGGAGAGCAGCTGAATAAAAAGCTAAATAACAAAACAAACACAAATAAAAAAAAATGAACACCAATTGCAAACTGCCTCAGAATGTCTCTACATCATACAAGATAACAAGTAAATTTTAAAGTAAATAAATCATTTAGAATGTTTGGAAATGTTTAATGAATGAATTCATATTGGAAACTGGTGAGAATAATATTGACTTACTTTGTATTATTACTATATTACACACCTCCCAACGTTTTGGAAACAGAAAGAGTGTAAGAAGATTTTTTTTTTTTGACCATGCCTGTTTTGTGACCACACCCCCTAATTACCATGTTCATTTTACAAAACGGGCCAGGTTATGAAAGTCTGAACACCATTTCTGTGTTTTTTAATGTAATTACAGTTTTGCTAATGCAGGTTAATTGTCCTTTAAGATGCGAGTCTTAGTTCTCCCAAGAGACCTCCTTATCTTAAACTGTTACAAAAGTATCTTAAGGGCTCTTGCTAACGAGCGTTTTTTTACCTGAACAGTCGGAAAAAGATACAACGTTTTTTCATAGGTGCATTGTTTGGCTGCTGTGCTCAGCTCTGATAGACAGGAATATCCTATTGCCAAAACCCAAGTACTCTGCAGGGAGAGCAATGGCTGCCGGCCAAATGTAATGCGCTATCAACAATCTCGCTGTTAGTTTAGATGTATCGGTAGCATGAAAACTGATATAAAATATGTGATAGCCAGAGAAGAGGTTCAAGTTCATGTCTGTACCTGCTCTCATACCCATTCACTTCTCAGGTGCAGATTTGGCCTCCAACCCAGGTTATATTGTATATTGTATGTGTTTTTATAGGAATATTCAAAGGGGGCCTATTACAATATGTGTCCCTCCCCCATATACATGCACAGAGCCAGATATGTCACTAGGAGTCCAGTTCACACACAAATATTGAGCAAGAGTAGTGATGGGGGAATCTATCCCGTTTCGCTTCGCCGAAAAATTAGCGAATTTACAGTGAAATCTGGGAATTGGTGAAAAATTAGTGAAAAGAGTTGCGTCATATTTTTGACGTGTATCACGTCATTTTTGGCGCGCATCACATTTTTTTTACATCATCGAATTTTCGGCGGGCGATTTTCGCTGACGTTTCACAAATTTGCGGGAATTTGCCGCAAATTCGCCCATCACTAAGCAAGAGTTCTGGGCTGCACAAGTGCTATTGTTTTCCTGTCTGGAGTGCAAATGCAAGTGCAGCTGCGATGGATACACCACTTTTTTAGCAACAGGTGCCCTTAAAATATTTTTTTTTTTTAAAAGGGGAAAAGGAAAGCCTTGCCCAGAATACAGGTATGAGACCTGTTCTCCAGAATGTCAGGACCCGGGGTTTTCCGTACAATAGAGGTTTTACACTTTACTAATTTGGATCACTATTTTATTATTACAGAGAAAAAAGGAAGGACATGTTCTAAAAACATCTGATCATTTGGATTAGTGATGCACTGAATCCACTATTTTGGATTCGGCCGAACCCCGGAATCCTTCCCGAAAGATTCGGCCGAATACCGAACCGAATATGAACCCTAATTTGCATATGCAAATTAGGAGTGGGAAGGGGAAAACATTTTTTACTTTTGTGCCAAAAAGTCACATGATTTCCCTCCCTGGCCCAATTTGCTTATGCAAATTAGGATTCGGATTTGGTTCGGCCAGGCAGAAGAATTCGTCCGAATCCGAATCCTGCTGAAAAAGGCCGAATCCCGAACCCAATCCTGGATTCGGTGCATCCCTAATTTGGATAAAAGGAAGTCTATGGAAGCCTTTCCATAATGCAGAGCATTCTGGTAATGTTTTTCCGGATAACAATTCCCATACCGGTATTAACCTGTGATGCAAGGGATTGAGACTATTATTTACATATTTTACAGTAAATTGTGAATACTCAGCAAATAATTACAGAGGATTGTATGTACTGGAAAGGATTGTATGTACTGGAATGGTATCATTGAATATTCTAGGAAGATATCAGCTTCTTTCTAATACACACAGAGATCTGCTTGTTTGGCGATGTCATACCTCCCAACTGTCCCGTTTTTAGAGGGACAGTCCCTCTTTTGACAGCTCAACCCAAAGTTTTGAGCATTTGTACTGGAAAGTCCCGTTTTTCTCTGCACTGAACAGCCAGAAAACGAAACAAAGTTTCTTACTTAATTGGCTTTTAGCAGGGAGCCCAGAACAGTCACAGCAGAAGATAAGCTACTTTTGTAACAACTTCTAGAAGAGCAAATAAGTAATTGTAAGAATATAAGATGACAGGTCCCATGGGAAAAGTCAGACTCACAGCCTAAAGGGCAATTCACCTTCATTAGCAAAATTGTAATAACTGGAAATAAATAAACACAGAAATACGTTCAAACTTTCATAACCTGCCAATTTTTGTAAAATGAACATGGTAATTGGGGGGTGACCATAAAAATGTCCTATTTATTTTGAAAATGTTGGGAGGTCACGGTCACCAAACGAGCGGATATCTCCCCGATATACCCACCTTGAGGTGAAAGCTATTGGGCTGATCCAATCCTGGGCCCTTCTTTGAATTTCTGCAGATCTTTGCTCAGAAACCTGCATTGCCCCATTGACTACAGACACTGCCTGAGTTCAGAGAGCTGTATTAATGAAGGGAGAGTGGGGTGAGTCCCCCGTACTACTTCCATCTACACACAGGGTCCAACTGGGCTGGTGGGACACTGGGAAAAAACCTGGTGGGCCCCAGCCCAGATCCGCCACCTGGATTTCTTCCTGTGGCTTCTGCCTCAGGGCCCCCTCCAGATAAGTGTTTCCACCTTTAAAATTGTTTTTTACCAGCAGTGGTGGGGGGGCAGGAAGAAAGGGGCGTGGTGTGACATAAAGGGGGCGTGTCACGATGCAAAAGGGGCGGGGCAGGCCAGGGGCCTTTAATAGGGGTATTACAGATTTACTGGCAGCTACATTGCCAGTAAATTTGTAATACCAGCCCTGGCCTTGGCCAGTGGTTTACCGGCTAGGCCAGTAAAATACTGGCTGGGTGGCAACCCTACTCCAGATCCTGAGGGCTACTGCCCCGGGTCCTCCCTTCCGGCAACCATGCCGTTGTGCATGTGTGCACTCATGCATGCGCAGTGGGCGGGGGAAAATTGCAGGACAGGAGGCAGCAGCCCTCAGAGTCTAAAGGCGGGGCCCTGAGGAAGAAGCCCCAGTGGGCCCCAGGCCTTCCAGTTCGACCCTGTCCACACATCCGCCACCATACTCACATCATTCAAATACAGTAGCAGACATTAAAAATAAAAGTTACTGGCCCTGTAAGGGTGGCCATACGCTGATAGATCAATCAACAAATGAGCGGATCTCTCTCCGATATACCCACCTTGAGGCGGGCGATATCTGGCTAATCCGATCGTGGACCCTAGGGCCCAACGATCGCATCAGAATGATGAGCATATGGCCGGTCGGATCAGGGACCGCATCAACGCACAGATGCGCCCGCGATCCGACATCTGCCTGACATTCGGCCTGAAACCGATCGGGGAAACCCGTTGGAGGGCCCCACTCACAGACCGATAAACTGCCGACTCAATCTGTCAGCAGCTTTTATTGGCCCATGTATGGCCACCTTAAGGAATTCTGAGGCCTCAAACTGGATAAATGAATACACATATAAATAAAATAATGTCTGGCTATGTTTGCAGTTATCAGTCCTTTTTTGGCCCAAAAAGAAAAAGTGAGATAACTATTGAGCTCCGCGTGTCAGGAACGGGCCTGTATCTGTAAATCTCAATTGAAAACATTGTTCCTGCGAGGCTGAGCCGCCCTCAGAAGCCTCCTGTACAAACAACCCGCACAGACAGAGCCGGCAGCACAACACATTTATCATAGGCTGGGAAAGCAAATACAAAGTTTTTTTTTACAAAGTTTTTTTTACATTCGTTTAAAGTTTAGTGCTAAAAAGTCTTATTTATTTGTCATCGGCAGACTCAATGCAGTAGTGTCTTAACCTACATTCATCTTTTTGGTGTAGAAAAGTACAATCTCAGGACAATCGCGTTTGCAGCAGGAAGTTTAACTTCAAAACACAAGGGCAAGGTTTTTGTGCAAAAACACAAATTTTTCCAGAAAATAAATTTGTGAAACCATTTTTAGAGATGTTTGATCTGCCATCTCAAACCTGTCTAGGTGATGTAGGAATCAATGGCAGATGTCCCTTTTACAATTCAAAGATATTGTGATCTGCGCTGGGGTTTATCCAATAATCCAAACAATTTGGGGTTTTTAGGTGATAACCCGGGAAAAATTAAGCAATTCGGTCATCAAATCCGAAAAATTCTTTAGATTTGGGGTTTTGCTCGATTTTAACAAATATTTTCCAGAATCTACTTTTTTGAATTATTTTATTGATAAATAAAATCATGGATGGGAGTTTGGTCGAGCTTGGCTTAAAGGGATACTGTCATGGGAAAACATGTTTTTTTCAAAACACTTAATAGTGCTGCTTCAGCAAAATTCTGCACTGAAAGCCATTTCTCAAAAGAGCAAACAGATTTTTTATATTCAATTTTGAAATCTGACATGGGGCTAGACATATTGTCAGTTTCCCAGCTACCCTCAGTCATGTGCCTGCACTTTAGGATGGAACTACTTTCTGGCAGGCTGTTGTTTCTCCTACTTAATGTGAATCAGTCTCAGTGGGACTTGGCTTTTACTACGGAGTGTTGTTCTTAAGCTGGACAAAGACGCAAAAATCTGATCGTAGGAATCAAGGATTCGTATGATTTTGGGACCGTGTGAAGAGTCCCGACATTTTTCGTACTGCGGAGATCGGTCGTTTGGTCGATCGGACAGGTTAGAAAATTTCTGTAGGCTGCCGATAATATCTCTGCGTGTATTGCCGATCATACGATTTTCAGTAGGAGACGGTCACTAGGTTTTGTCAGACATAAACTTTCACACGATCCCTGTCAGGGGCAGAACATCGTCTGATCTGTTCTTTTACTACCTTATTTGATCTGAAGGTTAGTGGCAGGTCAGGAGATGGGGGAAGTCCAAACGTTCGAGGATTTGAAAGATCGGATCTTTGCGTCTATGGCCAGCTTTAAATCTACCAGGGAGCTGTTATCTTGTGTTAGGAAGTTGTTATCTGGTTACCTTCCCATTGTTCTTTTGTTAGGCTGCTGGGGGGGGGGGTGATATCACTCCAACTTGCAGTACAGAAGTAAAGAGTGATTGAAGTTTATCAGAGCACAATTCACGTGACTGGGGGCAGCTGGGAAACTGACAATATGTCTAGCCCCATGTCAGATTTCAAAATTGAATATAAAAAAAAATCTGTTTGCTCTTTTGAAAAATGGATTTCAGTTCAGAATTTTGCTGGAGCAGTACTATTAACTGATGCGTTATACAAAAAAAAAAAACATGTTTTTCCCTTTAATAGAAAATATGAGATAAATTTGAGTTTCAGTAAATAACTCTGTAAGTCTTATTAGACAACAATATACAATACCCTGCTGTGGAGATACCACTGTTTATGCATGGGAGCTAATATGGTCAGACACATGATGTCACTGGATGCATGTTACATGACATCACATGAAGCTGCTGAGCCTTGCTTTACATTTGGGAAGAATTCTTTGGAACTTTTTTTTCTCCAGATCCCTAATTTAAAAAAAATCAATAAATTGATGAGGGGTTAACAACTGGAAAGGCATCGTTCTAGCAAACACACAAAACAAAAACTTTGACCTTTAACAAGGAGAAACATCCCTGTGACGGGTGAAGGAGGAAAGAGATAAATGTCCGTGTATAGAATGAACATTCAGTATCTAGCTGATCATTATTCTTTATTGGAGGAACACACAGCCATGCTTTCTACATAAGTGATGTGCTCACTAACAATACAAATGAAAGACGAGATAAGAAATATATTCCGTGCATCTCTCTGAGGATGTCGACTTCTCAGGCTTCTGGGTTTATGATGTCATAGGAAGAGATCAATAAATGAGTAGAAGCACCCCACTATTTGCTTCAGCAACTTGAATGATGGCTGAAAGGATTCTTTTTTGGCAGTTCAACACAGATTTTCATGTTAATATTTCAATGTTCTCTGTTCACCAAGCAAACATGGCCCATTCTGCAGTAGTACAAGGTTTTGTTTTTTCCTGAATAGGAAAATATACATTTTTAGCCACAGATGGACAATAAGAACTGCCAACTCTCCATGCAGGTGGCCCCCCAATAAAACTGACCCAAATGACATCTGGCCAAATATTATCCCTATAGGGATCTGGCTGTTGTGAAAATCCACTAGACCAGATACTCATTAGCATGTTGATGTAGTCCTCTCTTGATGGGTCTCTGTAGGCCCCACATTATGATGTCAACCTGGGGGACAAATGAAAATATCATCCTGATTTGGCCAAATTATCTTGATGACCAAATCACCTAAAGAGCTGTTAATTTGCACCCTCACCAAATGAGCAGATCTTACTTTGAATTAAGGACGCACTGAATCCACTATTTTGTATTTGGTTGAACCCCCAAACCCTTCATGAATCTTTGAGGCGCATATCAAACCTAATAATTTGCATATGCAGATGAGGGCAGGGGAGGGAAAAAGAGAGCACCACACGATAGCATTTTTTCACTTATTTTGTGAAGAAAATTCACATGATTTTACGGATTCAGTTTGGCTAAGCACAATGATTTGGACGAACCCTGCTTAAAAAGGCCAAATACCAAACCAAATCCCGGATTTGATGTATCCATACCTTGTATGACCACCTTTATTACATAACATATGTCATACTGCATCCCTATTCCACACCAATGATATGAAGTAGAAAGCTGCAGAGTTCTCCTATGAGCAGCTGCAATGAACTCTCATTCTACTCTCTGATTAATATGCCCCATGGCATCACCTGCCCCAGCTTACACCCTCCACAATCAAGAACTTAACGTACTGCTGACTAAAAAACTGCTTTTTAAAACATGAATGTACATTAAATTTACATATAGGTCATGAGAGGTTTATTTTTGTAAGTAATTGGTTCTAAACCTGACTGTTTTGCCAACCTGACTGTCCAATCGCAGCCTGTCCATTTAGAGTTTCTAATGCTAATGGACTCCTGCTGCACAAATTGGGGCCCTCCGATGGGCTTCCCAGGTCAGATGCCGAGGACTGCATCAGTGTATTGATGTGGTCCTCAACCCAACCGCCCATATTCTAAAAGTTGTGATCCAATTGTTGGGCCCTAGGGTTCACAATTGCATCAGCCAGATATCACCCCTCTCAAGGTGGGCATATTGGGGAGAAATCCACTCCTTTTGGAGAAAGTGCTTGTACCCCAAAGGAAAGTAAATGACCCTCATAATCTTCCTAAACAGGCTTTATAATGGCGACAGCCCTCAGTACTGCAGTAAGATCCATCCAGGGTATATACTGCATTCACTGTATAATGTAACAATACACTATACTAACTGTGATTTTTATTCCTCGTTATTTCTCTGGGGGCTACAGTATCTTTACAAGATGTGCCTTCCTGCAGCCACGGGAAGCATCTGCTTTGCAATGCACTTTCATTCCCTCTGTATAAAAGTATTTGTCTGCAATTGCTCTGGCACAAACAACAACAGAGCCCCTGCAGTTCTGGAAAGGACTATGTTTAGGATACACTAATGATGGAGAGTGGTGTGGGTTTTGATTTGTGAGGATTGGCATGTCCAGTTATGAAGCGGTCAGGAGCGCCCAATTGCACTCTTCAGTATCCAAGATGGCGTCCCGTCTCTCGCCTGTCTGGTGCCAAAATTCAAAATAAATGGACATTAAGGTCACGGGTTCAATGCCCGATTGTAGTTATTGCTACTAGTGATGGGCCAATTTATTCAACTAGGGCGAATTTGCTGTGAATAAATTTGCAAAACACCAGAGAAATTTCAGCTGGTAAAAATTCGCCGGAGTCTTTTTTTGGATGCCAGCGTCCATTTCTCATCCAAAAATGGACACCCGTGTCCAAAACGAGACGCGGCTACGTTTTGTGAATTTTTCGCCATTTCGGGAATTTGTACTAAAAATTTCGATTGGGCAGATTTGACCCATCACTAATTGCTATCTTTGTTCCTGACTGCATTCCTGGACTTGTTTCACAATCCTCACTGCCTGCCTTTTGAATATTTTGCCTGTATTGTACTACGTCTATGCTTGATTCCTATTGGTACTGCGAACTTGGACTTTTAACCCTAAGGCTGGGGACAGACAGGGAGATTCGGGAAGATTCAGTCGCCTGGCGTTTAATAGCAGGCGACAATCTCCCCGATCGTCCTTCTCCCTGTCCGTCGCTAGTTGAAATGTAAAAGCGCCGGCTCTGTGCACACGCGGTGCGGCGATTTCCAGAATCGCCCGAAGTTACTTCGTGAGGAAACTTCGGGCGATTCCGGAAATTGCTGCACCGCGTGTGCACAGAGCCGGCGCTTTTACATTTCAACTAGCGACGGACAGGGAGAAGGACATTTGGGAAGATTGTCGCCTGCTATTAAACGCCAGGCGACTGAATCTCCCCGAATCTCCCTGTCTGTCCCTAGCCTTCCTTCTTGGTCTGCACTCCTCCCGCTGGGAGCCGATAGGCCCCCCTGACAGAAGCCTTTTAAAACATGAATCAGTGTCACCATTGATTCATGTTCAATAATTGAATTGAGATCACTGGCAAAGACCTGATTTGTGAGTTTCAGTGATGATGCATCAGGATGAGAAAAGCGAGTCATTTCTGATCCCAGCTGGGGCTCCTCTGCTTTGTGTAAAAGTGGGATATCAATTTAAAGCAGCAGTTGTTTATATGTGATGTTTCCTACTGAGCATTGGGCGAGCAATGGAAATTAGGAGCTCTTTATGAATATGAATAGGGACAGAGACGAGTTACTTTATGGTGTGATGTAAAGAAGAATGGATGATGACAGAAGAGAAAATGTAAGTCTTCAAAATGATGGAGAGGTGGCTTTTACTTTCTGTATGAAAAGAAACTGCTTTCTGACACCAAGGTTTTTAGATATGAAAGTAAAGCTGCGATAAATGGTTCATCTGTATATGAAATAATCACACGCAGCCAACGGTGACAGCCAAGGAACACTATTCAAAACAAAAGGGAAAGACATTATTTTATTAAAGTTTAAAATGACTCCTTTACTCAGAAGCTCTAGATAATGCTGAAGCAGAAATGATTTTAGTCATATTTATTTCATACAGATTTTGATATGATCTTTCATTTCTGTGCTACCTCAGGCTAACTTAGTTTTTTTCTTAAGCACAACCAACTGACCTTTGATGGCTGTCACTGGCATAGGTTGTTTCACCTTCAAATTAACTTTTAGTATGATATAGAGACTGATATTCTGAGATAATCTGCAATCGGTTTTCATTTTTTTTTTTTTGTGATGTTTTAGCTTTTTACACAGCAGCTCCCCAGTTTGCAGTTACAGCAATAGTGTTACTAGGGTCCAAATGACCCTAGCAACCACGCCTATTTTGTCAAAAAAAATTTTCGCCACAGTTTTGCGACTTTATTTACCAGCAGCAAAATATGGAAATTTGCTGTGAATTTGAGCTTGACAAATTTATTCGCCCATCACTCTCAGTGAACCCTTTATGAAAGCTAGAACATCAATTGAAATAGAAAAGCCATTTAATTACATACCAAGGGGCAGATTTACTAAGGGTTGAATTCGAGGGTTAAAAAACCCTCGAATTCGACCATCGAATTCTAATAGAATTAAAATCCTTCTAATTTGATTATCGAATTCGAAGAATTTTACCGCAACTCGATCGATCGAATGATCGAAGAGTAAATATTTGATCGAACAATGAAATATAGTTAAAGGCAATTCGGTAGGTTTAATCTGGTGAACTAGGCAGCCGAATAAAAAAATTAAAGGGAAAGTAATTCGACTGTCAAATATTTGAATATTCGAATAGAATTTAATTCAAATTATTCAAATCATTTGATTCAAACGAATTTTCAAAATTCGATGGTCGAAGTGGCCTTCATAAATATTCGAAAATTCTAATTCGAATCTTTTTGAAAATTTGATCGAATGTGAATTTGCTAAATCTGCCCCAAAAGTTAACTTAGAGGTGAACCAACCCTTTAAACAGGCTCATTTAATTTACGCAGGCTTTGTGCAAAGCGTTAGTGTTTTGCACATACTGTAGCCCGATTATATACTGCTTTTTCCCCTAGAATTCCAGCCTAATAAAGCCTTTGAGTAGCTCTATTGCTTACTGGACCTCCTCCATCTCAGTTATTGGAGCCTGAACTCACTTTCCTAAATCCTGCAGCTTTAGTTCCAGGTTTAGGTACAAGTTATGTTGGCATCTGAAGCTTGAGTCCCTAAAGCTGTCACCCAAGTCCATACTGTATGTCACCCTCAGGTGTTTATATAGTGAATAAAAGACCCCCTATTGTAAAATATAAGGATATTATAAGTCCCCGAAGAGAACCATGACCTTATGAAAGCACGATGCCAAAGGCTTAGTGTTTTTATACAGGTCATGGAACTCCAAGGTGACTTCTAATAAGCTCATTCATTTCGCAACAAGGGGTACTATAATTATAATACACAAGTTCTAGTGAGTCATGTGACACAAATGACATTACTTCTTGCCGTTTATAACTGATGACACTGGTTAGAGGGATGGAAGATTTAAATTATGAGAGGAGACTGTCCAGGTTGGGGTTGTTTTCTCTGGAAAAAAGGAGCTTACGAGGGAACATGATTACACTTTACAAATACATTAGAGGACATTATAGACAAATATCAGGGGACCTTTTTACCCATAAAGAGGATCACCAGAGGCCACCCCTTCAGACTAGAAGAAAATGACTTTCATTTGAAGCAGCGTAGGTGGTTCTTCACAGTCAGGACAGTGAGGTTGGGGAATGCACTGCCGGGTGATGTTGTGATGCTCATTCTGTTGATGCTTTTAAGAGGGGTTTGGATGATTTTTTGGACAGACATAATATCAAAGGCTATTTTGATACTAAACTCTGCAGTTAGTATAGCTATGGGCATATATGGTTTGTGTGAAAGAGTGGAGATGTGTGTGTGTGTGTGTGTATGTATGTATGCTGGGTTTTTAATTTGGAGGGGTTGAACTTGATGGACTGTCTTTTTTCAACCCAATTTAACTATGTAACTAGTCATCGTTTATAAGGATATCATTTACAGGACATTCATGGCTTTTGTGTATTATATACAAATATAGTCTTGAGCCAAGAGCAATACCTGCATAATAGCATGTGCCCCAACTTGCATGCAAATTACTAGTGAAGGCAAGGCTCAAAGGTATGCAGGGTCAGACCTACATCTGCTTCTTACTACTGCGACCCCCCTTGTTGAGGAAAAAACATTTTGAGTGCACTTGTTACATGCACATGCGCCGGCACGACAGGGGGGAGGGCGGAGGGGGGCCCTGGGGCAGCAGCCCTCCAGTCTGACCCCAATAGTATGTATAGTAATGCTACATTTTGTACAGTATGAATATGACAGTATTCTTCTTGGAATTCTACATATTTTTCCGGTAAAAGATTATATTTGCTTCATCTGCTTCTCCCTGACATTCAGCACCGATAGGAATCCTATAACCCCATATCTTTTGCCATCAGTAATCTTAAAAGTTCTTCCATGAAATACATAAGTAGGTTGCCTTATTATTTTTATTTTATCTGTCTAGACGATGGATTATCCCAAGGCTGTATTATTTGACAGACAGTTTAGTATATCTGCAATATAAGGGGCACATTTATCAAAGGTTAAATTTAGAGTTCATGGGAGTTTGTAAAAACTCCCATAAACTCGAAATTCGAGTTAAAAAAAAACAAATGAAAATCATCAAAAACTACGTGTGAATAGAGTCTACTTGAAAATTCGAATCGAATTCAATTCAAGTTTTTAAATTCAATTAGATTTTTCAGAGGAAAAAAAAAAAATCCAAATTGATCCCAGGACGTTACCATAGGCTAAAACAGCAATTCGGCAAGTTTAAAGCGGCAATTGGTTGAATTCATAAAGGGCCAGTACGTCATAAATTTTAAAAATCGAATTCAATTTTTTTCAAAAACTCAGAGTGAATTTTGACTATTCCGAAGTCAAATGTCACAAAAAAGTGAAAATTGGAAATTTGAGAATTAGAAATTTGAATTTGCAATTCAACCCTCGATAAACCTGCCCCTAAATGTCCCGTTGCTGAAGCACTTCCTAAATGCATACTGACTAAAAATGGAAAGAAATGGGAATGTACAACCCCCTCTCCCCCAAATCAGATCTGATTATTTTAAGGTTGTCTGGTAATGGTTGTCTCTTTAGGAATTCACACTTCTATAGCATTTACTTGCCCATATAAACTCGATAAGGGGCAGATTTACTATTGGTCGAATCGAGGGTTAAAAAACCCTAAAATTCGACCATCGAATTTTGGTCAAATTTTGGTCGAATTTAAATCCTTCAAATACCGCAATTCGACTAATCGAACGATCGAATAAAAAAAATTTGATCGAACAATTCAATAGTTGCAATCGAACGATTCGAGAGATTTTAACCATTAGATCAAATTTTTTTTAAAGGGTAAGTAATTCAACCATCGAATGGCTGAATGATCGAGTAGATTTTTATTCAAATCTATCAAATTTTTTTTTTAAATTCAATTGTCAAGGTACTCAAACGTTATTCGAATATTTTTGAAAAGTCTATCGAATTTCGAATCATTCATGTGAATTTGATAAATCTGCCCCGAAGTGTAAGTACTAAGTAACCCTTTACTTTGCACTTTAACTAGGTATTTTAGCAGTTAATTTATGCAGTTACAGTAGTGGGTGGTTCACCTTCATCACGCATTTTGGTATATTATAGGATGGTCAGTTCTTAGCAATCTTTTCAAGTGGTCTGCATTTTTTTTTTGCAGGCTGTTTTTCCTTCTCAATGTAACTGAATGAAACACAGTGGGACATGGGTTTTACTATTAAGTGCTATTCTTAGATCTGCTAGGTAGCTGTTATCTTGTGTAAAGCTCCCCATAGACGCAACGATCTTTCGCTCCCGAACGACCGATTTTGGTGAAGTCCGACCAATCTGTCAAATTATCGTGCGGTTAGTGGGATACAAACGATCGGTCATCTTACGATTTTTCGTCCGACATTGGTCTGAAGATTGATCGGCCAGGTTAGAAAATCTTTATCGGTCCCCATGCAATCTACCTATGTTGCAGGGCAAAGCAGGCTGCGATCCTTCAGTTTTGCTGGTAATATCGCCTGAAATGGTCTTTTTAGTTGATGGACAAATCTGACATTAAACGATCGTTTTGAGACAATCGTGGTCTCAAGATAACCATTGGATCTTTCAAAAATCTTTGCGTCTATGGCCAGCTTTAGGGAGCTGTTATCTGGTTACCTTCTCATTGTTCTTTTGTTAGGGAGGGATTTCACTTGAACTTGCAGTACAGCAGTAAAGAGTGATTGAAGTTTATTAGAGCACAAGTCACATGACTTGGGGCAGCTGGGAAATTGACAATATGTCTAGCCCCATGTCAGATTTCAAAATGAAATACAAAAAAAAATCTTTTTTTAGAATGGATTTCAATGCAGAATTCTGCTGGAGCAGCACTATTAACTGATGCATTTTGAAAAAAAATTTTTTTTCCCATGACAGTATCTCTTTAAATGTATAAGTAGGTTGAATGTTACAAAGACTCGGGAGTTGCCATGTAGAGTTCGAAATAGCCAAAGTCAATGTTTACTGTGTTGCAAAGTTAACTCTTTTCAGGTAGGAGCTGTATCTGACTTATCTTGCGTCAAAAAACCTAGAAAATGTGTTCTCCTTCCATAGGTTTCAGCAGAGTTGCACACAGGAGGGACAGCGTTTTATAGAACATGGAATCTGGGGATTAGTGATGGACGAATTTTTCCCTTTTCGCTTTGCCGAAAAATTTGCGACTTTCCTGCGAAATTTGCTAAATGACGAAAAATTTCTGAAACAGCGCAGGTGTCACTTTTTTGCCGCTGGCGTTATTTGGACGATGGTGCTTTTTCACCAATGAATTTCTGCCGGCGTCCAAAAACAAATTTTTGTTGGCAAATTTTTTGTTCACAAATTTGTTCCCCAATGGGAATTTGCTGCAAATTCGCATCTGGCGAATAAATTCACCCATCACTACTGGGGATCACTAGGGGGGACCCGAGTATGTAATGCTCTGTACTAATGGAAGTCGGGGAGCCGAAACGTTGGACTTAATAAATACACTTATTTCACCACATCAAGTGAGTGCTGATCCTTTGGCAAATTATATATATATATATGTAATAGATAGATAGATGCACCCAACTGACTCTGTAGTGCAAGAGGAATTGGAATAATTAGCCCCCAGCCTTACTACACATTCCCCCTACACTGTATAATAAAGATTACTTGCGTCACAGAGGAGGAAGGAGATCTCTTTATGGAGCTCAATATCCCTGATTCCACATATATTACTTTAATATTACTCCCCAAAACTTTGAACAGAATAAAACAGCAGATACTCCCCCAAACCCTGGGACTCCCCACAACCTTGAAGTTATGGAGGATTAGGTGGACGAGGAAAGACAAAGATACAAAGTCCCTGGGAACAATCGGCAACCAAACTCACGGTCCTTTAATCAGGAGTGAATTGCAGGAGTGAATTGGTAGGTATGTGGGAGAAACTGCACTCACAGAGGGAGTCCAGATGTAAGTTCCGTGCCTTCATACTGCTGTTGCATTGGCTTAGACCTTTGAATGCATTTAAAGCAATATCTTCCATTTACTAGCTAACACCTGTGTAGTGCATCCCCTACTCCACACTCACAAGTAGGCAAACATCTGGGGATGGGTTGCTTCTTTACAACTTTTTATGCATTGGGGGTGTGGCCTCCCATGACATCACTGTGTATGTGAATGATGTCATGCATTGTGTATGCACAGGGACCGTTCATAAGTATCTAGAATCTGAGGTGATGGGTGGGCAGATTGGGAGACTTGTCAAAGTTTTGAGATATTGGACACCATCAGAGGAAGTAGATCCCTTGGTGAGGGCCTCCTGTCCCCCAGGGCCTTCCCTGCAACCACAGGGTCTGCTTCCTCTATTGCATACCTTCCAGCTGTCCTGTTTGGAGCAGGACAGTACCGCATTTGACAATTCAACCTGCAGTCCCGCATTTGTATTGAAATGTCCTGACTTTCTATTAGATCTCCTGCACTGAACAGCCAGAAAAAGATACAAAGTTTCTAACTTAATTAGGTTTTGGCAGAGAGTCCAGAAAACATAGTTAGATGCTTTTGTAACAGTTTTAGATAAAGAGGTCTCTTGGGAGAACTACGACTCACATCTTAAAGGGCAATTCACCATCATTAGCAAATCTGTAATAATACATAAAAACCACAGAAATGTGCTCAAACTTTCATAACCTGGCAAATTTTGTAAAACTAACATGGCAATATGGGGTGTGACAACAAAAATGGGCATGCTCAACCAAATTTCACCAGGCACCTCGCGCCAAATCTTTTTGTCCCTTGTTCTGTTCACAAAATCTTGGGAGGCAGGGTCAGACTGGCCCAGTGGGATACCCGGGAAAAACCCAATGGGCCCTGAACCTTGTGGGCCCTCCACATAATTACTAGCACCAAAAAAATTGTCTTTTTCGGCTCTGCTGGGATCACAGTAAAGGGGCGGTGTTCGTGCATACATGCTGAGCGTTTGTCACAAGGAGGCGGGGGGCCCCCAGTCTGACCCTGATGGGAGGCATGCTATAGTTACACTAGTGGATTTTCCAAAGGCTATCTGGGGCAAAACCCTTAAACAGAATTTAAAGGACTAGCAACTAGTGATGGGCAAATTTATCCGCCAGGTGTGAATTTGCGGCAAATAAATTTGTGAAATGTCAGCAAAGAAAACGAGACGCGCGTCAAAAAAACACGATGCACTTCAAAAATGGTGTGATGCGTGCTGAAAATGACATGGCACGATTCCTTTTGAAAAAATTTCGCCAACTTGCAAATTTCGCTGGAAATTCGCAAATTTTTTTGCCAAGCAAAATGGGATAGATTTGCCCATAACTACTAGCAACAGCTCAAAAGAGAATTATTTATATATATATATATATATATATATATATATATATATATATATATATATATATATATACTTTTGAGATGTTACTAGTAGTCCTTTAAATTCAGTCCATTCAGTACCATAATTCATCCTTTATCTTGCAATGTAACTTAAGATCTATAAACCTTATATTCAGCTCAGTTAATCTGTTATCTAAATCAATATGAGCCCTATAGCCCTATTTCCACTTCAATGGCTGCCCCCATGGCTACCCAGTAGCTTAATGATATATTTACCATAGTAGTGTTTCTGAAGCAAATGAACAGTGGGGAGGATTGGTACATTATATTTAAATATTGGTGTTACTGGTCCTTTTATAAAATGTTCCACTGGGGAAAACCTCACTTAATGCACATTCTAAATAAAAATAACAAAGTGTATAACATAAGGTATTTCAACTTTGTAACTAATAGGGATTGGCCATCAGTTAGCCTGGGTTTCCCCTGACACTCAAAGGGCAGCTGTTATTATTATTATTATTATTATAATTATTATTACTGCTTTACAGAGAATAAATCTCTCTTGCATGTCTCCAAATACATATTAACTACAGACAGACGCACTACTAATTTCACTATAAACCTCTCCATAAAAAGTAGAATAATTGCAGCACCCAGTAAATATTCATCTTGCAAATCATTTGGGGAAGGGAATGTAACTGAGGGGTAATTAAAAGCAGCCGGAGCGGGGAGAAAAGAACTTTACCTTCGGAGAAGTCGATCAAGCCCAACAGATGCAGCAGCTTGAGAGACGCACAGATAATCATCACGATCCCCACTGTCTGCAGTCCCTCCGACTCCCACTCCACTGTGATCATGCTTGAGGCTGGCAAATCATTCCTGTTTGAACTTTCCAGGTGATTAGATGGGATTGCCAGGGAAAGGGAGCATATCACACGGCTGCAGTTGTGAAGAAATAGAGAAGGCAGTCTCCCCTTGACAGTGGAAAGGACCACTGCGACTGAAGCACAATAAGTGGAATAGCTGCACAGTTCATGCTTCCCGGTGTTGTGTTAGCACTGAATCCTTTTCTCATGCTCTGGCTCAACCACCAGCCCTTCTACTTTGACATCATCACTGGAAGCTAATGTGCATTTGGGATAGACGGATACAACAGTCGCAACTTAGAGCAAGTTTTAGATCACCCCTCCCTTTATCAATGAACACTGGTAATAACCCTGTGGATGTCTAATCTGCCTTATTAGGTCATATAGTACGTAGTCTACCCTATTTCATTTAAGGGGATTTAAATCACATCCCCATATTACAGGGCACTACAGTGCTGCCCCCAAGCAGTGCAGTTAAAATGCTATTAATTAAGGTATTAGTGGTGTTAAACCAAGTGCGGTAATGTATTCTTTCTGCAAGCTTTTTAAAGTTCAGGGTGATTGGAGTTTGTATCTAAAGGGTTACAGCCATCAACATAATTGGAGTTCAGGGTGATGGTTTTGTATCTAAAGGGTTACAGTCATCAACAAAACTGGAGTTCAGAGTGATGGAGTTTGGTATGTAAAGGGTTACATGATCAATAAAATTGGAGTACAGGGTGATGGGGTTTGGTATGTAAAGGGTTGATAAATATAATTGGAGTACAGGGTGATGGAGTTTGGTATGTAAAGGGTTACACGATCAATGTAATTGGAGTACAGGGTGATGGAGTTTGGTATGTAAAGGGTTACACGATCAATATAATTGGAGTACAGGGTGATGGAGTTTGGTATGTAAAGGGTTACATGATCAATATAATTGGAGTACAGGGTGATGGAGTTTGGTATGTAAAGGGTTACATGATCAATATAATTGGAGTACAGAGTGATGGGGTTTGGTATGTTAATGGTTACATGATCAACATGAATTGAAGTTTACTGAGATGGGGTATGGAATGTAAGGGGTTACATGATCAACATAATTGGTGTTCAGAGCCGTATGTAAGGGGTTACAAGATCAACATGAATTGGAATTCAGGGTAATGGAATTTGGGATGTAAAGAGTTACATGATCAACCCATTGGAATTCAGGGTAATGAAGTTTGGTATGTAAAGGGTTACATGACCAACACAAATTGGAGTTCAGGGTAATGGAGTTTGATGTAAAGGGTTATAATAATCAATATAAGTGAATTTTGGGATGGTTTGATAGATGGGGAGCCGCACTGCTGACAACAAGGAGCCAGTGATATCACATCTAGTTGTATTTATTGATAAGAAGCTGGAGCAGTTCTGTGACTAATTGAGCTCCTATGATCTGTGAATCCACGAGGAAGATCTCTGAGCTGAGGATGAGATAAATGTTCCCTGTATCTACTGCAGGAAAAGCAAAGTGGATGCACAGGAATGGGATGAGCCTCTGCATGTGTAGCACACGCCCTAAAGCTCTCACCCGAAAAAATAAAACAATTGCCAAAAGGGAAAAAGTAGATGTATAAGGGGTTAATTCATTGCAGGGTAAGTTAAAGTCATGGTTTTGCACTTTGCTTCCTGTTCTGCACCTTGAATAATCCCCCCCCCCCATAAATATAGAACTGCCACTCCCTCGGGCACCTTAACAAGAGGTCTAAATGACAGTCAGGGCTGTGCTCTGCAACTAACAACTTTTATTATCCGAAACCAGGACGCAAGTGCTTTAATAATGAGCCCTAACGAGCATGCAGAAAAGGTTAGGATAAATATCCCATAGAATAAAAAAAGAATAATGATAATGCAACAGCTGTTTCTGACAATATATGATTACCAGAATATTTGTTTTTGTGCTCCCCTCTGCAGTCCAATATTTGGTCTTGCCCATTTAATGCCAAATCAGGTCTCGGTTATAGTCCAGGGGAATACAAAACAAAAATCATTACATTCACCTTCAGGCTAGACCCTCCATCAACTGCTTTAACCATGACAAATATGATTTATTTAAACTTAATCAGCAAATTTAAAAAAAGTTTTTCTTTAAATATCACATCAATGTTAAGTGCTGTAAGCTGTCTGGGAATCCCACAGGGATGGAGCTGGGATCAGGAAGCTGGGAGTATGGAGTCTGTATTGCTTACAACTTACATTCTTGACCTTAAAGGGATACTGTCACGGGAAAACATGTTTTTTTCAAAACGCATCAGTTAATAGCGCTGCTCCAGCAGACTTCTACCCTGAAATCCATTACTCAAAAGAGCAAACAGATTTTTTTATATTCAGTTTTGAAATCTGACATGGGGCTAGACATTTTGTCAATTTCCCAGCTGCCCCTGGTCATGTGACTTGTGCCAGCACTTTAGGAAGGAACTGCTTTCTGGCAGGCTGTTGTTTTTCCTTCTCAATGTAACTGAATAGTATGCAGTGGGACATGGGTTTTTACTATTGAGTGCTGTTCTTAGATTTACCAGGCAGCTGTTACCTTGTGTTAGGGAGCTGTTATCTGGTTACCTTCCCATTGTTCTGTTGTTAGGCTGCTGGGGGGGGGGGGGGGGGGGGGGAGGGAGGGGGTAATATTACTCCAGCAGTAAGAGTGTTTGAAGTTCATCAGAGCACAAGTCACATGACTTGGGGCAGCTGGGAAATTGACAAAATGTCTAGCTCCATGTCAGATTTCAAAATGAAATATATAAAAATCTGTTTGCTCTTTTGAGAAATGGATTTCAATGCAGTATTCTGCTGGAGCAGCACTATTAACTGATGCATTTTGAAAAATCTTTTTTTCCCATGACAGTATCCCTTTAAGTGCAGATACTGGAATAGAAATAACATTCAGTACAAGAGTTAAGAGGCCAGATTGCCTTGGACACCCACTCAACCCCCTTCCCGTCATGTGTGCCCACCTGATGTAACAATGCATGTGAATGGGGGGCAGCCCAACCGGACAAATGCCCCGGAGAGTGCAAATGGGGGAACAAGGGTTCAGACCAGGGGTAGGTGAAAGAAGAGGTAAGTGCTTGGTGCCCCACCTCATTGCGCCCTAGACACGTGGCTCTTCTGCCTACCCCTAGTTCCGGCCCTGGCTTCCAATAAGTATAATACCCTACTAAGGAATTTCCTTGTACACACAGGCTTGGCTAATGGAAGCAGGGGTCTGGTGCTAGGCTAGGGTTAGAGATTGGTCATGGACTCTATAATGGACTTTATTTTTATTCACCAACACATGGATGGAACCCCTCTGAATGGACGTTTTCATGAACTTGTCCTACCAATGGTGTATACGGTATTGTTTATGATGTACCTTTGTCATGCATTTATTAGATCTTATTCACTGGCTGTCACTTTAATTCTTACCCGCAATACACTGTGACAGGTGAAAGGTCATTGAATGCTTAAACACTTTTCCTCTGTATGTTCTTCTACACTTGATAAAAGGGCCAAGCCCAAAACACATAGTGTGCCACTCACTTCCTCAATTTGCAGTAGAAGATTACTGCTATGGATTTGTCCTGCATCTCTTTCCTTTCCTCTCATTAATGCCATATTATACATAAAACATCTGCAGAGAAAACATCAATACCTCCCCAGGGTGGATTTTGGGCACTTGAGAATCTTCCGGCTGAACCCTGCATTGTGTGCCCAGTGACTAGAGGATCCCACTCCTCTTACTACACAAAGAGGACAGCATGTGGCAGGATAGGTATTTCCTTTTAATACGGAAAACTCTGGCACAGAAAACACCCAAGTTCTCATTTAGGAGTTCAAGTGCAAAGTGTAGATTCCGGAGCAAGTCACCCTTACTGACAATGTGTGGTGGCCACAAGGGGGAGATGTGCCTCTTAGCGTACGTGATTCTGCTTGGCACCACCATGAATTGGACTCAGTTGCACATTTTTCAGGGTGGAGTTTTTTACCCTAAATGGGCATTAGGTGCAATTGTGCACAATTCAACACAGGGGGCGAGGGACGCAGCAGCAACAGCAGCACAAAGTGCAACTATGAAGAAAGAATGGCTTTGAATGCAAATACCTTTGATGAATGCCATCAGTTCAGGCCACAACTGTGTCCATCTTTGCATGACTGCAGCTGCTGCTGTGTCTTATAAATAAGCTTAAAGGGCAAGGAAAGGCAAAGAAATAAAATCCCATTTTTACTTTCTTTAATGAAAAAGAAATCTATCTCCAATATACTTTAATTTAAAAATATGTACCGTTTTTATAAGAAACCTGACTGTGTGCAGTGAAATTCTCCCTTCATTTACTGCTGTGGATAGAAATTGTCAGACGGTCCATAACTTCTGGCAGGGAAACAATCATACTTATTAACAGCAGGGGGAGCCCCTGCCTCACTTAACAGCCATGCAGAACTCAAGCAGCTTTGTTTTTTGATCATTTATGAAGATCCCTAATCAGCACAGACCATACTGAGCATGTGCAGTGCCAGTGTCAGGCAAAGATGTATAACAAAGTTACAAGATGACAGTCCCCTGTGGCCAACTTTGAAAGCATAAATCATTTGTTTGATTAGGCTTGTGGTGCAGTAAGTTCAGGTTTATGTTTAGTATACAAAACACAGCAATTCTAGCCTTATTCTATTTTACACTTTCCTTGTCCTTTAAAAGTGGAGCTACTGCATCTACAGTTACAAGACATTGACCTTTCTTGCTGTTCAAAAAGAGGGTTATTTAATAAAGGTCTAGTCGATTTTTACCCCAAAAAATATGAGTTTTCGAGGGTATTTTTCAGGCAAAACTTGTATTCCCAGGCTTGATTTTTTTCCCTGCAGCTGGAAATAGCTTGAATCCAAAAATACTCCATCTAAAATGTAGAAGTCAATGGCAGAGGTCCCTTCAACCATTTGAAGATGTTGATAACCTTCATGATGTTCAGGTTTTATTTTGTGGGTTTTGCTCAAAAACTCAATTAATTCAAGTGATTCAAGTTTTTTTTTTTGGCAAAAACTCAAAGCATTCCCCCCGAATTTACTGATACAAGTTTTTTTTATATTTGAGTTTTTTCATAAATTGGAAAACATTCGAGGTGTGAGTTCTTTTGAAGTATAAAAAAAAACCTCACAAATTCGACCTTTGATAAATAACCACGTAAATATCAAATTTTCCTGTTTATTTGTGGAATCCGCTCTACTCTACTATTTTTTTTGCCTAACTGACTGAAATAGGAAAAGAGATATCCAGATTAATTGCATTTGATTGATAAAAGGTGCACTAATGAATAATGGATAGTGATGGGCGTATTCGCGGCGAATTCCCGCGATTCGCCGCTGGCGAATAAATTCGCAAAACACCAGCGAAAATTCGCCGAAAAAAACGACACGCGACTCGGTTTTTTTTCACCTAATTTTCAAAAAGGTGCCGCGACTCATTTCACGAATTTCGCTGGAAATTCGCGAATTTTATGGCGAAACGGGGTAGATTCGCCCATCACTAATAATGGAATATAAGAAAAAAAAAAGTGCTGCCAGCGGTACTAAATACTATAACTCTTTCATTCCCCATATTAACTCCGTCTGTCACGCACTCTTCTCCGTTTCCCACCATGCACTGCTCTGTACAAGGCTCATCAGGATCTGAGAATGATATTCTGCAGGCTCTGGAGTTAAAAATCAATGCTGTCCTACTGAATTCAATTTCAGGCAAGTTTCCCTTGGTGATCAGAGCTATTCCCTAATGATTCTCAGCCTCATAAAATAGGTCACTCCATGATCTTTTTCTCTCAGAAGATTTCACCTGGCACTAATGCCTCTTTGCATTTTTGGTATATATTTATATACCATGGAACACTTTATTTTATCAAGGTGCCCCGATAAGTTGGGCTTAAAGGTGCCTTTGATTTGGCCAAGTCTAAATTAAAAAAAATGCAGAAATGTAGGCTATAAGTGGAAGGAAGTACGTGGGTTAAGGATATTTTAGCTGTCAATCATGAATATTCTAAAGCGGGGATACCCAACCCTTTTGTGAGCCACATTCAAATTAAAATCAGATTAGGGGCTGTGGCATGCAGGGCATTTTATCAAGGTGTCCCAATAAATTGGGCTGAGCAGTGCCTTTGATTTGGCCAAATCTCCATCTGAATTCTGGAACCAGTGTACCACGAGTGCTGCAGCTGTGACAGTCGGAAATGGGTGGCATGTGATTACCTCTCACTCACATCTCACTCCCAATAGAAGCCACTGGATTGGAGTTTTAAAGCCTATAATGACAGCTGGAAAACTGGTTTTAAAACACTGGACTGAATCAGATCTTTTTTTGTTGAAGTCTTACTTTCTACTAAGTGTTTACACTTGCCAACAATCACACTCCAAATTTAAACTGCACTGATGTCTCTATAGATCAAGGATGTCAACCCCGTAGCGCCTCCAGAAGCTTTTGAGTTGCAACTTCATCATTCCCACAGCTCTGCGTCTATTTGGGGAGGCTTGGAGTTGTATTTGTGGCTGGAGGTACCAAGGTTGCACTTGTGTAGATAGAGTTGCATCCCTGATCCATCATTATATTATCACTTTTACACAGTTTTTCATGAATACATTTAAGGAAGAAAATGTTAAAAAGGGGATTCAGGAAAGCTGGGGACCCCAACATTAAAAAACACAGTTGAGGAGAATGCCTACACATTTTATGTCCAAGCTCACAACAAATGCTACTTGTGCTCTGAAACAGCCCCTTAAGGGAGGGAAGCAAACAGGAAGATTTGGGGAGATTTAGTCACCTGGTGACTAATCTCCCCAAAAGGCCTTCATTTTCAGAAGTCAGCCAAAGATTCCTCTTTGGGCGACTTTGGAAAACGAAGCGCTCCAAGTGCCATCCCACCAGTGATTTACATTTTCAAGGCATATGGGAAGATTCGGGGAGATTTAATCGCCCGCCGACTAATCGACTCTTCTTCGGGCATCTTAAGGTGTGAGTGATATACAGCTTAGACACTGACTCATATAGACAGAGAAACAGAGAATGAAAGTATGTGGATATAAATTAAAAAGAATATCTTGTAGGAGGTCACCTTAGCCCGGGTATCATATTATCTATAGTGAACGTAAACTCACTATAAATAGAATATTTCAAGCCTCACTGCTATAGAAGAGCTGAGGAAATGATTAGTCTGGATTGTGCTCAATATTACAAATGCCCTTGATATTTTAAACAATTATATTTTAGGGAATTTAAGCTATCAGTCATTAGGTTGGACGTTTAAAATGCATGGCGGTCGATCACTCTGGGGCCTAGCGAAACTTTAATTGATTTGAAGAGAATGCAGAAAGGTAGGATCTGAAAGTATGTGGGTTAAGGATATTTTAGCTGTAAATCATGGATATTCTAGAATGGGGATCCCCAACCCATTTTACCCATGAGCCACATTCAAATGTAAAAAAGAGTTGGGGAGCCACACAAGCATGAGACTTTTCCTGGGGGTACCAAACAAGGGCTGAGATTGACTAGTTGTTAGTCCCTATGTGGACTGGCAGCCTACAGGAGGTTCACTTTGGCTGTACATTTGGATTTTATGCAAACAAAACTTGCCTCCAAGCCTTAAATTCCAAAGTAAACACCTGCTTTGAGGCCACTGAGAACAACATCCAAGGGGCTGGTGTACGACATGTTGCTCATGAGCCACTGGTTGGGGATCACTGTTCTAGTGGGTCCTATTTAGTTGCAGATGGGTAGATGCTCCTAAGAAGCATTTGCAATAGACACAACAACAAAATCAATCTCTATATTTTTAGCTTCTGCAACTAAATTGGTTAAGGGGATGGAAGATTGAGGGTTCTCTGGAGAAAAGACACTTGAGGGGACATGGTTACTCTTTATAAGTACATTATAGGGCATTATAGACTGCTAGCGTGATATCTATATCTCCATATAATGGATCATCAGACCAGAGGCCATCCCTTAGAGAAACAAGAGGAAAAGAACTTTCATTTTGAAGCAGTGTAGTTGGTTCTTCACAATGAGGACATGGAGGTTGGGGAATACCCTGATGATATTGTGACGGCTGATTATGTTAACAATTTTTGAGTGGCTTGGATGATTTCTTGGACAAGCATAATATCCGAAGGCTACACAAAGAACTTCAATTAATATAGATATTTGTATATATAGTTTCAGTGAGTGTGTGCAGGTGTGTGCCCTGGGATTCATTTGGAGGGGTTGAACTTTGGACTTTATGTTACTCTCTTTGCCTGGAAATGTCTGTTTTTCCCTGGATATGTTGCATAGCAGCTTGTTTCCATCTTCTGGAGAGTTGCCTCCTGCTCAGGTGCTCCTTCCTACCCCAGAGTGGGCTGCTCTGAGATTAGCCCTTAGCAGCAAGATCTGCAACTGCAGTCACCATACTCTGTTATTAACTGTAACACATTCACTCTAACACATTTTTGCTTCCAACCTTGGCCTGAGCTCTACTTTTTTTTTCTCACTAACTACACAGTACAAGTGTAACACATTGATTGCTGGGGTGGCTACGTACCAAGTAATTCTCTTTTAATTCCAAGAGTGGTATCAATCAGCTTTACCCTTCTCTGTGTTATTAATGGAAGGCAATGCCAGCAGGGGTGCACGCTGTTCCAAAACGGAATGCACATTAAAGCCTGTGATAGCTGCAATACACTATATTGACATTAATGTATACTTCCTTTAAAAAAAAGTGTGAAAATGTTCAATTCAGTTGAATAATTCCTAGTATTTGGCAAGAATCGGCAGCAGCGCAGTCCCCTAAATTATAGCAAAATTTGAGACAGCTATTATTATTATTTTTATTATTATTTTAAATTATGCACAGGCATACAACACAAAATACCCTGTGCTATAGGAAACTGCTCTTCTTTGTCCTTATATTTGAATATAGTGTGATCAAGGACTTGCTTGTCTCTGCTGAGGAAGCACGGGTAGGGCACACCTCATACATTTGGAAGCAGCATAACTGATCCCGCCTGTGAGTGAAAATGTAATAAGGAGAGAAGAAACAGTCTCTGTATATAGTTGAAATCAATACTAATTTGCTCCCATCCTAGTTTCCCCCATCTGTAATAAATTTCACATTAACCTATAGCAACCAATACAATGCGGGTTGTGTAATAAAAGGCAAAAAGTTTGCCCAGGAGCAGTAACCCATCGCAGCCAATCAGCAGGTAGAATTTATTGGTTACTGGTTTCAAAGTAAACATCTTATTGGTTGCTATGGGTTACAGCACCTGGGCAAACTTAGTATAATCCAAAATAGCCAAAATCTGAAGCAGTGCCCTCCTCTTTCAATAGAGTACACTGGTAGATGTAGGGATACAGCAGTGCCCTTTGGAACGAGACAATGTGATCCCCAATCCCACATGGTAAAACAAAAACAGGTGGAACAGAGAATTCGACTAATAGTTAATAAATGTATATTTAAAGGGGAAAATTTGATAAAGAGGCCCATATAACACATAAACCCCTAATATACCCCTCACAGTTACCTGCTTCTTCAAAAAGTATGAATAAATGCCATTTTTTATGCTGAAATCCAGCTGTTTAACAGTTCTTCTCTTCCTGCATTCCTTGAAACCCTGGCAGGGAAGGAGGGACTAAACACTGATGTTACACATTGTAACAACTAGTGATGGGCGAATTCATTCGCCAGGGGCGAATTCGCAGTGAATTCCCGCAATTGGCTGCTGGCGAATAAATTCGCGAAACGCCAGCAAAAATTTGCGCCCAAAAAACGAGTCGTGCGTCGTTTTTGACGAAACGACGCGACGCGCGGCGAAAACGACGCGATTGCCGCGATGCGCGCGGGAAATGACGCAACGTGTCGCGATGCGTGCAATAACGACGCGCGACTCGTTTCGCTAATTTTTTTGCCAATTCGCTAATTTTTCATCGAAGCGAAACGCGGGAGATTCGCCCATCACTACACAGCTTACAGACAGCGTGCAGGAACTACATAACCCACAATGCATTGTATTGTGATGTTCCTTTTCTTCTTAAAATCACGTGTGCAGAGAATTGTGGGGTTTGGAGGATGCAGGCTGAGAACAGCTGATGCTGATACAAAGTAACAGTAGTCAGCCAGCTCAGCAAAGTAGTGGAGCATATCTTATATATGTACAATACAAGAAAGTAAAATTCAAGTTACATTTTTCAACCCAAAAATAATGTTTTGCCTAATAAAGGAAAACCTAAATGCAATCAACTTTGAATATTCATTCATTACAAATGTTCATTTTTTTTAATTATTTGTAAATCTATGGCTATTGAAATCAGTATTTATCTGCCTTTTTATTCTCTGATGGCTCAGACTGTTGATACAATATAACAGAAGGTAGATAATTAACAGACCTGTCTTTGCTGCTGGGGAACTAAGACTTTTGCAAAAGTGTTTTAAAAGTAACAAGAGTTAAGCAAATGCTGCTTTCAAAAGCACTTGTTTTTTTTTTTATAAATACAGAAACAGTAACCCACGCCAACCAATAAGATTCTTGCATTTAAACAGGTGACTAGTAAATGCTGTCTGCTGATTGGTTGCTATAGTTTACTGCCCCTGGGCAAACTTAGTGCCTTTTATTACATAACCCCATTAAGGTATTAAAATTTAAATTACAGAAAGATCCCTTATCCAGAAAACCCAGAGTCCCGAGAATTCTGGATAACAGATCCCATACCTGTTAAGCATAAGGAAGAAACTTTTGCAAATACACTTTGGCATTGCTATGGTATAATATCTTTTTTTTACTTTTATTATATTTTTTCTTTTGTGTCAGATTTAACATACTTAATGCATAATGAATAGAAGTGTTCACCAGTTTCTCCACGTATCCTGTGCCAAACTAGCATCCTGTAGTTAATCTCTGTCTAATAATGAGCATAAGATTATCAAAGACCCACAGCAGAATCCCCAGCATCTTGCTCAGTGCTCTTCTCTATCCAAACATAATGCATATTTGATGAGTGGAGATGTTTGTGGTTCCAGATAATTTGCCGGATAAAAAAGAAATAACTCCACAAGCTTCCGTTTTTTTTTTTTCGGAGTGAAAGTCATCTGATCATGGCTGATACCGACTGCTAAACATTCTGTATATATTCAGAAAAATTTACTGTAGATGCTCTGATTACTTATGTTTTTAATTGGTTTTGGAATCTGCAATGCAGAACAGCATGTTTCTACTTACTAAACATGGTGTCTTACATTATGAGATTTATTGTAGCATTTTGATTCGCTGATAAGGATGCATCTTAAACAGCTCAGAGTATAACTTTTTAAAGGGACACTAGAATTTGTATTTTTTTTTTTTTGCCCTGATTTAGTTTCATTCCTCCATGCATTTATTTGTTTTTTTAAAAATCTGATAAAAATTTTGGACAATGCCTTGCTGCAATAACTCTTGACCGTAGTGGGATAAATCCTTTCAAACAAAAAATCAAGGTCTTTGGGTAGACCACACATGGGCCAATAAAAGCTGTTAATTTGCCACGTTGATGTGATCCTCCCCCAATGGCCTGCATTGGGGGAGTCTATTTAGGGTGGGGGGGGTAGGGGTATTTAATAAAAGGGGTTTAATTCTAGTTTAAAGCCAGAATCTGAGATAGTTTGGTAGTAGAATGCAGATAGGAGACACCTAGTAATTGTGTTTACAGTCAGGCAAGTTGTATCACCCTAAGACAACAACAAATAGATTATTTATTAGCAAAAAGGAGGTTTTTATAATGATAGTGTCCCTTTAAGTTTTGTTTATATGCATTTTAAACGTTATTAATATACAACCATCCGACCTTCAGGCTGCTGCCAGACTGCTTTTTTAACATTTATTTATAGTCATAATAACATTTATAGTGTTTACTGGGATCATATATTGTCAATTTAACTTATTAAACCGCCTTATAACTCCTCTTTGAAACCACTCGAGTCACAGTTCCCTTCCTCCAGTTACATTGGGAAATAACAGAATAACAATAAAAACAAAGGCAGAACATTAAGATGCAGAGCACATCCATTCCACTGGAAGAAAATTGTACGTAAGAATATGTAAAGACCCAGATGTTAAACAAACAATTGCCAAGGTTGCCTTTTTCCTATAAAACATATTGAGCAATCTACTGTCATGTGAGACACCACTGGAGAGATAACTATAAAAGGGTTTTCAAATTCAAATATATCTGTGTGTTTAGTTGACTTGGGAAGCACTATTTTGTGCTCTGTACAACTGAGACACAGACAAGACAGTGACAATGTGTTATATATGAATATTACATAATAGATTATTCCGTTTTTACATTATTAACTTCAGGTGACACATATACGCATATATAACATGAAGATAAGGGGTCCCTAATGTTTTAGACCAGTACTATCTCCTTAATTATGTTACATATAAAGTTTACAGTGTTGACAACCCTTGAGACATGAGAACAGTGGTCTTCAAACCTTTTGAGTTCACTCCCCCTATTTGACATTCAACATCTGGGTAAAGCCCGCCTTGGCCCATATCTCTTTTAAAGATATATGAAAACTGTTTCAGCCATTCAGTCATAGTTTGAAAATATACTGAATGTAGGGCAGTAATTACATGTTTGCCATTATTCTAATTACCCTACAAGAATGGCTTTCTGGATTACCCCTATTTATTTTGCAAAGCATATCTATTTACCCAGTTTTTATTTTTATACTGAACAATTCCTTAAGGTACCTTGATGCTGGAACATAGATCTCATTGTGGGGCCCTCAAAAGAAAATTTGTGAGAGGACTAACTCAAGTAGGAGAAGTTGAAATAGTCTGTGCTTACTGCAGCACAAGTGAGGTTCAGATGCACCACCTTTAACCAGTAGTTATGGGAATAGATAAACCATAATCTCAAATATTACATCTTTTCATTAAACTATCCCTTAGGAACATTTGTGCTAATTGAAAGTTAAAGTATTAAGCTCTTCCAACTGAGGGGCCTGCTATTTCTGAGGGATGCCTCAGTCAAATATGGAAGGTCTGTTGATGAGCCCATGTTCCTGGTGGGCCCTTGGCAAATGCCCCTTTTGCCCATTTATTAACAACTCTTCCCTTGAGGGGGGCACTCCCATACTTTGGGATCCAATGCTTGAATTTTCTAGATGCGTCATGCCAGACTTGTATTTAGAAGGCTCAGATGACACCCTCTCTCTCTCTACTTTGCACTTTACAAATTAATTATTGATTCTTTGAAGTGTCACTTGAAGTGATGGAAATCACACAACTTTTGAAATTGTTAGATTTTCACTTTTTCTTAAACTTTGAAATTGTTCCTCAAATGCTGACAAGAATAACCCTTGGGCTAATGAAACAATTGAAAAGAACTAAAGGCTACTATTGCAACTTGAACAAGGAAACAGCACCTTAATGCAGCTCAAGCTGTGTTGCTGAATTGTCTAGTTCTCTGTAGATTGTTCAGTCCATGTAATATGATGTTCCAATATAGCAAGTCTGTGTTTATGGGAAATGAAATGAGCTTTGCTTAATTAGTATATTACCTGCTGGTGGCATTGTCTTAAACTAATAGGATATAATAGGTCATTTATGGCCACATGCACAGTGTGCAAAGTGTAACTTCAGATGCAAATCTTCAGGGTTTTCTTATCTACATGGCAGTGTTTTCCCTCACAACTATAGCGTAATTGTGGCCACATGGGGAGTAGCCCCTTCTGCAACAAATTTTATGTAGTTGCATGTGTGATAATGATTAGGAGGTTGACCCAACACATGCTGGAAACACATGCTGGCCATAATCGGGTCAAGAAGATGAGCCCCAGGTTCTGGAGGGTCCTACTTGAAGCAGGTCCCCTATACTCTAGTGAAGCAGAGTGGACCCCTCCTCTGTAGTGGCTGATCCCACCCATACATAAGTCGTAATCAGATAAGAGTCAGATTGGATACACGCCATAAAATATAAGTGGATTTTGAACTGGGTTGGGAAGTAGCTGCTTAGAGTCAGATTTGCATCAGATTCAGCAAATTTTTAGACCCATTTCATTGCTATGGTGTGCAAGGTCAGACTGGACTGGCGGGACAATGGCAAAAAACACCCACGACTGCAGTATAGAACTCTTTGGTGTCTAAATAGTACTTTTTACTTAATTCACCACCAATTCCCTCAGCTGTTATTCTGTGGGAAGCACATAAGAAAGTGATTAGATTGAAATTGTCAAAATAAGCATCAATTAGCAGAGATTACCAGGTTAACAATACACCTGGATCCTACGGCACAATAAACCCAAAATCCCAGTTTATACTATAGGACTCAACTCCTTGGCACTTACTTCCCATGCTGAGAATCCACATAGATGGACACAACACCATTTTTGTAATTACTCAAATAACCCGGGGAAACATTTAGCAAGGAAACGTGTAACAGCCCTTAAAACATTTGCAGACCATGTTACTCATTGTACTCTTCAAAATAGTGGAGGAATTTGCTTCCTACTACAAAAAGTTATATTCTACAACAGGAGACATTTCAGCCAATCATTTCTAGTCCTTTTTTTCAAAATATATCTTTGCCCTCTTTCTCCTCAGAAAATCTTATCAAATGCAGAGATAACAGATATGGATGTCCAGTTAACTATGAAATCCCTTAAGCTCCCCAAAGCCGCAGGACAAGATGGGATCTCTGTTCTCAGTTATCTATTATAGGAAATGTTCTAATCTCTGTATACTTTAATTAAAAGGTATGTTTAACCAGCTCCTTAATGAGGATACCCTTTTCCATAAGATGTTGACAGTAAATACCCAAAACCTGGTCCAGACCACACTGATTGTCGAAATTAGCGCCCCAAATATTTTAGTTTTTCAAAGAATCACATAAAGCATCTGTAAACTTTATACAATTCCTTGAAAAACAAGAAAGTTTTATAAAAACTTATCGAAACAGAAAGTTGCAGGTAACATTTTCAGAATTGTGATTGTGTCATAATGTGTATTCTTATGGTGCAGGTGATGTAACACTCTGTGGGTTCAGTTACCACCACATACTGGGTGTTGGTACCTCCAGAGTTCCCCAGGATCAATGGGTGCGAGATTCAACAGTTGAGGCTAGGATGGGCACAGTGATGCATAAAAAAATTCCAAGACCAGGAAGATGATGAACCCCCTGAAGTGATGTCACTCATATGTGCAAGTTGTTCTCCTGAAGCTGCTGGTTTCCACTAGTGCATGTGCACATGCTCCAAATGATGCCTGAATGCTTACTATGCATGTGCACCAAGAATTTAAATAGAACCTGCTCAATAACTGGCACAGGGACGGCATACTAGGGAGGCTAAAATCATGTAACTCCCAATAAAAATAGGAGAAGGGTTGACACATTTTTTTTATTGGCATGACGGCATTTGCATCTGCTTTCTTAAAGGGTAGTGACACATGCTAAGATTTAGGACATTTAGTCACCCGGCGACAAATTGCCTCTTCCTTGAGCAACTAATCTGCCTGAAAAGCATTCCCACTGGCTAGAATCTAAACCGCCAGCGCAATGGCACTCGGAGTGCTTCGAATTTCCGAAGTCACCCGAAGTTGCCTCACAAGGAAACTTCTGGTGACTTTGGAAAATGAAGCTCTCCAAATGCCATCTCACTGTCACGGTCGGCACCCAATACCAGAACAAGTGCCAAGCACCCTGATCTCGGCTTGTGCTTCACCAGTAGTGTGACCGCCTTTGGCTTTGGGAGGAGCCCTCAGCTACTCAGATGCCACCTGGACTTAAACAAGAGGTGCAGGGCAGGAGTTCTGGCCAGCAACGGGGCACGACTGTATAAAGTCTTTAAGGCCGATGGTCACGGTACAGGCAGGAGTAGGCAGAATCATGGTCAGATAGGCTGGATCGAGGCAGGCAGATAACTAGAATCGTCAGGCAGGCAAAGGGTTCAAACCGGGTAATCAATCAGATAAGGATAAGGCAGATGTGGTGGTCGAATAACAGGCACAGGTCAGGATACAGATAGCAGAATAGTCAAGGCCAGGCAGGGTCAAAACAGGTAACAGGAACAGGCAGAAGCTTAGTAAGCACAGATACAGGCACCAGGAATAAACCTATCACGGGCAAAGTAAAATACCAAAATGCCCCTTTAAATATTTTAAATTTGGCGCCATTGCACGCTGACGTCAGACGTCAGCGCGCCTGCGCCTTTAAATGTTGGAAGGGCGCACGCACTAAGGAGCCGGCAGGGGAAGAGAGCCGGATGCCCGCCGCACCGGTAAACTATACTTTCTTACACTCACCAGCAATTTAGATTCTAGCCAAGAAGACTTTTCAGGGAGATTAGTCGCCCAAAGAAATGGCGATTTGTTGCTGGACAACTAAATCTCCTCTAATCTTAGCATGTGTCACTATCCTTATACAGGGGACTGGTATTTTTGCCTGTTGCACTGCATAAATGCCTTCAAGAAATGGACATGATGCAAAGCACAACATGGCTGAGTGTTAGGTGATTAAGTGATCATATCTGTAGCTGTTTTTCAGATTTAAAGGTCACCTTAGAAATGGTGTTTACAAGTGATACACACAGACCATGTATTTTACAATTTTTACATAAACTTACAGTTTGCCACTTATATATTGATGGCTTAGGGCTTGAGTAAATGCCAGATAAAGGACCACTACTTTATCTACACTGTCGGTTACATTAAGGTGTATTATATCCTGTTATCTGTGTATCTACTCTTTATCTAAGCTAAAGATAGAGAACATCTAATTCAGTGTCATTCATTTGCTGAAACTTTGGGTACCTGTCTTGCTGTTTATGTCCTTTTAATGCCTCTAACCTTATCTCAGCCGATGGCATATAGAGAATGTCAGGAGGCTTTGTGCTCTACTCAATACAATGAAATGATCTGGTCTATTCACTGACCTAGGTACTATATTTAGCCTAAGGTCTATTTATTGTTCAATTATTGCTAAGAAAACAGGAGAGAAACATGCTTTTGATCTTGAAAAATGATAATGATAAAAAAATACAAAATCAATGCAATATTAAATATTCATTTTCCAAGAACTATAACCACCCTATCTCTCCATTTTGCATAAAGGTTTATTGTAATGGGAACAATATAAAGAGCATTTTACTGGAAAATAAAACACACTGCCCTAGTTTAGATTGTACTGTATATCCGCCCTTATTGCACATTTCATTGGCAAGTCAAGTCCCTGCAGAGTTTCTGGTATGTTCGTTTCTTTATACAGGTCGTGCAACTCAAGGTGACATTTATAGTCAAGATATATAGTAGATACTATGCAATATATATTAGTTTTTAATAGTGATGGGCGAATCTCCCGAGTTTCGCTTCCCCAAAAAATTCACGAGTTTCCAGAGAAATTCGCGAATTGGAGAAAAATTTGTGAAACGAGTCGCGGCACGCTTTTGACGCGTGCCGCGTCAACTTCGTCGCGTCACGTTGTTTCCGCCACCCCAGCTCCTATAATAATTATAATAACCTAATAATAATAATAGTAATATATAATTATATAGAAATTAAATTATGCTCTCTGTTTAGGGTCATCTAGAAATATATTATCCTTATAAAAATATAACCTTGGTTAAAGTAGGATATTTTTCCCTTCAACTGTTTTGGAAATTGTACTATTTCACATGTACCATCTACTTATGCACCACTCACTGACATTCACGAGTAGGTAGGTACCCCCTGATACAGTGGTCAGATGCAGGTCAAGTTGCAAGATATTTGAGAACTGGTCCCATGGGCAATGTTAAAGGATATTAGCACCCTGGCCAGAGACCACTACATTAAGTCATTATGTATTTTGTTTTCATTTTGCCAGACACAACCACCATACATTTCAGTCAGAAATAGGGAACCTGAAACTACTCCATGTTTGGTCCTTGTGAGGTAGATAATTAGGCATCCTTATTATTACAAATTACAAAACAACATGGACACATCATTAAAGTGCAATGTCAGACTGGGCTGGTGTGACACCAGAAAAAATCCTGGTGGGCCCTGCTGTCTCAGCCCCGCTCCTCACTCACCACCAGGAACTTTGGGTGCTCCACTCTCACCAGAATCACAACCACAAGAAAGAGAAATGTGGCACAGCACAGCTGGGTTGAGTGAGGGTATAAGTTGGTGATGTATGGAGGAGTTTGCGACTGGGGTGGGGGCTCCAGAGGTCACAGCCTCAGTGGGTCTCGTTACTCTGTTCAACACTGAATGCCAATGTAAAACATATATTAAGTTTTTAACCCCACATCATTTTTTTCCTCTTCAGGCAACTTCATGAGATTTTGGGAGACTGAAAGTGACACGGGTTTTACCACCAGTTATTCACATTATTACTTATGGGAAAGCTTTTACAGGAGATTATCATTGATAATTAATCTCCTGGTGTGCCATTGCCCTAAAACTGGGCTAAAGTTGTTGTGTTTGGTAGCCGAGGATGAGGAGGGTAGAACAATGCTTTATTAGCAGGTTCATGCAGCCATTACACAACAGCAGTAACTTTTTACTTTCAATTTCAAGCTGTGCAGAAAGTCCTGTGTATACATAGTGACACCAGCAGGTCATTTGTGTAAACACCACATATTCCCTTTACAGTAGGAAAGAATTTGGGCAAATGTAATAAACAACAACAATGCATCTTAAAGCACTAATATACATTATTCACATCACATAGTCCTGGGTCCATGCAGGTGATTTTCTGATTCTCTCAGTAGGCATTATAGGTTCACTTTCTTCAGGCCTATTGCAGTTGGCATTAGGGGTAGGAAAATGTCCTTCATCAAATGGAACATGTGCAAAGTCACAATTAGCAGGAGCAAGACGACTTGCATTCCATGTGCGTCCGTTAGACAGTTCATATGTGTATGGTCCTCGCTGGTGTCTCACTTCAAGTGTTGTAGTAAATTTAGATTGTACTTGTTTCAGTATTCCTGGATTCTTAATTCTGACTAAAGATCCAGGCTGAAAGTGCACTTCGCTTGCACCACATTTTCTGTCAGTATAAGTCTTGCATTTGGCTTGTTAATGTTTGACAATGTCAGCAGTAGATGATTTTGTAGGAACAATATTTGGTGGATGTTTGATGTCTGCAACATGTAACCTAGTGTGCATCTGTCTGTCATGTAATGATTCAGCTGGAGATGCTCTGTAGTTATGTAGTTCCTGTGAGACAGTCTCCTTTATAGAGTAGGGCAATCACCTCAATTTCTGGTGTACTGGTTATACATCTGGTTTCAACTTAATTTTGTGCACAAAGTTCTTTGCACAGCCAAGTGAAGTGTTGCTTTGTGGTGGAATTTTAGACACAGGCTGTGCGACAGGCACTGGTGTTGTAGTAATGAGACCATCAATGAATTGTAGGTTTAATGCAGCAAAGAGATCCCTTCCAAGTATAGCAGTACCTTAATTCACAATGTAAAATTCACATTTTGCAGTATTTGATTCGAATTGTACAGTCACTGGCAAGAAACCAAGCACAGGGATTGGATCCTTTAAGTAACTGACCAGTCTCAGGGCAGGTGCACCAAGCATATCTTTTGCAAAGTATTTGAAGAAAATATATTTTGGTAGTATAGAAACAGCTGAACCTGTATCAAGCATCAGGTTAATGGAGTGTCCCTTGTCAGCAGAAGCAGCATTGACATTGACAGTGCACATAAACTTGTCTGGAATAAATGTACCATACTTTATGTATCCACATTGAATAAGGTAACATTTGTACTAGTGAGTTCATGAATTTCTTTAGTACAACTACGCAAGACCGTAGCAAAGTGACCTGACTTTAAACATTTGCAGCACTGTATAGCTTTTGCAGGACATTTAGCATAGTTTGCAAGGTGTTGTGTTGAACCACAGCGAAGGCAGTATTTTTTATTTATATTTGCTGCACGGTTTTGCAGTGAATCCCTTTCCTTAGCACTGTATTTTTCCTGTGACTGCACATTGTTAGGTCACAGTTTTGAATTCACAGTCTGTACATTCCCAGCAGTTCCCTGACTGAGAGTTTTAGCCTCTGCCACAGCTGTTTCAATTTGGCTACCAACTGTAATAGCCTTTGCAAGGGTTAAATCTTGCTCTAGGAGAAGTCTCTCTCTAATGCGATGTGAGTTTGTTTTTTCCACTATTTGGTGTCTTAGCATTTCATCTGTTAGATTCCCAAACTCAAAGGTAACAACCAGCTCTCTCAAAGCTGCTATAAATTGTTCTGTGGATTCGCCATTACGTTGTCCACATTGCCAGAATTTATATCTTTCAGCAACCACATTTACTCTTGGCACAAAAAAAGTTCTTTATAGCAGTAAGAACAGTTTCACAAGTATCATCAGTAGTGATGGGCGAATCTACCCAGTTTCGCTTCGCCGAAAAATTCACGAATTTCCAGCCAAATTCGCGAATTGGCAAAAAAATTCCCGAAACGAGTCACGGCACGTTTTTGACGCGTTGCGTCGTTTTCGACGCGTCATTTTCGGCGCGTCGTGTCAAAAACGATACACGACTCAATTTTTTTGGGCAAATTTTCGCTGGCGTTTCGCAAATTTATTTGCCAGCGGCGAATCGCGGGAATTTGCCGCAAATTCGCCCCTGGCGAATAAATTAGCCCATCACTAATCATCAGGGAATGGTAATGTATAGAATATACGCTGTCCCTCTGCTCCCAGGCAGTGAATAAGTAAAGCACGCTTTCTAGCAGCAGAACTCTCCCCTTGGTCAGCAGCAATAATGTAATTATCAAACATACAGATCCAAACAGAAAAGGTATGGTAGGCTCACCAGGGTTTGGTAGAAAAGACATCCTTGTTGCCATTTGTTGTGTTTGGTAGCCGAGGATGAGGAGACTTTAACAGTGCTTTATTAGCAGCCATTACACAGCAGCAGTAACTTCTTACTTTCAATTTCAAGCTGTAAAGAAAGCCCTGTGAATGCATAGTGAAACCTGCATGTCATTTGTATAAACACCACAAAAGTGAAAGGGATCAGCCTGCTGTCATTATACTTCTCCAAAACTCTTGCTCCTTTCCCAGTCCCATATGTCAATTTAGTGATAGGTCTGACTCTTGTGGCACAACAACAACAAACAAGGGAAAGCAGTGGTCACCACACTAAGTTTTAAAACCCTTATGTGGGGGTGCAATGAGGTTGTGAGCACAAAATACATATAGACAAATACAAGAGGTCCTCTGCACTCAACCCATTATAAATATATTTAAGACATTGAGGCATTTTGTGCATACAGCTACTAAAAAATGCCTTACCCTTTAAACAAAACAGGGATTGTTTGTCCATATATTTCAATATATTTAAGCTGGCCAACTACGTCAAAGTCATCCCATATCTAGCCAGTCCTACTCTCAAATTGCATCTGATTCATTAAGAATTCTATTGTTTCAATATACATTTTAGGGATGCACCGAATCCAGGATTCAGCTTGGTATACGGCCATTTTCAGCAGGATTCGGATTTGGACGAATCCTTGTGCCTGGCCGAATCCTTGTGCCTGGCCGAATCCTTGTGCCTGGCCGAATCCTTAAAATCATGTGACTTTTTGTCACAATACAAGGAAGTACAGTAAAAAGAAAGTTAAAAAAAAAGCACACAAAGTTCTACCTTTTACCCTTCCTCTCAGTAATTAGGGTTTAATTCGGTTCAGTATTCGGGCAAATCTTTCACAATGGATTCAGGGGTTCAGCTGAATCCAAAATAGTGGATTTGGTGCATCCCTAATACATTTTACAAAGGGAGTACATTTTACCTGCATCTTACTTGCTGCTTTCAAATAAGCAGCAAGTAAGTTGCAGGTAAAACTAAGTTTTGTTCCTTTGTAAAATGTATGAAGCAATTAATTCTTTTAATGAATCAGATGCAATTTGAGAGTAGGACTGGCCAGATATGGGATGATTTTTGACATAGTTGGCCAGCTTAAATATATTGCAATATATGGACAAACAACCCCTGCTTTGTTAAAAGGGTAAGGCATTTTTTAGTAGCTGTAAGCACACAATGTCTCAATGTCTTAAATATATTGATAATGGGTTACGTGCAGAGGATCTCTTGTATTTGATGAGAGAGGTCTATGACGTTAGCAACTGATGCTTCTGTACTCCAGAGATGTTTATCACAAGGCTTATGGAAATGAGCACTTTCAAGCGCGTGCCCTAACCTCAATATTTACTGCCATCAGAGTACAGTGATACAAATATACATATATTTAAAAACGTAAAGCCTTTTTTATTAAGATATACACCCCTTGAGCCTAATTATTATGCCTATATTTTATAGAACTAGAACTTTGACTTTGTACTTCTACAAACCACTAGGGTTTCTGTGCATTTACATACAAAAGTGGCAAAAGAATGATAATCAGGTCAAGAGACTCATACAACGATGCAGGTGCAACAATGCCTTGATCCAAAAGCTTAGAAATATTGTCTCAAGACATTCATATTGTTTTTAAATGCACGACACTCATGTTTCATTCATAGCTACGTTAACTGACAAGCTAGCGCATCAAGTTTTTTTCTGCCCCAAGCAAAATGCCACCTGCTATACTGAACCATTGTTCCTGCAGCAGGGAACGTTTAATTATATTAAACTGCACGAATTGGTTTCCTCTGCTTCCGTCTTGATTGCTATCACATATCCACTGCCAAGCTCAGACGATTTAAAAATAGGACATTGGCAACAACCACAGCCACTGCAAATGAGACAGGGGGCTTCAGGGGGTTTTACGGAGATAAAAAATGATTTTCTGCAATCCTTAGTCGGAGCTCCACCGTGGAGACTGTCAAGTAATTATAAGTAATAATTTGTAGTACTTTATGAAAAGTAATAAATAATCACAGTAGCACAGTGGTGTGCTAATTAATAGGAAACACAGGAGTATTTCTTTGCAAGAACAGGGAGCAAAGATCTGGGTATTGAGCTAACGAACAACTCTGTTCCCAGTTCTGAGTATAGTTGGCCATAATGGAAACAATAAGTTCTGGCAGTTCATAATTTTAACCGTCAGCCCAACTATTGGTTCATATATAGTATGAGCAGTAAGACAGGGAGTCTGTATGGGCAGTACTTAAGCCTTATCAGAGTGCAGTTCATCTGTCCAGATGGAAAATCTGACGCCTCTTTTGAGGCATTCATGAGCCATTACTAGATATGGACGAGAAGGTAACTCCAAATCTCTCACTGTAAATTATCTAGACAATATCAAGGAGCAATGGCCTATAGAGTGTTGAAGTTTGGACCAAGGAGGAAGCAATACCACAGGCAGGTGGAAATAGACCAATATGTGGTAAACAAGGCATTCAAGAAACTCCAGGTCAATATCCAGGCAGAAGTCAAGGCAAGAGGCAATCAGCATAGTCAGGGATCAAAGCAGAATGGTCAGAAACCAATCAAAGAAAGAACTTTATTTGGGCATTGAATCCAGGTCGTTGGCTCCTTCTATTTTAAATTTGGAGCCAAATCCTGGCACTATGAAGTGCTGGAGTAGTGCATTACTAATACAATAAACATAGACAGTAGGAACACACATGGAGAACTGATATCAGGCCATAAGAAGATTGGGCTACTTTTGTGTAGGGGACATTTAAGGGACACACATTTCCTGTCAAAAGAATTGAAAGCTACTTGACAGCTAGGCTGATTTGCCATATTTCATATAGAGTTATTTTTGTTTGGAGCGCTCCTACCATTTCCAGCTGTTATAAAGCACAGTATTAGGGATATTATTTCTGTTCATGCTGCTCTACAAGAGAACCACATTGGTGACAGGCCTATTTTTTCTCTTTAATTTGATTTAAAACAACAGATTTGTTCCTTATGACAACTGACCTACATTGCGTTGTTGCTCATATTATTGGGTTTGTTCTGACTAATCTATTGAGTTATGTTTAGTTTCTATAGTAACAATTACCAGAAATAACAAAAAGTGCATCTTAAATCAATAAGTTTTACCCTTTCTTGATGCTTGTATGACCCAGATCACGACATACGCAGTCCAGCAAATCATTGTACACATCCAAATATATAAAAGTCATTTTTTGTTGGTATAGAAAGCTGACAGTTTGTGATGAGCAAAATTTATCGGCAGGCAAATTTGCCATATACAATTTATTTTGTGAAACCATGGCAAAATTTTGTCATGAAAAGTGTTGCTGTTAAAAAAAAAATACAACTGATTTTTCCACCAAACAGACGCTTCGGAAAAATATTTGCTGTTATGCTAAATTTTTCAGGAAAACAATACAGGACAGATTAAATCATCACTACTGATAGTTTGCAGTAACTCAGATTTCCTTATTTTGTATGCATAAAGGATATAGATTAGCTGTTATGCCTAATGGCACTGGGTCATTCACTGAGAGGTCTAAAGGTGAAACAACATCTCTTTTCACTCCCACACAAATTCTGAAATATCAGACGTGAACGCCTAAGGAAATTCGCAAGTTCTTTCTTTATTGTGTACCACTTAACCCGATAGCTTTATATCTTATATAATGCTAGTTTAACAAACTGCAGGTAGAACAAAGAAAGCAGACATTTGAATGGTTGCCATGGTTTACTGCCCAGAAGCAAATTTGCCCACTGTTTAATAAATGAGCCAAAGTGGGCTCCATTTTTCTTTTGGGGACTTTGTCCAAATGCATTGAAGTCAATGGGCATTTTTTCTTATGGCGACTTTTTTTGTCTCTGCGACTTTTTAGTTGCCACAAATTTTTCCATGCTGAATTTCAGCAAAAAAAATCATAGATGGCGAAATGTGGAATACACCAAGGCTGGCAAACAAAAATTCACTCATAGTCATCAGTACACATATCCATTTGGGAATGGTGGTTTCTCTTTCTAACGAGACACAAGTGCCTTTTAGAAACTATGGGAAATGTTCAATTCAGTGAGAAAAAGTTTTATCACTAGTGATGAGAAAAATTTTGTGCACAGTTTCACCACTAAAATTACTCCTGTATATTCCATAGACTTCAACGCATTTTGGATAATTTTCACCATTTTGCGATTTTTTGCCGAAGGTGTCAGATTCGCCCATCACTATCACGTGAAATCTCTATTGAAGTCTATGGGAAAAAACTGGAACTGAATTTGGAGAAAAACATTTTTCTCCTCAAGTTGAATCTTGTACATGAGTTTTCATGTGATAAACTTTGAGATAACTTTTTCTCACTGAATTGAATCTGGAGCTATGTTGGTAACAAAGCCATAAAATGTTCTGTTACCAACTGACTGCCAACAATGCAAATGATTTGTACTGTGCACCTGTGATAAATAAAATGGGTCAATTGGTTGAGCCCAAACTGAATCAAGGGTCAGAGTCATTTTAAGCAAAATTGGGGAGTTTAGATCATTATGCACTTGCAACTACCCATCTGACTGTCCAAGAAGATGTGCCACAGGATAGAAACAAGTGTGTTGCTCTGTTTAATTTGGGACAAAAATTCATGCTTCATGTGCTCCTGCAATACTTGAATGTGGTTAACTGTTCTTCCAAGGTCACTGCCCCAGTATTTCTAAAGAAATAAAGCTGGTGACTGCCCACTTATTCAGTAGTTCCCAGAAATCAGTTTACACAGACAAAAAAAAAGCAAAATGTCATCCTACCATATAATTTAGGTCTAAATTGTGACATAACTTGGGACCTTACTTCTGGAAAAAGCTGGAGATACCTACAAGCTGTATATACCTGCTCTGTATTTGGATATAAGTCAAACTGTTTTCTTTTAAGGTTTCTGGTTGAACGTGATGTATGGCATGTCAGAGCTTACACATAAACAAGCATAATCTGAAACAGGATCTATCAATGGCATTCACTTGTCTATTATTCTATAAATATGGAATTAAATCCAAGAGTGTTAATGGAATTATAAACAGTGGGGCCAGCATGTGCAAAGGGAATACTCTTTCTGGAAGGCTCTGGAAGTAGATGCATCAATCAAGAGGGGATTGCACTTCAAGGAAGCGTGAAGTTGGCCTTGGTCTCTTTGGATGATGAAAGGAAGAACTGACAATACTTGAGGACCATTACCTCAAAGCAGTGCCTACGGTCTTATCTTCATTGAGATTGAACAGATGATGAGTAGTGCATAGGCAACTGGAAGCACTCTCTATTCTTGAAGTGGCAATAATTTAAATAGCAAATTATATTACCATAACACCATGCAGGAATATTCTTTACTTCATCAAGAAAGTGTCTCTAATTGCCTGTATATTGATTTCATTCATTCTGTGCTGCTGGAACTGCTCATGAATGAAAAAAATTCAGAAAAAATATTAAACTACAGGTGGTATTTTTTTCAACCACTACTAAACCCACATGTTAAAAAAAAGCAAACTTACCTTCTTATATATGAAAATATGCAATTGTAAAAAGAACAAATTCATGAAAATATGAAACTAATCGGAATAAGCATATGAAAACCTTAGAAATCCTTGTTTACTCCAAATTATTTGTATGTTTAAACGAAACTTCAAAAACCTTGCAATAGCAAAATATTTTAATATTCATAATGAATAACGAACATTTTGGGGGTTACTTATCAAAGGTCGAGTTTTAGAGGCTTGTGAGGATTTTATACCTTGAATGAACTCACAACTCCAATGTCTTCTAATTTTAGAAAAAAATAGAATGGACAAAACCCGAAAACCCAAATTAATTAAGTTTTAATTGCTCAAATCCAGTTTTCGAGTGAAATTCACAGAAAAAAAATGGAACATCATGCATTCTATTAACATCTTCAAATGGTTCAAGGGACCTCTGCCATTGACTTCTACATGACCTTGACAGGTTTTAGCAGGTGTTTTTTCATATTTGACTTATTTCCAGCTTGGGGATATAATAAATCTAAAAAAAAATCATGAAAAATTTGAGGTTTTGATTGAAAACTACCTTAAAAAAACAAAAAAACTTTGGGAAAACACAACTCGATCTTTGATAAATAACCCACTTAATATTTGAAAAACATTCTTCAAGTGCAAGATTTTTTGCAATAAAAAGTTTGAATCATGAAAAAAAACCATTAATAAAAAGCATCTTTGTGCTTAATCTGAGAAACTGTAACGTACTCTAACAACAACCAATACATATATTCATTAAGTGTAATATAAGGCTGAAGTGTAAATCTTATCTCTAGCCACTTTCATTTATTAACAGTTGTTATCAGTTTCAAGGCACAAACATTTCTTTTTTCTTTTTCTTTTCCTCCCTTCATTCCTGAAATTGCTGTTCAGAGTTGACATTTTTAGGTCCTTGATATTTAGACTTTGGCTACGATGATGTTTAGCTCCCAGGTGTAACTATTTTTATTTGCTGCAGTGTATAGCAGAGTCAGATGACTGCCTTTTGTGCATACTATGCAATAACTGAGGAGGCATGCGCGCATGTGTGTTTTGGAAATGCTAGGCAATGGAAAATGCTTCTGCGGATAGATATTTATTCTTCATTTACTCAATTTTTTTTTTTCAAAGTGCAGCAATAGGGTTAGATGTTTTTCGTTCTACTGATTTTGCCTTCTCTTTAACTTAATTTTAATAAAGAGGTAGTCCCCGTGAGGGTTAGAAACAGTTAAGAGGTCCTATTTTTCTATTGGGAGGAGAGATATTTCTCATTCCAGGTTTAAGTATTTCCTTGGTAGTTCAATAGTTGGTTAAAGTTCTCAGGGTAACATAAAAAAGTGCTCACTATGTGCTTGGCCTTTTTCTGTGGGGTAGTTGGCACCAGAAGAGCCTGAAGTGGAGGTAGGTTTAAGTTGCCTGAATGTTGCCTGAATGCACTTTAAGTAAAGTTTCAAAATAAACCGGAGTGCTGCTGTTCTTTTTGGAATAGCTTGCACCCGGGACTGAAAGAAGCTTGTTCTGCTTTTGGAGCACACATATGTTTGAACTCGGTAGGTTTAAGTTGGAGACATCAGTTTTTCTGATAAATTAAGTAATTCTGTACAGTCAGCATCAGACTGGGGGGGTCCAGGGCCCACGGTTGCTGCCACTTCAGGGACTCCCAGATACAAAACCCTCCCTGACTCCCTTACCCCGGCCACAACCACCCCCCCCAGCACATACCTTATCTCCTCTTCTCTCAGCTGCAAACAAGGTAAAGCAGGAGGTCAGGGGACAGTGCACAAGGTTCTAGGAGGGTAGCAGGTCAGTGGAGCCCACCAGGTTTTTTTCCCCTAGTGTCCCGCCAGCCCATTCCGACTGTGTGCACTGTGTGCTACTCCATATTGCTGATAGGGTTTCCATCTTTTCTACTGCCTTTCCAATATTTTTGTTTTTTTCCCTGATAATTACATTGGCAAAACACAACACTTTTATTGGCCAGGCCGGTAAAATACCAGCAAGGTGGCAACCCTAACTGCAGAGTAATGGATGAGCTTTCTTATTGCTGCACTAGATATATGCCCTTTGCATTTAAAGTATTGGAATTTCTCAGTACAAAGCTGCAGCAATTTGCCTTGTGATATATTCAAGCTGTGTGTGACATTTTTACTCCATTAATGTGTACTTTTCAGTAGCACTGCCAGCTTATCTAATCAGATGTGCCACCGTCTTGTGTAGTCTCCAAATGATGTTAAAACCTGAGATATTTTAAATTAGGAGCCATAGTTAAATTGTCAAGTCTTTTACCGCAGCAAGGAAAAAACAAAAGTGCAGCTTTCCTCATTATCCAGTAACATTTCTGACACAACTTTGTTTTTCTGTCTAGATGCTCTGTAACAGCGACATAAAATATTTTTGATAACTGCTATGTGTGTTGCAAAGCTGGAAAATGCTGAAAAACCCAATACATCATTTAAAGCTATGACAATCCTCAGATAAAAGGGCACAAAGCACCAAACTGTGGTCAGGGCTAACACAACTATAAAAGGCTCTTTTTGCACCAATTTGCATTTTTATTTCGTTAGTGGCAGTGACTGTTGTTTTACCCAATGCTTTGGCTTCTAAGGCCATTTTGAAATTTAATAACATTGAAATACATGGCTCGGTATATGTGTGTATATATGTATATATATTGTATTTCACTAAAGCCTTTTTATTAAAAACTCTGTTCTTAAAACATAGTAAGCCAAACGGACATAGTTAGTCATTTACAAAGAAAAATGCAGAATTGCAAAAAGGAGCCACAATGTGGCTTTCTTTGCACTCTGCTTACTGTGAGGTGTAGGAATTGACAAATGGAAGCACAGAAACCTGTCAGCCCTGTATTGGTGAGGGGCAATAGTGAGCAGGGTCAGACTGGGTCGTGGGACTCTTGGGAAAACCTGTTGAGGCCTGGCCCTGATGGGCCCCATCAACCCACACCTGATCTCTGCCTGCCCTCCTCCATCCCTCCCCCTTTTGTGGTGCACATTTGGAGGTCTGAATAGGTTGGATGCGTGAGTGGGCGGATGCTGGGGACCCCAGAGGGGGTGTGGGGTTCCCCTGGGTTAGCAGCCCTGGAGGGCCTACCATACCCCAGTCTGACCTTGGTGGGGAGGGCATGTAGGCATCCCCCACCCAACACTTTTTGCCCCAAAAGGTGTAGGAGGTGCTATAGCAGGTGGTAAGATCTTAAGTTTTATACACTTTAATATTTATCTCTATTTTATTATTAAGAATATGTATCTTAATAATTAAGAAAACAATAACTTGAATGAAAACTGTTGAAAGCTAAAACCTTTAAAGGGGTGGTTCACCTTTGAGTTAACTTTTAGTATAATGTAGAGAGTGATATTCTGAGATAATTTGCAATTGGTTTTCATTTTTTATTATTTGTGGTTTTTGAGTTATTTAGCTTTTTATTCAGCAGCTCTCTAGTTTGCAGTGTCAGCAATTTGGTTTCTAGGGTACAAATTACCCTAGCAACCCTGCATTGATTTGAATAAGAGACTGGAATATGAATAGGAGAGGGACTGAATAGAATGCTAAGTAATAAAAAGTGGCAATAACAATACATTTGTAGCCTTACAGAGCATTTGTTTTTAGATGGTGTCAGTGACCCCCATTTGAAAGCTGCAAAGAAACAGAAGAAAATTGCAAATCATTAAAAAACTATGAAAAATAAATAATGAAGACCAATTGAAATGTTTCTTAGAATTGGCCCTTCTACAGCATACTAAAAGTTAATTTAAAGGTGAACCACCCCTTTAAAAAAAAAATCTAAATTTTACCCAAACAAAAGTAGGGAAATCTTTATCTTTCGTCATTCTTTCTTGAGGATTTATCAATTGTTCACTAGAAATGTCTTCATGCCTTTAAAGGACCAGTAACATCAAAAAATTTAAATATTTTAGAGTAATAAATATATAATGCAGTGTTGCCCTGCACTGATAAAACTGCTGTATTTGCTTCAGAAACACTACTATTGTTTATATTAATAAGCTGTTGTTTAGACATGGGGGCAGCCATTCAAAGTAGAAACAGCTCAAGTTACACAGCAGATAAGCTCTGTAGAACATAATTTTATCTGTTAGCCGTATTGCCGTTTTTCAATTTCCGCCATTGCTACTTAGCAGCTTGTTTATATGAACTATAGTAGTGTTTATGAAGGAAACACATCCGTTTTAGGGCTCAGACAGGGAGATTCGGGGAGATTCTGTTGCCTGGCGTTTAATCGCAGGCGACAATCTCCCCAAACTGCCTTCTCCCTGTCTGCCACCTGTTAAAATGAAAAAGCGCCAGCGCTAATCCATACGCAGCGCAGCGATTTCCGGAATCACCTGAAGTTTCCTCACGAAGTAACTTCGGGCGATTCCGGAAATCACCCCCCGCTGCGTGTGGATTAGCGCTGGCGCTTTTTCATTTTAACAGGTGGCAGACAGGGAGAAGGCAGTTTGGGGAGATTGTCGCCTGCGATTAAACGCCAGGCAACAGAATCTCCCCGAATCTCCCTGTCTGTCCCAGCCCTTAACAGTGCAGGGCAACACTACATGATATTTTCATTACTTTAAAACACTTTAATTTTTTGTGTTACTGGTCCTTTAAGAAATATATATTGTGTAACAGACCACTGAGCGTAATACACTGTGTGGGGCTCTAATTAGATAAAAGATGTCTTAAAGCAGCAGCAGTTATAGAAAACAAACCACAAAACATAAATAAATAAATAAACATGAACAGGATAGTAATGAATTGCACGTCAAGCCTAATAAATAATTTTCATGTTTGGTGTTACTGAACCCTGAAGCAGTTCGCTTACTTCAGTTAGGCCTTTACAATCATTTCTGCTTTGGTTGGTTGGTTAGAAATTTATAGTCAGTTCTGGTTTACATGTCTGATGAAAATATACAAAAAAATGCATGAAAGCATGAGAACAACCTGTTACTGAAAGGTCATAATTCTTGTGCCTTTCTCTGTGTGTGGTGCAGTAGGAGGTGAATGAAGCAAGAGGCAGCCACTATTTATAATATTTCATTCAGGGTGTCATTCATTTGATATCTACGTTGAAATCATTGGCATCTCCATACACCCTATGCGTTTCAAGCCCTAGGAATGCTTAATCAGAGGCTCTCTACAAGGCAGGTAGAGCGGATGGAGATCATGATGATTTTAATGTAATTATCATTAAAGATTTTGTACTTTTATTTTTGTGGCCCTGGTGGAGGCCTTGAGTGACAGAATGCCTTTTTTTTCTTTCTAATGACGGATTGATGCTCCTTATGCTGAGGCTTTGGGACTGGTGCACATGGACCAAACGTTTGACTTGGTGAATGTTTCTACAGTTGGTTCCTTGTGTCCCCCTCTTTAATTTGAGTGTCATTCATTTATTCTCCGTCCTAAATACCCTATGGAGGGTATTTAAAAATCTCTTCCTACTGGATGGATCATACTCTTCACACAGCCCTTCTCCACTCACTATATTGATTGGGAAAAAAGAACAATATAACTGATGTACCTAGAGGCTTCTTCATGACAACTTTTGTAGGGCTGTGTGTCATTCCAATGGATAAGCCTTTTGGAACCCATAATTGAAGGAACAATTAAAGCATGGTAGGGTTTGGTATCTATTCTATCCTCCTACTCCTAAGCTTGAAGGCAGAGGGTACTAGTCCTGGGGGAAATGTCATGCATTGGCAAAGAAACCTCTAAATCTAAAGCCTTTGGGGACACTGGCAATAGACTGAAACAAAAAAACAGACCTAACTATGATGCTGCCTAATTGTAAAGTGGAGATCCTAACCATTATAAGCAATGACCTCATACTACATAAATAGATGACTGCTCCTTTATTTTATGATCCTTCAGTAAGATGAGTCTGAGGTTCAACTTGATCATCCCAGTGTTTGTTAACCTGTGTTGGGCCCTTACCATGTAGCAAACTGAAACCCTCAATTTCCAGCATAAGAGCGCTAAAAAATAAAACACAAGCCAATGTGTGAAATATGGATGCCTCCTGACTGCATTACTCTCTACACCATAACAGAAGCTTCCAATATTTGTAGGACAAGTGTGTTAGGGAATGCAAGATGGTCTCTTAATTCCAAGGACAATGACACTTCTTCGAGGCAATAGAGTTATGTTCTGTTGAGTGTTCAAGGTGAATATTATGTTGCTCTGATACTGGAGAAGCCAGAGTGTTGTAAGACTCGATTAATTCAGCACACAAATCACTTTCAGAAAACAAGACATTCCGTACACAGTTTCACAGTCAGTAACAGCATTAGACACAGAACACTCCAGAAGCAAAACTGATCTCCATTACCTTTGTTGTTTGGAGACATAGAAGTACTTTACATTAGCAAAGACATATGACTAATTTAACTGTGTTGGCAAATAAAGGATACCAAGAACAATTTAGAATTATGCAGCAATCTCAATGCCAATCCTCCAACTATTATAAAACAAACAACTGAACTTCAATGACAACAGCATACCCCAACCAATTACAAAAGCTTACATTAATTTGGAATAGATAACAGAATTCCGTAGACATATCTTTATCCAGGGTCGAACTGGGCCGGCAGGAAACCAGAAAAAACCTGGTGGACCAGTTATTGGCACTGACCTCCGACCCCCTATGCCAGCCCCTGGTCACCTCTGTAAGCAGGAAAAATGGTAGGCATGTGGGGGCTGGAGAGGGTAAGGGGAGCTTAAAGGGCAAGGAAAGCAAAGAAATAAAATCCCATTTTTTACTTTCTTTAATGAAAAAGAAATCTATCTCCAATATACTTTAATTAAAAAATGTGTACCATTTTTATAAGAAACCTGACTATATGCAGTGAAATTCTGCCTTCATTTACTGCTGTGGATAGGAATTGTCAGACAGTCCCTAACTTCTGGCAGGAAAACAATCATACTTATGAACAGCAGGGGGAGCCCCTGCATTACTTACCAGCCATGCAGAACTCCAGCAGCTTTGTTTTTTGATCATTTATGACAATCCCTAAGAAGCCGAGACCACCCTGAGCATGTGTATGTAGTCTAGTTTTGCAAAGATGTATAACAAAGTTACAAGATGACAGCCCCCTTTGGCCAACTTTGAAAGCATAAATCATTTGTTTGATTAGACTTGTGGTGCAGTAAGTTCATGTTTATGTTTAGTATACAAAATACAGCATTTCTAGCCTTATTCTATTTTACACTTTCCTTGCCCTTTAACTGCCCCAAAAGCCTCACCAGAAAACATGACATATTTTCAAATATAAATATCATGCTCTTCATGCCTTTGACACACTGATCATATGAATGGCCACCAGTAGCGTAACTATTGTTGCCCGGGTAAAGGTCTGGCATGTTTACCCAGGCCCCTTGCTGCCCCCCCTTTCAGACTCACGTCTGACTACCAGACAAATGCACATGAAAAACATATTGCTCTATTCTGGCTCCATTGGGCCCCAAGAAGGTGTGGGCCCAGGTGCAATGGAACCAACAGTAGTTATGGCACTGATGGGTGCTTTAATCAGTCTAAAATTCTAGTGCAGGGGTCCTCAACCTTTTTTTACCTGTGAGCCACATTCAAATGTAAAAGTTGGGTTGGGGAGCAACACAAGCATGAAAAAATTCCCGGGGGTTCCAAATAAAGGCTGTGATTGACTATTTAGTAGCCTATTGGCCTACTGGAAGCCTACAGGAGGCTCTGTTTGGCAGTGGATTTTATGCAACCAAAGCTTGCCTTCAAGTTTGAAATTCAAAAATAAACATCTGCTTTGAGGCCACTGGGAGCAGTTTCCAAGGGACCAATTCAAGCATTTCCACCAACATCTCTGACTTTTATGTGCCTTCCCTATTCAAACTGACTTACGCGTAATTCTACTAGTGAATTTTCGAATAACCAATGCTAGAGCTATGAAATGTTCACACTGAAGAAGCATCACTAGCAAAAAGTCCCCATTATTCATCGCCCAGGACGCAACTTTGGTGAATTTTAGTGAATTAGCACAGTGGTAACTAAATTGTGCCTGGCAAAGTGGAGTGGAGTGTGGTGAGGAGTGGAGTGTGGTGAAGTGGTCGCAGGTCACAATTCACCCTTTAGTGAATATCCCCCTATGAGTTTTCACTTGATAAACCATGAAATAATCTTTTCTCACTGAATTAAATTGGCCCATTGAATTTGGAAACTTTTTTTTTGCCCTCAAATTGAATCCCGTCCATGAATTGGAAACAATTAGAAAACTTTTCTTCACTGAATTGAAAATGGCCCACTGAATTTGGAGGAAAGATTTTCTCCTCAAATTGAACCTTGTCCATGAGTTTTCACGTGATAAACCGCACGATAACTTTTTCTCACTGACTGAATCTGGCCCAATATGGTAAATGAAATGTTTGAAACAAAAATAATAATTTTTCTTAGAAAGCACAAGTAAGATGCTCCAATTATCTGGTGCTTTGTACGGCAGTGTGAATTATTTATACACTAGTGACATTAACACGCTCGCGGAAACGATGAAATATTTATCTTTCTTATTAAATGGAATGAGGGAAATCTGCAGTGTAAGGCTAACTGCATGGCAACAGCTTTCTTAGGCTGTCATTGAATAAATACCACTTCATTTGCGTTCGGTATATCATTTATCTTTTCGCGGCATATGTAATATATAACTGGCTATTTAGGGGCAGGAAGAATGACATACATGATATAAAATCAATGTAATCAAAGCAGCTTGGGTAATATTTACTAAGTGTACGTTCATCATGGTCTGAATGACAGATACCTGGGAATTTATTATTACATTTATTAGTGATTGCAGCCATTGCCAGAAATTATTTTGGGTGCACATCTGTCTTTATCAATGGAATAACCAGCGCTGTATCCCGTGTGTGTAACATGGGAACATCTTGGGGTTAGGAGTAAGGAATATATTAAAAATAAAAAGCTGAGTCGTGCCAATATTAAAAAGATAATCAGAATATTAAATGCAGATCTGACAGTATATTACATTTACTACAAAAAATTGATAATTAGCATATTAACCCTAGCTGTTCCAGTATAATCACTGTAGAAATGGCCAATGAGCAAGTATATGTATAAATACCGCCATAATTCACTGTAGGTTGGCACAGGGGCCGTTCCATGTATAATTCCATATATGGCCACAGGATTCATAGTAAAATGGCTCAGGAGCAATTACATGTATAAATACCCCACAATATCCATAGCACAATGGCAAAGGGGCAATTCTATGTATAAATACCCCACAGAACCCATAGCAGGAGAAGAGACAAGTAGATGAGCACATTGGCAAATTGGCAATGATCATCCACTTACCCTCACCTAGGAGGATTCAGTGAAGGTGCCTGTTGGAGAGATGGAATCCCTGTCTGGTACTTTGATGGTGGGTGACGTGCCTAAGGAACATCATTTTCCCCTTTTCCCTTGGAAAAGGAAAAAAGAAGCACACCATACTTCGGCTCCTGTCTTTTAATGCATTTATTGCAGCAGAAATGTGGCAGAAGCTTTCAGGTATGACACCTTCAACACATTTCTGTTGCAATAAATGTTTTAAAAGGAGGAGCCGAAGTATGGTGTGCTTTTTTCCCATTTTCCAAGATATAATTACTGAGCCCCACAGTAAAAAAATATGTATTTTAGGGTTCTCCTAAATTTTACGCATTCATAAACATATATTGTTTACATTTGAAACTGCTAATTGGTCAGTGCCCCACTGGGCTCCCTCAGAGGTCACAGGGTCCACTTCCTGTCCAGTTACAACCCTGTTGATTACAGTCAAATACAGATTATTATTATTATTACAGTAAAGGACAAATTAGCAGCCAGCAGCAGGGACTCAGAGAAGATTGTCCACTTACTGCTCCAATCACGAATGTAGATGACTTGGAGGTACATGCCTGCCTTGGCCTGGCTCAGCTGTCTGGGACTGGGACCTGACCTGGGACAGGGGAATGCTGAGTGTATTCTGCGCAGGAGATTAGAGACGGCTGGACTGGACACCCGGTGACTAGCGCCGCCCGCAGATCAGTAGGATTAGGTGTTCAGCATCAGAGGCCAGCGCGGTGCCACCCCTATGTGATGCTGCGATAATCAGAGGCTCCCACACTAGCCGGGACACTTCCACTATACCGGGTGGGGTGGTGGCCCAGTGATGCTAACTTAGAATTTAAGTGGATCAGATGGGGAGAAGGAGCCAGCCCAGACACCAGTACTTGAAGAAATTATTAAAAATAAGGCAAAAAAAAAAAACTGTAAAAAAAAAAAAAAATTAAAAGTCAGTAGTGGGTCCCAAAGACAAGTGGGCCCTGGGCAGATGCCCACTTTGCCTGCTTATTAAAGTAGCCCTGCTTCCTGTCATGCGCTGTGACATCGCTCAGTTACATTCACCATTGAGCCTGAGCTAGGTGACCACAATAGTGACCAGGGATTCTGTATACATAATACGTCAGTTTGTGCATACTAATGTGTTTCAGCCTGTCCCTGGTCCCTAATCCAAGGTCAGCCTGGATGCTAGGGCCCCCCTGACGAATTAAGTACAATGATGCCAGTGGCATGAGAGATATTTAGACTCCACTGACACCAGTGACCCAGGGCAGTTCGTATGGTTAACTTGCTGTTGGTCGTTCATCCAGCTTTCCATGAGTATTTGCTGCATCCAGTCCTGTTATTCTAGTTCTGGTTCTTCTTGACCAGGCCTTCCTTGATTTGGTCAAGAAGAACCAGAACTAGAATAACAGGACTGATGTTTAGCAGCAGGTCAGATCAACTAGTTGATCTGACCTGCTGCTAAACATCGGAATTTGTGTTGTATTAACACTTGCTATCTCATGGCTTTCCCCTGCTATGTTTGCCTCTAAGCCTCCTCCTTGGTCCCTACTACAAACATTACAATCCACTGTTGCCCCTTGGTTGTGACACCCCATAGAGCAGGGATCCTCAACCTTTTGAACCTGTAAGCAACATTCAGAGATACAACGAGTTGGTGAGCAAGCATAAAAAAAGTTCCTGGGGTGCCAAATAAGTGCTGTGATTGGCCATCTGGTGTCCCCTAAATGGATTGTCAACCTGCATTGAGGCTTTGTTTGGAAGTACACTTTATTATTGTATATTATACAATCAAAACTTGCCTGGAATTCAAAAAGAAGCTCTTGCTTTGAGGCAAATTGGGAGCAACATCCACGTGGTTTGAGAGCAACATGTTGCTCACGAGTAGTGATGGGCGAATTTGGGGCGTTTCGCCAAATTTTTCACGAATTTCCAGAGAAATTTGCGAAATGGCGAAAAATTTGTGAAAATGTCAAAATCGGAAAATTCATGAAAAATTCATGAAATGTTACCGGTTTCACGAAAAATTTGTGAAATTTACCCGTTTTCACGAAAAATTCCTGAAATTTGAACTACTTCGCTATAAATTTGTGAATTTCAAGCAATTTCACTATAAATTCGTGAATTTTGAACTATTTCACAAAATTCGTGAAATTGAAACGTTTTCACTATAAATTCGTGAATTTCGAACATTTTCACTATAAATTCGTGAATTTCGAACATTTTCACTATAAATTCGTGAATTTCGGACGTTTTCACTTTAATTTCTTGAATTTCGAATGTTTTGACGAAAAATTTGTGAATTTCAAACGTTTTCACGAAAAATTCGTAAAAATCGGAAATTGATGAGGGTGAATTTTCTCTGGCAAATTTGCATGGCCATTTTGCGAATTTGCAGGAATTCGCCGCGAATTCGAGCTAGGCAAATAAATTCGCCCATCACTTCTCACAAGCTACTGGTTGGGGATCACTGCCATAGAGCATGCTAGGCTACCTGGCTGAGCAACAGTGTTTGAGGTTATCATGTCTGTCCAGACAACTTCCCTACCCAGCCTTGTTTTCTGCTATACAGTAAGGCTAAGGCCAGACGGGGAGTTTTGGGGGAGATCTGTCGCCTGGTGACTTATCGCCGCGACGAATCTCCCCCGAATCTCCCCGAATAGCTAGTTAGCACTGCCCACCCACTAGGCGTAAAGTCGCCAGCGCTTGTTCACACGCAGCGGCGCGATTTTAAAAGTCAATCAAAATTGACATATGTATGTGTGTATGTATGTATGTATGTATAACTATTTGTAAAGTGCTGTTCAGGAGCCGTAGCGCTGTACAGTGCATAAAAGTACAATATATATATATATATATATATATAAAAGTATACACGGGGTAGACAAATCACATAATAAATATATACAGAATCATAGGACAAAGAGGTTAAGTGCTATGTGGTAAGAGACATAGTGGGAAGGAGGTCCCTGCCCTGTAGAGCTTACAATCTAAGATCTACTCTACTGCCCATTAATGCTCATGCAAAGAAAATAGGGAGGAAGCGGATCGCTCACTCGCAAGAACCGGGGCCCAGTACAGTTTTCTACTAACAGGGGCACTGGCCTGGGGTATCAGGGTATCCGGTTAACATTTGGCACCCCAATCGATTGGACCTTTCTGTGTTGATTGAAAAGACCATGATCATGAAAAGAAACCTAATGGAGTTTAACGGCAATTTTTTTTCTGAACTCGGTTTAAAAGGGACTTAAATGGTGTTCTCATTCAATGTGGTCAGTACGGAAGACGTGAAATGAATCTGATATCAAATATTAGAGGATTATTGAAAAAGAGGTTCCCTGCTTCTCTACTAAGAGACCATCACACAAGCATTAATGGCTCTAGTTCTCGTACTTGTGCATTTCAGCTTGTAAGAGCATGAGTCTGAGAATGAGAAGGGACAGGCTATAATTGAATTTTCTGTTTAAGCTGTGATTTTTGCAGGACATATTGTAATAAATGATATTCGACACAGCTGGTAGGAGAATTCAACGGTGATGTGATAATTAAAGAACATGTCACTGCTGCACTCTGCTGGCTACAGAGAAAATCGATGGTTGTAGAACAAGCTGTATTCTTGCAACCGAATGGGGTAGAATTGTGCAAGATAAAAAAGTAAATGTCTCATGTTCACAGGCCTTTTCGCATTGCTTTGCACTTCACACGCAAAATCCCACATATTCCTTTTGTACAATCCATGGAGTAGAAGGTGGGGGTATATAGTTCAGCAGGGAGAGCATAGTTTGCCTTATAAAGTACAAATTATATTACAATTAATGTCATTGAGAGACAATATCACAATACAGGTATGTAAATCATGTAAACATTAAATAACCCCAATAGGCTGGTTTTGCGTCCAATAAGGATTAATTACTGTATATCTTAGTTGGGATCAAGTACAAGCTACTGTTTTATTATTACAGAGAAAAAGGAAATCATTTGTAAGGATAATGTAGCATTTCCTAACCATAATGCCAACATAATTGCAGCTGCTCACAAAATTTCACCTGCCCCAATTACAGTCAATGCATCAGAATAGAAGCAATTACACTTGCCTTTTCACACAAATCAGGTGCAAGATGCATTAAGTATTTTCAGAGGGGGTTCCTTCACTCCCAGAGCACAATTTTTTGCAGTCATATGATGGTTTGCCTCTGCCATTCTGGCCAACATACAAGCAGTTATCTCTCTGAACGTTTTCTTGCACTTCTAGACCTTTCTTTGACTTCCGCCGTTCCCCTTAACTCCCATATCATGGTGACATTATGGTAGAGTTCTGCAGTGGGTTGGGTACCAGTGGGTTACCAGCAAAACAAAGTGGGTACCCTGTGGGTTGCAGGGGAGACTTTCTAATGTGGTATGGATTCTGGTCTCCCAGTCATAGGTCTTATCTATATTTCTTATATTATATTACCAATATTTTACTACTATATTTTTTTTCAAACAACTGTGTTTACTCTTTTTAAATCATTATTACTACAAAAACTACCCAAATGACCCTGATCAAAAGTTTACATACCCCAGTTAATACCATGTATTGCCCCCTTTAATATCAGTGACAGCGTGAAGTCTTTTGTGGTAGTTGTGGATGAGGCTGTTTATCTTCTCACACGGCAAAACTGCCCATTCTTCCTGCCAAAAAGCCTCCAGTTCCAGTAAATTATTGGGCTGTCTTGCATGAACTGCACGTTTGAGGTCTCCCCACAGTGGCTCAATGATATTGAGGTCAGGAGACTGAGATGGCCACTCCAGAACCTTCACTTTATTTTGCTGTAGCCAATGACAGGTCGACTTGGCCTTGTGTTTTAGATCATTGTCATGTTGGAAAGTCCAAGTACGCCCCATACACAGCTTCCGGGCTGACGAGTGCAAATTTTCCTCCAGTATTTTTTGATAACTTACTGAAATTCATTTTGCCAATAAATTCTGACAAAATTTCCTGTGCCTTTGTAGCTCACACATCCCCAAAACATCAGTGATCCACCACCATGTTTCGCAGTAGGAATGGTGTATCATTCATCATAGGCTTTGTTGGCTCCTCTCTAAATGTAGTGTTTATGGTTGTGGCCTCCTGAAGAAGGGAGGCTGTGTTCCCCCCGAAACGTTGACAACTGGTGGCATTAAAAGAAAGGGGCACTATCCCCGACTGCAATATTGGTGTGTGCGGACCGTTTTTCTTTCTACAAAGCAGTTAAGGAGACCTGGCTAGGTCAGCGGAGGACCAGCACCACCACGCAGATCAGTGGAAGGAGGTGTGCGGTAATTAAAATATTCATTGTGGCCAAAAAGTTACATTTTAGTCTCATAACTCCAAATGACTTTTGTCAGAAGGTTTAAGGCTTGTCCCTGTGCTTTTCGACATATTGTAAGTGGGGTACGTGTGGCAAACCATCTTTCTTCTAGTGCCTCCTAATTGTGCATCTTGAAACAGCCACACCACAGTCCTGTTATTTCACCTGAAGTTATTTGTGGATTTTTCTGCGCATCTTTTGGTTTCCCCATGACTTAGAATCCAAAAACATCAGTGCAGCACTGGATAAAAGATGCAAGGATCTGTCAGGAGTCCAGAAAGTCATTGACATTTTATACACACCCACTAATTACATCACAGGTAAAGATGGTTACCTTTAATAGCCATTCTAACCCTTTTGTGTCAAGTTGTGTGCGTGATATCAGGCCAAATCATCAGGGTATGTAAACTTTTGATCAGGGTCATTTGGGTAGTTTGTGTAGTGATTATGATTTAAAAGAGTAAAAACAGTTGTTTGACAATAAATGGCTTCAGCCAACCATAAGTGAAAGAAATTTTTTTGTGTTATCATTCATATTCTTTAAAAAATGGTTAAGAAATCATAAATTCTGCCAAGGTATGTAAACTTATGAGCACAGCTGTAATTCAGATCTGGGTCTCAAAAACTCATTAAGCACAGGACAGTGCAATTTGAAAGTGTTTTGCAATATTTTTATAGGATCGCCCTTTATAGGCATCAATTAAACTTATTTTTAGATCCTCACTAAATTGCCTAGAGGAGGCCGTGGTTGTTGAGTGACAGCCCAAAGTTTGGGGGTGAGAGATTTTATAAAGTTCTGAAATTGTGAAAACGTGACAACTCCTAATGGCTTTTAAGGTCTAATGAGATAATTAGGTACCTTGCAATCATTGGGACCAGTGGAAGAGTGTCCAAAATCTGGCACATGCCACAATAACTGACCTGGGCAATCTGCCATTACCATGCACACATCCACACTTTTACCTGGTATTACTTAAATGAGGACACAGCTTTATTGACAAGTTTATTGAGAACACAGACTATAAAATCACACTTTAAAATTGTAACACACAATAATGAAAAAACTGGAATGCTTAGCAATAGAACCCCATACAAGTGAATGGGCTCCAACGTAAGTAAAAGTAAAGTAAGCCTTGATTAAACACTTACCACCTGGGACCTTACCCAAGGAGGTACCAAGCAAACGCTTACAAACAGAGGAAGACTGACCCATTTCCACACCAGCAAGTATTCCTCTACCAACCCAACTGCGGCAAACTAGGCACCACAAACAAAAAACCCCAGGAAATTACCTGTCTCTACATCTAATTAGGGTGCAGGCAGATGGGGAGATTACCCACCCAGTGACAAATCTTCTCTACTGTGGATGACTAATCTCCCCAAAATGCCTTCCCACTAGCAAGAATACGAATCGCCGGTGGGATGGCATATGGATCGATTTGAATTTCCGAAGTCAAACGAAGTTGCCTCATGAGGAAGCAAAGGGATTTGTATGCCATCTCACCAGTGATTCATATTCTTGCCAGCAGGAAGGCATTTCAGGGAGATTAGTTGTCCACAGTAGAGAAGATTTGTCACTGGGCAACTAATCTCCCCATCTGCCTCCACCCTTTCCAGGAGGAATGGTGGGATTCTGTTTTATCACCTGTGAATAACAAAGAGGATTTATTGCCTTTTTCCTTTCTAGGATAACCATTCTTCCCTATACCATCCCAGTGACTTCATTAACCCCTGCCTCTCAATGGGGCCGATTTACTAAAATTTGGATTTCTATTTTTTTACGAATCATATTTCTCTAGAAATTCGTGGTATTGGTATTTTTATTTCTATAAAATTCAAGATTTATTAAGTGTAAATAACAGTCTAGGTCACATAGAAGTCAATGGCAGTCAATGGCAGGCAAGTCAATGATCCTATTGAGCGTTTTTTTTAGCCATTCAGATGTTAAGACATTTTCAGATTTTTTTTTTTTGTATCATTCAGTGTTTTTTACTTTTATATTCTGATCTTTTAATAACTTTCATGGCATTCGTGGTTTTAGAGAAAATGGGTTTAGTCATGATTTAAAAAGCTCTAATCGCACATAAATCGGTAAATGGGCCTCTAACACTTCCTAACAAGGTCAAAAGCTTCCCTACCTCCTCTATGTATAAAGCAGTATTTTCTTTGTTCTTATGTTTTTATATTCAAGAAATAAAATGTCACTGTGCATTAACATTTGCAAATATTTCTTACTGGCAGGGGACAGGGGGTGTAGCTTCCCACATTGCCCACCTTTATGAGGATCTCCCTCTTGGTACATAAGCTAAAGTGCACATCAAAGGAGTGCTCTATATGCAGAATCAAGAACCCACCTAGTCCTGCCTATGATGAACCCTTTGGCCCTCCTCCCAAGGTGTTAATTTCAAGGATCCAGTAATTTCCCAGGGAAAGAGAATGGCAGTCACTCACAGATCCTACTGACATACAGTATGAAGTAAAATAATTGCAGACTTTATTAGGCAAAACTAGACAAAGCCGTATGCTTTTTGTGCACTTGGACACTTAATCATAATCATAAGTGCCCAAGTGCATGAAACGCATAAGGCTTGTAGGTCTTTTATCTGTGAATGTATGCTGTTCTCTTTCCCTGGTATGATATTTCCACTTTGAGCTGTAGGTCTGGGGCATGTATACCCAGACCCCACGTATACATTAGTGAAACAGTCAACTTATATGGCTATGTACCAAGAACCTTTTGTTAAAACTCCTGTACTTTGTACCTTATTAAGAACAGTGCCTGCAGTCAACATTTCATAACACGGCAGAAATATAGAGGACTATTTACTGCTGCAAGTACAGGTATGGTACACGTTAAGTAGAAACCCGTTATCCAGATAGATAGATAGATAGAGAGATAGATAGATAGAGAGAGAGAGAGAGAGAGAGAAAGAGATAGATAGATAGAGAGAGAGAGAGAGAGAGAGAGAGAGATAGATAGTAAGAGATGATAGATAGACAGACAGACAGACAGATAGATAGTAAGAGATGATAGATAAATAGATAGATAGATAGATAGATGATAGATAGATAGATAGATAGATAGATAGATAGATAGATAGATAGATAGATAGATAGAGAGATAGAGAGAGAGAGAGAGAGAGAGAGCGAGATAGATAGATAGATAGATAGATAGATAGATAGATAGTAAGAGATGATAGATAGACAGACAGACATACAGACAGATAGATAGTAAGAGATGATAGATAGATAGATAGATAGATAGATAGATAGATAGATAGATAGATAGATAGATAGATAGATAGATAGTTGATTCACTTCTCCCTGTGTGTGACTTTGCTTTCAAATAGTAGCACTACATACAGGAGGTGTGCAACATGAGTAGAACAGGACAGGGGTGATCCAGGGACTGCTGCCAGCTGATGCAATAGCCCGATGCTGCACCCCACTCTGCACATAAAACTTCAGTGTTGGAGCAGGTTAAAGGGTGGTGGCATTGCTAGCACAATTAGCATTATATCTGCTCTCTAGTGGAGCTAAATTTCTGTTTTAGAAAACGTAAATTGTGGCTTTTTGCCATCCCTGGTAAGTGGCCACTCACTGCCGCCTGAAACAATGTTCTACAAGAGCAGCCGTGCACATGGACCTGGCTTACCGCTAGCTTCTTATAATTCAGGACACGCAGACCAGAAGTCCTGGAAGAGGGATGTTACTTACTGTGAGTTCATGGTGCAAGTGCTTTGTGTATGTGGCCCTTAGTATTCCTACATTTGTTCTTTGTGCCCTTGAGAAATGAGTAGACTGAACAAAGATAGTTGACTAAGTGAATATATGTTATCGCTTCCAACTTGCAGTGTTTCCTGTATTTTTATTTGATTCATGGATCACTATTTAAATGATATTTCACGTGGGGCTTGGATAATTGCATGAAAGGAGCAAGCGGAATATGCTAATGCAAGAGGTAATTAATGTGACAAACACTGCACAAAGTACTGGAGAGGAACTTTCCCAGCTCAGCAGATTGCTGTTTACAGCTGTCAGGCCTCTCACAGGTCTATACGGGCATTTTATATTTAAGGAATTTGATAGGCACCTTTTACGTTGGATATTAATAGATGGCAGCTGGTGCTCTGCTTGGAAAAGGGATGTCACTTGATTTAGGTGTTTATTGAAAGCAATTTGCATCAGGGCCGGAACTAGGGGTAGGCAGAGTAGGTACGTGTGTATTGCGCAAAGCTTGGGGGGTGCCCGGCATGTACCTTTAACTGTTGCCTACCCCAGTCCGGTGTAGAATCCTGCTATGTGTGTGCATGCGTGAGCACTCCTCTGTGATAGGGCGGTGGAATTCGCTGACTTCTGCGTGTCCTCATGCGTGAAAACTGCACCGGCCCGGGGTTCTTTAAGAAAGCACCATGGAGCAAATGCCTTCCGGCTTCTTCTTTCTTTTTTCACATAAAATTTCACAGTAAATTGAAAAAAAATACTTTAATGCAGATGTTTCCTATTTCATTCTACTGCGCATACGTCTGCCACAGGAAATTTGAAGGAAGAACAAAGAAAATGAATGCTCTGTGGTGCTCCCAGGCCAGTGCAGTTTTCTGATAGGAGCACTGACCCGGGGTTTCAGGTAAGTAAATGCGATCACTTGGGGGTGCCTAACATTTGATACCCCAAATAAAAAGGACTTTCCTTCTTCTTTAACTGAAACAATATGTGAGAACTATCATTCCTATGCTCATATTTAAAATAAGTTTTTCAAACAATTAGCGCCTTAATATCCAATAGAAATAAAATGATGTGTTGCATAGTTTGCTTAGGGGCAAATTTACTATTATTCCCCCCAAAAAATTAGTTTCTACTCGATATTCGATTAGCATTCGATTTTCGAATGCTAATTGAATAGTTCTAGGCTACCTTTTATTCGATATTTGATCATTCGACGATAGAATACAAATCTTTTCGATCAGTCGAATAAATCATTTGACTGAACGAATAAATCATTCGATCATTCGAATGATTCCTAAGATTCGAACAATCGAAGACTTCGATCGTACAAATCCTATTCGATCAGGACTTAGCCTCAGAAGCCTATGGGGAGTGCTCCCATAGGCTTCTATTGCAATTCGGTAGGTCCAATCTGCTGAAGTAGGCAATTGAATAAATTTTAAAAGTAAAATCCTTCGCTGATCGAATGATCAAATATTCGTTCATTCGATTTTATTCGATCGTTCGACCATTCCCTATTTGATGATCGAATATGCCAAAATTCACATATTCGACCAAATGAAAAATTCCTACATTCGAATTCGTTTCGAACTTCGAATCCTTCACGTGAATTTAGTAAATCGGCCCCTTATTGTATGCAAAATACACACTGGGGGTCATTTATGAATTTCATGCAGCACATGTTTATTTGCAAATGCTCCTTTTGCCCATGCTTTTTCCTGAACGTTAAAATATTTCACTGCTGTGCCCGTATTTCCGGTTTTGGCAAATTCCCACTGGGGGTCATTTATAAAGTTCGCGCAAAGCATATTTATTCGCAAATGGATGTTTTACCCATGCTTTTTCCTGAACGCTAAAATATTTCACTGCTGTGCCCGTCTTTTTGGTTTTTTTTTTTTAATTCACATTGTGAATAAAGTTTCACAAATCACTTGCAAACGAGACGGGTCTGTAAGCATGAGTACAGGCACTTAACGAGGTGCGTGAAAATAGCAGTAACTTAAATTTGCTAAACTATTTTGTGAATATTTTCTCCACCACTAAAGTTGTGTCGTAATTCAAATGCAGAGTGTGCGCATCAATATTCTCAATATTTGCAATTTTTGCCATATTCAAAAAGCTGAAAATCTGTTAGCACACTCTTATTCAACTTTATAAATATAACCCTGCGTGAAGTTTATAAATGAGCCCCACTATATTTAAAGAGAAACTGACCTTTTTGCACATATATTATAACGCTGTCTTTGCGTGCTATTTATAATTTGGTCATAAAAGTATTTGCCCAACACTTTAACATTACCTATCTGATCCCCCGAGTTCCTCTATGAGGGGGCTGCCATGCTTTCCCATAAAATCGGGGAGTGGCAGTGTATCTGGTGGCGAAGTGGGTGGAAGTGATGTCACTAGCGTATTCTGGTCAGGTGTTGCCCTAGGCACTGGACCTGTGAGCACCCCCTGTGTGATGTCACTTCTGCAGCGCAACAATAGATGGATCCCCTACCTCCCACCTCTGCTGCCAGATTTAATAGGAAAACATCTGGTTTGCAGGGGAAGTGTATTTTTCCTGAATGTTTTTTTTAATTATTATTATTATTATTTAACTTTTTATCCACCCTAGGTTCAGGACCTCGAGTGCCTATATGGTAAATACACCCCTGAGTGATGTCACATTCAAGTGCGTTGCATTGTGATATCACTTCCGCTGACATCACTGAGCATGAGCCAATGCCTGTAAAGAGGTTCAAAGTCTAGAGCAGGTCCAACCCAAAATACAGCCCTGCTGAGAGGTTAATAAGGGACATTCAGGTTGACAAAACAGTCACATTCAGGAACTTCAGGTAACATAAGCTAATTTATTAGTGAAAAACGATCAACATGACCTATAGGTAGATTTTTATGTACATTGATATTTTTAAAAGTAATTTTTCAGTGTCAGTGTTACTTTAATATCCAACAGAAAAACAAAGATTGTGTTGTGTTGTTTAGTTTGCTTACTGTATACAAATTCTGAAGATACACTATATTATACCTGCATGCCGGAGAATATTACATCACAGATATGAGTTTTTCTTTCATCCGATTCCCCTGCCACAGGGCAGGTCACTTAGAAATAGTTGAAAATCATTTACAGTATTGATCCAAAAAACGCTGGTTTGTGGTCTCTTTGGGTTCCACCTAATTTCATATTTTATTTTATTATATTTTATTTGCAATTGAATACGACTCTCTGTGTTATCCTGGAATTTACATGATTTATACGGTCGCCTCATCTCCTGAGAGATCTAAATGGAGGTTCTACTGTGATGCATTTAATACTTTAGACTAATTTGTGCTTGAAAAGCGAGTCTAAAAGAGGAATATAAATATGCAGGATTAGACTGGAATCACATCATAAATATTTATTAGATTACAACATATCCTTGATCACTTAACTATTACTCAAGGCCTTGGTTGGTATTTGTGTGTAATTTGTATGTTAGATGGATATGCCTTTCTATTCTACAGAACTGTTAGCACTTATAATAATAATTATTTACTGATTAGACTGTGAGCTGTGTCAGTGTTTCTCCACATTTTGGACATTATCTGTAACAAATATGAATTTGTCTCACTGCCTGTACTGTTAAAGGGGTTGTTCACTTAAATTAACTTTTAGTGGCCATTTAAAACTTGGAAGGCAGGGAGTAAAGTGTAAAAAATAGGCCCAATCCAAAATATGTTTGTACTTTGCTCCCTGCCTTCCACCCTAAATGAATGACCACATGTGTCTGTGATCCATTTTGGAGTATTGAAACCAACTGTATGTTCACCCTCCATGAATATATTACTTCATGTCCAAGGTGTTCCCCCTCCTACCACCTATCTGACCCCTAGCTTGTGCATCCCAGTTTTTGTCTTTTCTCCTCTGTTCTCCAAACTCAACTTCCTTTCTGGTCAAAGAGAGCTCACTCCAAGATCCATCTCTTCTTGACAGGTAAGGACTGAATACCTGCACTGGCTTTTATCCTTAGTTAACCCTGCTTTATAGAACATCCTGGCATAGATATAGTACTCTTGCTCCATTAGCTGATACAAGTCACACACAGAACACTACTAACATCAATCAAAAATTAGGTAATTTTTTAATAATTCAATCTCAATTTGTAATTTGATCCAGGGCACTATCTGAGTTTGTATGTTCTCCCCCTGTCTGCAAGGGATTCCTCCAGGTACTCCAGTTGCCTCCTATACTCCAAATACACACAGGGAGGTTAATTGGTTTCTGATATAACTGACCCTAGTGTGAATATGATAGGACCCCTAGTGCTGGCTTGAGTTTCCTCCTGATACTCCAGTTGCCCCACACACTACAAAAAACACACAGACAGGTTAATTGGCTCCTGCTAAATTTGATCCTAGTTTGAATGTGATAGGGACATTAGATTGTAAGCTTCTCTGTGGCAGGAACTGATGTGAATGATCTGTAATATAAATAAAACGCTGAACAGGGAATTAAGTTAAACAGAAGGTCCTTAATTTAATAATGACATGTTTAGCATAAAATAATATACTTCAGGAAATATATTTCAATTAGCTTCAATCTGAAGACACCAAAAAGATATCTGTCATCCTACAAACGTAACCTTTGTTAGATACCATTAAGTATAATCCATGAAACATCAAGACATTAATTGCCGATTAATTTCTTTAAATTCTCTGCCAGTACAAATGGTGAAGAAACCATTATTCTCTTAAGATGATGGAGCAGCCATTTTTCAGTGTTTTCCACTGCCTGGGGAATAGTTAATAATGTGTGTAAATTCTATGGAGAATGTATGGGGAAGGTTTTATGCAATGTATATCCGCTAATGAGAACTATATGTAAACTGTATATGCAAAAGAGGAAAGGGTAAGAGATCATGTCAGGTTTAGTCTGGAGTCACTTAGCGGCATTTAAGACGTCTTAGAAATGCCAGGTTGGCCAAGTGGAAAAGTTATTAGAGACTGGCATTTAGAACAGTTACAGAGAACGTTTATATTATTGCAGAACAGATAAAATGTCAGATTCTTTTCTTGCTGTCTCACATTTAGATAACTGCGGCTTCTATCTGTCAAGGGCTAAATGGGAGAAGACTCAAAGATTTACTGAAGGACAAAAAAAAATGTTAGCATCAAATAGAGTCTATATAACGGTAAGTGTTGCATTTAACGCCGCTGGCCTCTCGTTGCTCACAAGGCCGTTATCTCTTTATATTTCCATATAATGACTTAGGGCATGTTATTGAATAAAATTAATGTTCAAAAGTTAATCCTTTGTACAGCAAGGAAAGTATTCCGATATGGAGCCAGTAGAGGTCACCGAAGGGTATGTGGCTGAGATTAACCAGTCAGAGCAATCATGGTTTATTTCAGTCTTATAAGTAAAATATTACCCTTTATGTATAAAGTTTCATTTTATGCCACAGTGCCTTTTAAGCATTGCTAAAATGTGTTGTTTCATATATATTTTGTAATATTTCATGTGGGATTAATGCAGGAAGATCTGTTGAGGTTTGGGGAATAAAGAGAATGAATAAATTACTTAGTTACAGATCTAACCAATCCATGTTGTGAAGTGTATAAAGTTAAGTGAACTCAATTGGGAATTGATTAAGTTAAGTAAACTCAGTTGTTCCCCAATACAAAATAGGCCCCCTCTTTGGGCATTAGCCACAAGGGGTGAACTTAATGGAAGGGTTGCACTTGATGAACTTGAACTCAAATGAAATATATAACTATCACTATGTACAGATGGTGTATGGAACTGTAGGCATACAGTAGAGCCTTTGATACCTTCTTCATAGAGAAAGCCTTATCACCTACTAAAGTCAAGTTCCTACACCATAAAAGGTCACCTCATCATTTGACTATGAGCCAGAGCATTGAATATTCTCCCATTCAGAGAAACAACTTGAATAGCAGTAAACATGTTATTGTCCAAAATAAGAAATCTGAATGATGCAAGGTGGTAGGGCCCTCTCACTTCCCTGGTCTGCCTGTATAGCAAATTGATGGACTAGGCATGTATCTGTACCTTAACTAGCTATCTTCCACCTTTGATTGGAGGAAGTGGTGAAATGTGGCATGACTCTTTTCAGTTTTGGGAGGATAAATGTAGTATGGTCCTGTTCAGGTTTTGGAGGATAAATGTGGTGTGACCTTCTTCAGGTTTTGGAGGATAAATGTGATATAAGCCTCTTCAGGTTTTGGAGGATAAATCTGGTATGAGCCTCTTCAGGTTTTGGAGGATAAATGTCATACGAGCCTCTTCAGGTTTTGGAGGATAAATGGGGAATGAGCCTCTTCAGGTTTGGGAGAATAAATGTGGTAGGATGCTCTTTAGGTTTTGAAGGATAAACAGAATGACAATAGGCAATAAATTAATGGGGGCTGACATAGTACTATTATGATTATCATACGTTCAACAGTGTGGATAAGACGAAAGAGGTTTGCTCAGCTTGCGAATATCATGGTTAGGTACTGTCTTAAAAAAGTGAAATCTATATATAGTTTATATAGATTATATAGAGTATGGTGATTACACTTGATTTGCTCATTGTAGGAAGCTGATAGTAGCTGAATAGATGTAGTGTAACATGCAGAAGAAGGAATGCTTTCCATACAGATGAATTTATGGTCCCATAACTGTTCCTCCTTTGTAATTGGTATTGCTTATTTAAGTTCCATTTCAAGTTAGTTCTCTGTGTGTTAATTTCATCTGCTCGATGACAGTTTCGAACAATAGCCTTTTTAATATATTTAGAGGATGTTCAAACAAATGTCACAAATTATTAGCATACAATCAGTCGCTATCATACATATTTTATGGAATTCATATTAGGTTGATCTCAAAGCTCACTATTCTTTGTCTCGTTGTTTCCTATTATAGAAAGCATTTATACACCTGAGATAACATGCTATTGACTCCAAAAAATCATCCTTCATTCTCAAATATTTATTATGACACCTATATCTATTATTGATACATTTGCCCAATCCTATTTCCTCCATTTTATACACAATTGAGATTCCATGTTTGATTTATTTTTGTAGCTGCGGAGAATCCCATAGGAGGAACACATTGTCTTTACCCGCTAATGACGGTGATACGGTCCCAGGTGTGTAACTAGTTTCTATAAAATATATATTTTGAAACCAACAGGGAGCAACGTGTGGGAAACATGCAGCAATTGTGTTAAGTATGAAGGAAAGTGTTCAATTTGCAGAGCTGTTCTAGAGTAGAATTAATTTACAATTGATTTCTTAACGGCTGAGAGAAGTTAATGCTCCAATTCAATGAAAAAGAAAAATGTTCATGCAAAATGGAAAACGTCTGTAGCGACTGTTTTGAGAGCCCCATTAAGTATAATATGGTAGTGTGGTCACATAGTAACATCATTATAATGTCACGTGCCTATCAATCCTAATTCTCTGGTTATTTAAGACCCAATTTATAATCCATTAAAGTATTAATATTAACTACTTTAATTCACTCCATTGGTTTTTCAGTCAATGTTGGGAATGGCTCTCTATAAAGCTTCATATGTCCATCAAAGTCAGAGGGATGTAGAAATGTATTCAAGTTGAAGAAGTAATATTTTACAGAAATTACATTACTTCTACTTTCAGCAAAATAACTGATGGCTGTTAAAATATCAGAGGCTTCTTCCAATATGTCGCCCAATAACAATGGTATTGGCAAACTCACAAGCCATTGATGAATACGCCTTGCAAAATCCCATAGAAATTAATTGAGAGCTGTGGAATTTCCCTCTAGTGGCGGAACTTCACTCTTTGATGAATCTACTCCTCAGTTGGCCCAAGGGCTGATTGTTCCCATGTCTGGGTTTAACCATTTGGGTACATGGATTCCTGTCCCTAGTTTTACCGTGCTATTCATTGACTGAGGGGGTTTGTTTAGTCAGGTCTCACTGGAGACCTATCTGTCCAACCTCCTGTAGACAGGACACTTGAAAAACTGATCCTAGAGAGGAAATGCTAGTGGTAAACCTGGGATTGTGTCTTGTTATGGGACCTGGGACATTTTGGTTAAACAGGGTGTTGAACCTCTTTATAAATGTGGCATAACAAGAACTGTTGTGTCAAAGTAGCATCAAAATAATAACAGTACAATAATGTATTCAAAATTCACATTTTATAAACAGGCAAAGATATTAAAAATATTCATGATATGATCAAATGTTGACCATTTTCTTAACTATACTGCTTTATGAAAAGCTAATTCCTATTTTTTTTTTTTTTTTTTAAGTTACTAGTAATTTACGGGACTGGGGACCTAGGTTTTATTCCAGGGCACTATCTGTTTTCTTTGTAGTTGTGTGGATTTCATAGGGTTCTCTGGTCTCCAACCACACTCCATTAACTTAAAGTAAAGATAACTTTCTCCTAATACAACTGACCATAGCGTGTATGTGCATTATGCTGGAAGATCCATTGGGCAGGGACTAATGGAAACTATATAAATTATCTTTAAAGCACTGTTGGTGTTATGTACATAAATATTATTTATAATTTTCCCAGGCTTTTCTGCCCGCAATATATGGCAGCACAACCAATGACACTTATACTTATAATGTAATGCCAGCAGTCTTGCATATATTGATGAAAAGCATTCCGTCTAGTGATGGGTGAATCTCCCGCGATTCGCTTCGCCTAAAGATTTGCGAATTTCTAGAGAAATTCGCGAATCGGCGAAAATTTCGTGAAACGAGTCGCGGGACGCGCGACTCTTTTTTTCGCTGGTGATTCGTGAATTTATTCGCCAGCGGCGAATCGCGGGAATTCGCCCATAAATTCGACCCATCACTAATTCCGTCTATATTGGTAGCTTCTACTCTGTATGCTATTATGACCTCTAAATGGATTGTTTTCCAATAATATTATGCATGCACAAATTATATCCTGAGATGTCTTCCTTTATAGTGAATTTGAGAAAGATTTTCTCATTTTCTCATGTACAGTATTTATATAAAGTTATATTTTTTCTCTCAATAACTGAATATAAACTTTGCAATGCTAATCATGCCGAGCTTCACCATTACTTTAATTTTGTTATACTAAAGTGAGGTACACCTATGGATGAACTAATTTGACATATTTTGACATGACATATTAATTGAATAAATGATTATTAGCCTGCCATAATAAAAAGCACCAAAACAAGATGTTATTGCATAATGGGGGAAGTCAGACTGTGCATATTAACATACTACAACTTAAGATCTTGTTTGAATTAACTTTCCATCAAGAAGAAAAAGGGAACGCAAGCAAGAACATGGTTGAATAAAAGTAATGCAGTTAGTGGTTTTTTTTTGGTATTAATAGTAAGGAAACTAGTAAGCAAAGCATCACCAACAGCTAATGAAGAGTTAATGGTACAGGTATGGGACTTGTTATCCAGAATGCTTGGGACCTGGGGGGTTTCCAGATAAGGGATCTTTGCATCATCATACTATAAATCTACTAAATATTTAAACATTAATTGGATTGTTTATTTCCTCCAATAAAAATGAATTAAGACAGAAGTACAAGTGAATGCAACCTGTGAGTGGGGTAAGGTGCAAAGTGCAAAAACAAAGGGCTTTAGACCTGTAGGAAATAGCAAGCTTGTTGGAGAACCTGCAGAGACTTGCATGGTTTAGATAAGTAAGGCATCCTTTATGTATATATTGAACAATAGTTACTAGTGGGTTGTTCATATGCTGCTCTATGTTCATAAAAATAATTTTTATGATTTTTTTTTAAATAAAAAAAATAGCTATTTCACAGGTGGTAAATTCTGCATTTACACATATTTGACATATCCAGTTATAAATATAAAAACCATGCAAGAACACTCCCTAAACGTATATAGAAACTTGCCTGGACTCCAAAGACAAACTCTACACTATTTACATGTGACAAAATGTAATCATTGGAAAAAATAACATTTGTACTTAAAATTGAGTGGTAGAAAAAAAGCTTGACTTAAAAAAAAAGAAAGCCTGAACTTGATGACATTATTACTGTGGAAAGTGGGGCAAAAAGTTCTTCAAATACAGAATATTAAACAAATAGGAAAGGTCATGACAATGTTTCATTAGAGGTATAAATACCACTCAAACATATTTTCTTCAGTGGGTGAGTAACAAATATTAGAAATACCTGATATACTCACAAACACAAGCAAAAATCACAGTTCCAGATGTATTCTTATGAGGTTCTAAATAATGCAGACAGGATTAAAACTGGTAATATGCCAGGTTCTGATGGAATCCAACAATGTATATTCTAAGGAGTCTGATAAAAGACAGTTTATATGCAGGTCAACCCATAAAGTAATCTAGCTCTTTGGGCAAAGGAAGGTAGATGGTCAACTTTGTGTTATACCATTAGTTCAGAATACTGCCTAAATGATTGCCCAACCAATATGTTGCACCAGGAGCAATAATTCTCAGTCCTCCTGACTGGCTATACACGTTCAGATTTTCAGACAGCATGACTGAAATCAGCCAAACTGATGACCAAATCTGAGCATGTATGGCCAGCTTTAGGGTAATAGCACAAGCAGAGTATTTCGACTTGCAGAAATCTCACTTACTTAGGCTTTTCTCTGGCCTAATATATTATTCCCATATTGCGTAGAAAATTAAGGGACATGTCTAAAAAATCCAGCTAGAAGACTGTCCTTGAATTCCCACATTATCTGTGAACATGAGCCCAAAGGGGTCCTCAGCTTTACTTTGCACATTTCCTCTTGGAAGTCAACGGGAACTGCATGAACTGGTCACAAGCACCATTGCCCTTAAATATTCACAAAGTTATTTTTATCAGGAGCCGTGGCACAAGGCTGGAAAAACTGACGTGGTACCAATATTTAAAAAAAATTAAATAAATAATGTAGCAAGGGGACCATCCAAATTCAGGATACAGTAAATATAAATTAGATTTGAGATACATTGTTTACATTTACAGATGAAGCCACTTCGGATTGTGCATTTGACACAGAATAACTTAACTCATCTATCCTATTTATCCCACTTAGCACAGAATATTGTGTCACAGCATCCCGTCCAATTAAAGAGTTCACCATTGAAAACAATGGTGCTTTGGTATGCTAATGAAAAGATTAAATGCATTAAATGAGTTAAGATGACTTTAGATAACACAGTTTGTTCAATTAACCCTGCGTTATGATGTATTTAACTCACAAATCCCAGTGGCTGCATCTGTAGATGATAGGAAAGCAAACATTGAAAAAAGTTATTTTATAGAAAGGAGCAGCACAAGTTTAAGCAAAGTCAATACAAAATTGTAAACAAAACTCTCTCCACATGGCTGTGGGATTAATAGGAAAAAATTATGCAGAGACTGTTGAGTTGGTTATGAGTTACACATTGAAGATACTCACAAATGGTTGGATTACAGTTAAGAAAGTATATATTTAGGTAGTCAGCTATCCAGTTGCTGACTTGGATTATAAAGCAAATGAACATTCCCCTATGAGGTTGGTTTGGGTGCTAGTCATTTTTGCTTTTGGTTCACACAAGGGCAATTTGATGGCTCTTTATTCACTTAAACTGGATTTTTATTTTTACTCTCATAAATATGCCCTTAAAAATACTATACAAGTATGGGACCTATTATCCAGAATGGTCGGGACCAGGGTTGGACCAGGGAAAAAAAAACCCGGTGGACCCTGGGCCCTCCTGGGCCCCCACCGGCCCAGACCCCCTGCCCCGATCTGCTGCCCACCCCAAAAAAAAACAGTGGCATTGAGCGTCGGACCTTGAACATGCACACTGGCATTTGTGCACTGTACCAGCTTTTGTGCATGTGTGCTGCTCCTGCTTTGCACAGATGTGCTGTTGTTTGCTCATACTCACAGGGGCCCAGAGTTGACATATGCACGCGGGGGACCCCCAATGGTGTAGAACCCGGTGGGCCACCCCAATGCTTGGTTTCCCCGCATTTGGATCTTCATACTTTAAAGGGAATGTAAAGGCAAAAAAATTAAATCCCATTTTTACTTTCTTTAATGAAAAAGAAATCTATCTCCAATATGCTTCAATTAAAAAATGTCTACTATTTTTACAAGAAACCTGACTGTATGCAGTGAAATTCTCCCTTCATTTACTGCTGGGGATAGGAATTGTCAGACAGTCCCTAACTGCTCTGCAGGGAAACAATCATGCTTTCAAAGAGCAGGGGGAGCCCCCCACCTTACTTCCCAGAACTCTAGCAGATTTGTATTTTTCCCTGTAAAACAGGCAGTGACTGTGTAGAGATCTGTATCAATAGACCCAGTGCAGTCTGAATATTCTGATTATTAATCAGTCTTGCTGTATTGGCTTCTATGGCAGATATTATTTGACTTGTGCTGTTTTGATAATTTACGACGATCCCTAAGCTTAACCCTCCCAACTGAAGCCCTGACCACACTGAGCATGTGCGGAGTCTTGATATTGCAGAGATGTTTAACAAAGTTACAAGATGACAGACCCTGTGGCCAACTTTGAAAGGATAAATGATTTGTCTTATTAGGCTTCTGGTGCAGTAAGTTCATGTTTATATTTAGTATACAAAATACAGCATTTCTAACATTATTCTACTTTAGACTTTAGTTGCCCTTTAAGTGTACTAAAAAAACATTTAAATATGAATTAAACCCAAAAGACTTGTTTTATCTCCAATAAGGATTCATTACATCTTTGCTGGGATAATGTACAAGGCATTGTTCCATTATTACAGAGAAAAAGGAAATAATATTTAAAAACTTCTATGTCTATGGGCAGATTCCCATAATTCTGTATAATGGGGTTCCAAATAAAAGATTCCATACCTGTATAAGCAAAGAAACAGTTGGGATGTTCCCCTCATTTGAACTGCGGTAAACTCTATCACTTTTTTAGATATAGAGCAAGCTAATCATAAAAATGTTTGTGTAAGTGTTCCCTTTTACTGAGCACAATTCAAATGAATTGAGTTTTTGGCAAAAAAAGACTTGAATCAATCAAATCATTCGAGTTTTCGGGCAGAACTCACCAACAAAACCCAAACATCTTAAAATGGTTGTGCGGACCACTACCACTGACTTCTACATGACCTTGACAGGTTTTAGCTGGAGTATTTTCGGATTCTAGCTATTTGTTTTATGGAAAAATACCCCCTAAAATAAAAAAATTTCTGGTAAAAATCAACTCAAACATTGATAAATATTTATTTAAAGTATATCATCCATCATTTGTTACAGGGTTCCACAGATCCAACGATTCAACCAAATCCTTAGTAGGACACCAGTATGTCCCAAAACAATGCAGTTATGAAACTTATAGGTTGCCACCCTCTCAAATGAGTAGTTCTTGGTTCTCTGTGTACTTTACTTCCATTTGTCCCAATCCCAAGTTGGCATTTTTGCGACTGACATAACGTGGCTCCATGAGGGCTGCTGTACAAGTGACCCACGGTTAAATGAATATGCCAGACAACTTATCCAATGACATGCCCTTCTGCACACCCATCATCACTGTATCTGCAGCATTCTGAGTACATTTACATTATATGAGGAATTAGGAACCCCTCCAGGAGCCACAAACAAATCTGATGCATTAAGAAAATTGCACTGATGTTTTAATTAGCTAATTAGATTTTAATTTGCTCAATTCCAAAAATAATAAGACTGATGCAGAATACATTTGTATATTTTTGAGGGAACATCCAAGTTTACAGTTAACCTGTTGCCTGCCAGAGAGCAGTCTAATAAAGACAGACAAACCCTTTCAGTTGCAATGTCTACTTTTTTACTTTTTCTAAGGAATTTTGAAACTTTTTTTTTTTTTACTAAACCAAGCATGAGGGTCAAAATGTAATGGCAGATGACAGATCTCAATGACTTGGGAGATACATGTAGCTCAAAAACTAAACATGGAATGACAGGATTAAAGTGGAAAGATGTTTACAGTCGGCTAGCTTCAAGCAATGCAAAAAGAGCCTGGCGCTGTTATATGAACTTGTCAGCGTGGCACCAGGCTCATCTTTGCTGGTGATTAATTCTCTTTTTCCACAGGTAAGCGTTGAAACATGATTAGCAATGAGCCTGGTTGTGAGGGGCTCAGGCTGAACTTTGCTGATCGAGAATAATGAAAGGGAAACCTGCCTTTTATCTGAATGAATTAAAGATCAGACTGGAGCAAGCCAGTGGCTTTTTAAAAAGTCATCAAGAGCTTTTTAGTTTTCAGAACTATTCATTTAAAATTTTTTGCCTTTACATCTTCAAAATGTTGGTGATGTCAGTTCCACATTAATAAATAGTTTGTGATATTTGATGGCAAAAAACACACAACAACCTGACACTGTCTTTATCATGCTAACATTTATTAATAAGTAAGTTACTGCTAACTTCAATGAGACTTAGGCTAGATAGTGAATGATGCTTTTGAAATGAAACAAGCAGAACTCAACCCAACACTTGGCTGTTGAAGGATGCTGGGATTTGTAGTGCAGTAACATCTAGAGGGTCAGACTCCTTCTCATTATATTATCCAGCAACTATTTGTGGTGCTATATTTATATAACCATCATAAACTCTAGTCTTAAAAGTCTTTATAACAACATTGTATATTTCTATTCCTCCCTGCATCCAAACACTGATCTGATTAAAAAAAAAAAATAATAATAACTGAAGAATAATGGAGCAAAAATGAACTGGGAATCCTGACAATTCAACAAGTAGAAAGCACAGCAGGGAAAAGACCACACTGTATAAATGACTCTCTTACCTTCTAAACCTGCTTCAATGAGCCCAAACTGTTCCAGCAATTTGACAAAAACCACAATGACGATCAGAACAGCTATCATCTCAAGACCTTCCAAGTTCATGGTGAATTAGAGTCATGGTCTGACCACAGTCCCTTACAGTGCTCTTCTCACAGGATTCCCTTGCAAAGCCATTGAACTACATTAAGAGAGCTCCTGTCAGTCAGGGGAAGGCAGCGAGAGGGAAAGAGACAGAGAGAGAGAGAGAGTGTCGGCAAATACCTCCTGTCTGTGCCAGCAGAGGCCAGAAGTGGCAGACGGATAAACTCTCAGGCCTGTCAGGATTATCCGTATGCTTGTTATCACTCTTACACAGAGAGAGACAGCCAAGCATTACCGAAGAGGTCATTCAACGAATGTCCCCACCATAAGTGACATGCATAGACTGACAGCCACACTCTCACACACACATGGGATTCTGTGTTTTCAGTTCCTTGTGTTGATGGGAGAAGGGTAGGGGACTGGCAGTTGCCTTGGTAACATATAACATCTAAAGCCAAGACTTATGTCGGATACTTCAGGATTCACTTGCAAGGTGTGAAACTCTTATTAGCATCTCTTGTTCTTTTGAGGCAAAAGCAATATTTTTCATAGACTTGAGACTAGAAAAAACTATCCACCAGAGATTTAAACACAAAGAAACTCTCCTGGGGCTTGTCAAGAGTATGGACGTTTGCAAGCAAGAACTGTTATAGTTTTTCAGAATATCTTCCACTGTTCACGACTATCACGGCCTGTCAAGTTTCCATAAATATGAGGTTTTTGGATTAAAAGGACATTAAAGCATTAAACTGTAAGGGACTGGTAAATTGGTCTCCCAATATTATTTAGCAGGCAGTTCCCTAGTGTTATAGACACCTAACTGGGTCCTAACATACAGTTAGGAGGGGGGACTTGTTCCTTATCCTGCCTTAAGCCATTGCCCCTGCAGTTCAACCAGTGCCCACTAGATGGCATTGTCCTTATGTATAAAGTCCTGGGCAACCATGTGCTTAGGGTCTATTTTGTGTCAGCCATAGCCCAGGGGTATCCAACCTTTTGGCTTTGGCCACACTGGAAAAAGAAAAATTGTCTGGGGCCACACATGAAATACACAAACATTTCTGATTTGTAAAAGTAAAGAAAATGCACCAAAAAGAACTACAATACCAGATGGATAACAAGATGGAGCTATACACTGGAATATGTGACAACTGGACATTAAATAGACTTATTATTATATTATTATTACTACTAACTGGGCAATAGGCAGAGTCCCCATCCTGCCTACTCCTATATCCTTTCCTGTGGAACCCAGTGTTTCAAGCTGGGCCACATTGATTTCCATCCTGGACCGCAGGTTGGACACTCCTGTCCTAGACTGAGCAGGCAAGAGACCATTTAGGATGCATATGTTTCAGAAAGGCTACTCCATGTATCAAAGAATTTCAACACCTGACCAATTTGAACTTGGGGCCAATTGCTTGAGTCCTTCAGAGGATTAGCTACCCATGGAATATCTGCAATGTGGTCAGGACTCGGAATATACTTTATGTCCCAAAGGTGTGGGTGGCAGCCTTTAATTGTAGGTCAGTAGTTGAAGGTGGTCATTTAGGGCAGGAGAAAGGAAGATGTACTTTATCCTGGTGAAAAGTATCCACCAAATGAGGTCACTTCCTGTTTATGTGAGGGTCAAGGGTTGGTGTAGCAGAATAGTGAAAAGAATGAGGGTAAGCAGGTGCGGGTCAGATTGGGTTTAATCAGGTGCGGGTTGTGGGTCAGGTTGGGTAAGTCTCTGTCCTACATTACAGAGTGGTAATGCACATGGGCACAATCCTTGGGAAGAGAGAGATGTATCAGCTATAGCAGCAGCTCCAGGCCCATCTAAATTAGTCGGCTATGTTTAATTAACTATTTTGATCTATTTGGTTTATTCAGACCATTCGGTATTTTAAAAACATCTTTGTAATCCGTTATATGAATTGAGGAACTAGATTATTAAACAACTATTTGCTTCCTAGTACAAACCTTTTCCATGAAAACGAAGAATGCTGTATATTGACAAAGGTTACGAAATCTTCATGTTATGTGTGCACCTTGAAAACATGCCCAACAGCGGGCTATATTTATTATGGGCGATGGAGGTTGAATGCCTTATAAATGGGGCAAGAATACTGCACACTCAGGTGCAGTATTTTTACGGTTTATACAGTAATCTCTACCCACCATAATAATTATAGAGCCTAATAAGTATCCTCAATTGGAATTCCCTATCCCAGTCTTCTTCTCAAGGTAATATGTCAGGTGATATCACTTGAATTAGTGTGGAGGTTTTTCTTTTATCTGGAACCCACGTGACCAGTCTATTAACCAATGTGGCAATGGCACTCCCTACACTGCCTCTAGGATGTCTCTTGTTGAAAAGGAATTCTTTCTGTAAGAATTATTAAGTAATGAAGAGAGTTATGTAATCATTCATGTTCTAGAAAGAGTGTTGTTAGAGAGCACAGCCAACAGTTGGCTCCTCCAGAGAGTTATATTCCAGTAATAAGTATATATGTACTACCTGCAATACTGTTTGGCTTGGTCTACTAGTGTATTATAATTACCTTGCATATTTGTCTTAAAGGAGAACCAAACCCTTTTTATTAAAATTCCCTACCCCCTGACCCTACATAGACCCCCTCCCTGCCATGCATAAATGCCCCTAACTATTTACACCTCGCTGCAGATTCAGAGCATCAGAGTTCACAGGCTCCATCTTCTTCTCTTCTGTAATCTTGGTGACGTGAGTGCGATGTATTGGCGCATGCTCAGTTGGAGCTGTCTTCTGGTTTTTGACAATTGACGGAAATTACCAAAGCGCTGGAAGAAGACCTGAAGATTACTGAAGAGGAGAAGATGGTGCCTGTGAACTCCGATGCCCTGAAACTGCAATGAAGGGTAAGTAAAGAGTTAGGGTCATTTACCCAGGGTAACACCTAGGCTGAGGGGAGCTGGGAGGGGGGGGCTATGTAGGGTAGGGGGTTTTAATAAGAAGGGGTTTGGTTCTCCTTAAAGACTCATTCAAAAGACCCCAGGCAATACGTGGATTTTTTTTAGCACCAATAGAGAAGATTGTAGTTACAGGGCCCTGCGTACAGCAAAAATGGGCGTAATATTTAACAAATTTATTAAGTCAGGTGCTACATTGCAGAAGATTTAGCATAGCGTATTGTACTGGCACCGTCTGCGGCTCTTTAATAAGCTTGAACAAGTGAGTGGATGTTGAGGTGTGGTCAGTGCAAATGCTTACAGAGGATGTTGGGGGTCATAGTTTTTTTTTGTACAACAGTTGGAGTGCCATTTACTTAATAATATCTCTGCCATGTAGCCAAGTTTAAGGACAATTTACAATGAAATTCTCTCTCTCCACCTAATAGAAATGTCTAATAAATTATTATACAACCGCATTCCCAAATGACGGTGATTAATAAATGAAAATGTCTCAAACTGCCCCCATTATTAGCAAACTTCTGTGCACAGGTTAACAGTGCCCTTTTAGCACACTTTGGGGCAAATTTACTATTATTCCCCATAATTAGCTCGACCAAATTCACAATTCGATAAGTATTCGACTATCGAATGCTTATCAAATTGTTTTAGGCTATCATTTTGCTCGATATCTGATTTCTCGATGAATTCGTACGATCGGATACCGATCGTTTGATTTCACGAAAAAATCTTTAAATTTCATTCGAGCGTCTGAAACATTTGTACGATTCGAACGATCGAACGCTCCGATCGTACGAATGGTATTTGAGCAGGACTTAGCCTCAGAAGCCTATGGGTAGCTTGCCATAGGCTTCTATTACAATTCGGTAGGTTCAATCTGGCGAAGTATTCAGTTGAATAACTTTAAAATTTTCAATCCTTCGATCATCGAATGATCGAATGATCGAATATCCGATCATTCGATCTATTTGATCTGTTCGATATTCAATATTCGATGATCGAATATGCCAAAATTCACTTTACGATTTTGTGAAAAATTCGTACGATCGTTAATCGATCTAATTCGATCGAACTTCGATAATTTCACGTGAATTTCGTAAATCGAGCCCTTCGTGTCTCTGGTGCTAATGCAGACTGTAACATCCACATGTTTTATACACAGATGTATTAACACACGATCTGGTTTACTTATGTACTTATTATTTCATAATGTAAACTGAGTGGCAAAAAAATAGAATGCTTTTGGAGGATGTCTAGCTACAGTTGGACCTGCTTTGCCTGTTCATGCCCCATAACTTTACATAGCATTTGAATGTCCCTGCAGTGTACACAGTAATCATGAGATACACCATTCCCTGAGCTTTTTATCAAGCTGCATAATGACAATTCCCCCAGGAGACACTGATCCTACGACTATGGGGGTTAAACTCATGACCCCCTCCCACCACTGTGAGCGTGCCAGTGATTGATTTCTTCTTCTTTAATGAATGTCTGTCTGATCTGTAAGATGTAATGTGAGCGTGTTGAGTAAGAGAGAGAGTGGAACCTGTTCATCCTTTTCTACTGACATTCAAGGTCTCTAGACTATATCATGACTGTAGATGAACTAAAAACTAGAAGGGCTGACTAGGGAGAAGGGTTAAGTCATGGTCAGACCTGGTGACAGCTTGTGTTAGTCACAATACAATTTAGGTGCCAGTTCTCCCACCCCAAAGCTCAGGTTCTAAGTTCACTGCTGACTGGGTGGTGGATCTTATCAGCTAAGTAAAATGGGACTCATTCAAATAAGATGTTTCTGGCCATGCTTCTGGCACATACCTGCCACATCTCACCTCTTTTTGCAGTTCACCATTTCCATGTCCAGTATGAGGCAGGGGAGCATAACAGAACTCCCTCTTGACAACCTCTGATAATGTCCCTAGTTTTATCATAGATAATATGATGAAATATTATATTCACAAAGTTTTCCAAAAAAAGAAATCGGAAAACTTTGTGACTTTCAGTGCATGCGCAGAAGATCTGAACCAGAAAATTCCTCCTACTGCACATTCATTGCCAAACGGCGGTGAATCGAGGAAGAAGCCCACTCGGGACAAGATGGCGCCTGTTAACTCCGAGGGGGGGGATGTGGGCTGAGGGGTAAGTAACAACTTAGAGGCATTGAGGGGGGCCAACACAGGGGAGGGGGGAGGGATTTTGCACTTACGGGGTTTAGTTCTCCTTTAAGAGGTGCTTGGATGATTTCTTGGACAGACATAATATCAATGGTTGTTCTGATACTAAACTCTATATATATATATATAATTTATGTGAAAGTATGGAGGGGTGTGTGTGTGTATGCTGAGTTTTCATTTGGAGCAGTTGAACTTGATGGACTTTGTCTTTTTTCAATCCAATTTAGCTATGTAATTATGTAACAGTCACAAACATTCTACATTAATGAGGGGCAGAGGGAAACACATAAATGCCCCCATCCCTCAAGTTAGGGACAGACTTTAATAGGGGCAAATTTACTATTATTCACAAAAAAAACCCTCAAATTAGTTCGAAATTCGATGAACATTCGATTCTTGAATGCTTATCAAAGAGTTTTATGCAATTTTTTCGAGGCGTTCGATCGTACAAATGGTATTCGAGCAGGTGTTTGAAAAAAAAAGCCTATGGGGGAGCTTCCCATAGGCTTCTATTGCAATTTGGTAGGTTCAATCTGGCGAAGTAGGCAGTCAAATAAAATTTTAAAGTCAAAGTCCTTCGATGATCGAATGGTCAAATTATCGAATATCCGATCATTCAATCTATCGAATTTTCAGTATTCTTCAATGATCGAAGTGGCCAAATTTGCATATTCAAACATCTGATTAAATCATACGATCGGAATTCGATCGAACTTCTATCTATTCACGTGAATTTAGTAAATCTGCCCCTAAATGATTAGTGTAAATGCCGGGAAATTAAAGTGATTCAAGGTTTATCCAGTGAAAAACTCGATTAATTAGAGTTTTCAGATTGTTCACCTCGAATTCACTGATTCGAGTTATTTCTTAAATCAGAAAAAAGTCAATTTGTGAGTTCATTCAAAGGATGAAAAACCTCACAAATCTCTAAAATTTCACCTCTGATAAATAACCCCCTTACTGTACCTGCACACATTTTAGTCATAATCAGAATTATAAAGGCAGAGAAAAAAAGACTTTGCAGTAGTGAAAAAATCCGACCTGCACCCAATCCCAACCCACCCTCCCTCAGTCCGCGCCCGCCCATCCCCGACTTCTGGCTTCCTTTTATAGCCCTGTGCCAGACCCACGCCATCAATGATGTCACAAAAGAGGTGGTGAGAAAACTTAAGTCAGAAGCCGGAAGTACAAGGTGGAGGGCAGGGAGAGCAGGAAAAAGAGCTCAGCCCAGAACCCACCCGCAAATGGAGGAGCGGGGTCGCCCCGAACTTGCCCAAACATGGGTATTGGGCCAGCCCGCATATCACTACATTGCAGGTCTTGTGGGTGTTTCTATCCATAAAGAAAAACTAAATCTGTTCTTGAAAAATACCACCCTACCCTGGGTAGACCCCCCCTCCATCCTCCCCCCCATCCTAATTGCCCCCCCTCCCCCCAGGCAAATGCCCCATCTTCTTTTTTCAGTCTTCTTCGGAATCAGACTGGTGTTTTCGGCGCATGTGCAGTTGGAGTTAATTTATGGTCCTGAACACCAGCAGAAATTTTTGTGACTTTTCAGCGCATGCGCAGTTGTTTGCATGGATTCCGAAGAAGACCGTAAAAAGAAGATGGTGTCCATGAACTTCTGCGGCCTGAATCTGCATGGAGGGGTAAGTAAAAAAATTAGGAGTATTTGCCCGGGAAGGCAATTAGGCTGGGGTGGAGTAGAGAGGGGGTCTACCTAGGGTAGAGGGGTAGGGTTTTTTTAAGAACGGTTTTAGTTCTCCTTTAAGAAAGACAGTTTTATCCTGTATAACCAACAAGTCACTTTTGCTGGCAGATTATTAACCCCAGAGCCTTTATGTTATTTATATGTTACAGACACTTTACGCAACTGTAAATAGGTCAACAGCATTTGCTTTCTTACTTATAAATAACCCTGTGTTTGTTTAACAGTACTGACAGCTCCTCCTGGTGAGGTAGCAAAAGATGTTAATTATATCCGAAGGAGTGTGACGAAGTAGCCGGAGACAATAATCTTATATTCTCACTTGTTACATAACACTGCTGAGCATAACATTACAAATAATGGGCTGCTGATTCTTGTCTAGCCAGCAACAGAAGTTATACTGTTTCTTATACAGATAATAAAAACAGATTCTGTGATACCAGCCATAACTGATAAATATTTATTATAGTGAGAAACCTAGTTGAATGTTTCAGATACACTGTAAAGTGTTAAGCACTTGAAGAAGGGACCTCGAAAATGTTTGGGAGGCGGATATTATTTTTGTAAATTGCAAGTTTGGGCATGTGTTCACATTACATGGCAGCATGTTATAGGATTGCTGAGCCTCTGGGTGTGTGCTGTAAATTCAGTATACAAAATACAGTATTTTTTTAAGGTTTTAGTTTTTATTTAAGCAGGTTTTAATTTTTATTTAAGCATTTAAAGGAGTTTTAAAGTCAAAGAACAGAAACTGATTTTTGGGTTCTCCACACAAAAATAAACATATCTCCAATGTACTTGCTTTCAAGTTTTTGCACTGTTTCAGAATTAAAGGCTAACGTTTTTTTATGTTTCCCTATCTTCCCAAACGGCCATTTGTAATGATGATTTAATGGTCACTAGCTGTGCTGCTTAGGAGGAATTTTTGGGCTCTTCTCTGTCCAAGTATGAAAACGGTAGCTGTCCATTTCTCAGGCAGTGGAGCAGGAACCAAAAAACTCTCCTAAGCAGCACAGCCAGTAGCCGTCAGAACATCATTAAAATGGCTGACATGTCAAAAGTGGAAACAGGACAAACTTTAGCCTTTATTTTTGACACGGTCAAAAATTGATTTTTGTTTTTTGACTTAAGAACCCCTTTAAGCACCTGTTTACATGATTCTAAGAATATTGCAATGGCTTCCTGAGGGCAATGGCAAATCTACTTTCATCTTTAACTGCAAGGAGAATGCTTCACATGCTGTTTAGTAAACCAACGTCCTTGTCATCTACAGATTTAGTTAGATGTCTAGGCAAATGAGATGCAGCTGGTTGGCAGCTATATTCTTCTTGTCCACTCTGGCAATATGGGTGGTATTATAGAGGGTTTATCTCAATAGCTACAAATGTTTACTTAAATGAGGGGACTGACTCCATAGCATCCGCATCTATATACAATACATGAATAAGAAGCAAAATGAAGGCTTGACAGCTAAAATCAAGGTGCAAAATATCAATTCTGTTTAAGTCATTTATACTGTTTATTTATACTACAATGTAAGGCTGCTATAAGATGAAATATAAGCACACAACGCAAGAGAAACAATCAGACCTTCATTTGTTTCCTATGACTTGAAATGTGCATTAACCCTTCAAAGACTCAAATGTGCAGTGCTATGATGGGAATCAGTGGTACAGGCTCTGCAAGAGACACAGCGTAGCTACAGTGAAGGCTCGGCAGCTCAGAGTGCTGTATCCTCTAGACCAGGGATCTCCAACCTTTTGAACCTGTGAGCAACATTCAGAAGAAAAAGGCTTTGGGGAGCAACACAAGAATGAAAAATATTCTTGGGTTGCCATACAGTGCTGTGATTGGCCATTAGGTAGCCCCTATGTATATTGTCAACCTACATTGAGGCTCTGTTTGGCAGTGCACCTGGTTTTTATACATCCAAAACTCTCCTCCAAGCCTGGAATTCAAAATGAAGCACCTGTTTTGAGGCCACTGGGAACAACATCCAAGGGGTTGGAGAGCAACATGTTGCTCATGAGCTACTGGTTGGGGGCCTCTGCTCTAGACCCTAGAGTGTAGAATATTCTGAAATCATGGGTGCAATTGCCAGAAATTAGGTAATTTGGGCAAAACTTTATATTTTACATTTAGGGGCCCGTTAATTAAACCTAAATTTTTTGTAGTCAAGGTTTTTAGAGGGAAAACTTGCGGAAATATAAAAACATATATAAAGTTTTTATTATTTATCATACCCCAAAGCTGCTAAAAAATACTCAATTTTAAACCTGTCAAGGTCATGTAGAAGTCAATGGCAGGTGTCCTTGAAATTGTTTCTTGATATTGTGATCTGCACAGGGGCGAATTCCTGCGATTCGCCGCTGGCGAATAAATTCGCAAAAAAAATTCGCAAAAAAAATTCGCCGCGCAAAAACGAGTTTGACGCGACGCGCCGAAAATGACGCAACGCGTCGGAAACGACGCGACGCGCGTCAAAAACGACGTGCGACTCGTTTCACGAATCGGCGAAAAATTCGCGAATTTCTCTGTAAATTTGCGAATTTTTCGGCGAAGCGAAACGCGCCCGTTTCGCCCATCACTATTTTCCTCCGATAATCAGAAAAAGTTGAGTTGTTGCAGCACAAATTCGATAAAATTGTGTTGGATATTAACACACAGTTTTGTTGTGATGATTCATTAGATTAATTACAGTTTTAGTAAATCAGCCCTAAGGCTAGTGACACATGCTAAGATTCAGGGGGATATTTAGTTACCCAGCAACGAAATTCGGGCAACTAATCCCCCAAAAAAGCCTTCCCGCTGTTGATTTAGATTCTAGCCACCAGGAAGGTTGTTTCTGAGCGACTAAATCTCCCAAATCATAGTGTGTGTCACTAGCCTAAAAGTTAAACACAAGGTGAACAACCCCTTTAGTTGTACAGTTTAGTTGCCAGTGACAAATAGCCTCTTCTTCGGGCAACTAATCTCCCCAAAAAGCCTTCCCGTTGTTGATTTAGATTCTAGCCGGCTTTTTGGGGAGATTAGTTGCCCGAAGAAGAGGCTATTTGACACTGGCACTCGGAGCGCTTCATTTTCCAAGTCGCTCGAAGTTTCCTTGTGAGGCAACTTCTAGCCGGCGGGAAGGCGCCTCGGGGAGATTAGTCACAGAATAAGAGGCGATTTGTCAATGAGCAACTAAATCTCCCAAATCTTAGCGTGTGCCACTGGCCTTAAAGTTAATTAAAAGGTGAACAACCCCTTTAGTTATACAATATTTGATGTCACCCAGGGAGATTAGTAGCTAGCTAGATATAGATTAGGCCTCAATATAAGCAATAAAGCCTATAATATGTGACATATAAAAACTTTGAAAAAGGGCCCTGTGGGACCAGAAACGTTGCCAGCTTGCTATTTTGTGGGCTGAATAAATGCTTTGCTTGTTCTGTAATTTTTTGGTGTGTCTACAATGACGTCACAATCTCCAGTTGCTGGCAGGAGACTCAACGTGAGAACCTACCATCTCAACAGGTGACCTTTTACCTCTAACACTCTTTATTGATTCATACAAAAACTTTATATTCCAAAGTTACCAGGGACTTGAGTTTTGCATTCCTGTGCCTAAGGAAGGATCATTAACAGTATAAATGTGCCGGTATATTGAATTGGATCTGAAGCTATTTCTAGCCCGGTAGTTTAATAGCTGCTTTTCAGTCTGCCTCTGCCCCTTATAAGTAAAAGTTTTCAGCTTGGTTCATTTAGCTGCTCGTGCACTTTTTCCTGACTCATCCAAGTATCAATGGCTATCAATTCATAGCCATCTTTCTTCTAATAGAAATGTGTCAGAATAACCATTGTATAAATGGTGTGCTTCCAAGCCTGTACCAGTTTCACTTTAATGGAGATTGTTCAGCGGGAACAGAAAGTTAACGCTGCATTAATATATCCATGCTGCACATTACCTTTCTGTTGGATGGCATATGTCACAGTACAGCAACCATTTCTGGTTGGCATTTTGTCAAACTTCACATTCATTCATGACCAGCAATGCCAGAAGGTGTCTATATCCCATCTATATGTTCAATATTTTAAAAGGTTTTTTTTTTAAAAAATTAACACCTGGAAACAAAATATTGAATTTCCATTTACAAGTCCAAATACATATCTTCTGTCGATTTCCTATTCCCCTCAGTGCCCAAATAACCTTCAGTATAATGTAAAGGACAATGAAGGACACGTATTAGACTCCATTATATCACTCTGCTGCGTTGGGGCACAGTCATTTTTATAAACAGAGAGTCTTCAGTGAACATTATTAATCAAAATTACTATTTCATGATACTACAGTACTTGATAAATAGGGGCATTTATAATATGAGAGTGAAGGTAATTTCCTTTACTGATCATGGATGTTTTTTTTTTTTACCCTACAATGAATAGGGGACAGAGATCATCGGTCAAGTCACATTAGGAAGTCAGTTTCTTTGCCTGCAGAGCTTACAGTTTAAATTAAATGTTTGGAGTTTAATGAGAAATTGTTGTAGTGTAGAATGTTGTTTAAAAGTCTATTTTCTCTACTTAAAAGCTTCCTGACAGGTGACTTATCAGATAGCCCTTGGAAGCAGTGATTATGCAAGCTTGGTCAGTGTTAAGAGGAAGAACGTTCCAAGGGAAGAGAACATGGTGATATTACAGAATTAATACAACGAGAGACTCTGAGCTCCAAGTCTATTACTCATTCAATCTGTTGATATTCATGCACAGTGGACATGATGAAAATATGTGATTTTGCAGTACATACTATGACTTAACTATTCAATTTGGGCCAACAACCATTATAAGCCAGCCCAATATCAGAAGAAGTTGGGTTGTTGCAGCACAAATTCGCTAAAATTGTGTTCGCTAAAATGGTATTAAAGATTTTTATGACAAATTTCAATCTCTTTTTGGATCATAAAATGTTTTATGAAGAACTAAGGGGCCTGTATAGTATAGAACACAATTACAGGAGAACATTGTAATTGTCTAGCAAATCTGGTTTAGCTGCACATACAGTAGTCACCCTTATATTAGAAACCACTATTACTTCAGTATTGACATATATTTTTCAGAACTCTTAAGTCAAAGTGCACAGTTCACAGCTTTAAATCAGAGGGTGTGAAGGCATAACCTGTAATGAACCTTTGTAACCCTGTGATTTACAACTCTACTTTCACAATCACCACTTGATTTCCAGAAAAATCTGAGGATCTAAAACATGTGGGTAACAGTTATGGGTGTGGTTCAAATAGTGGAGAACCTCAAATGCAAGTAGATGCCACACCTGGTCATTCCTTACAAATTTCCTCTGAAATATATTTTTAATACAATAATTAAATATAAGTAGGTCAGCTATAAAAAAAATTCCCCAAATCTCACAATAAAGACTTCTACTACTACTACTACTACTAAATCAAATACTTAAAATATATTTATTAACTGGTATATATAGTATATATATATATAATTTGTAGAAGTATATTATAATAAAGGATAACCATATCAGAGCTTATGTTGAGATATAAGAACTGCAGGGAAATAGCAGTTACCCCACAGGTGTATACCAGCTCTTGCAATGATCACTTGATGCAAAGGTAAGGTTTAGGGAATGGTAACAATTTGTATTGAACCAGTGGCGTAACTACTCCCTGATGGGCCCCGGTACAGGATGGGCACCTGGGCCCCCCCGTCGGGCCTTTACCTCTATAAATCGCATGCTGGAGTGTTGATGGCGTGTGTGATGTAAAAATCTCCCCCTCTACATAACCATTTTCGTGGCTCAGATGGGCCCCAAGGGGGTGTGGACCCTGGTGTAATTGCACCCCCTGCACCCCTGGTAGTTACGCCACTGTATTGAACATTTTATTAGTAGTATAATACGATTTGAAAGTAAAGATGAAGGCAAGAAAAAAAAATATTTTACATTTACATTTTACTCTATAGCTGCTATTTGGAGCCCCTATGTACAATAGGCCCTATTCTATTATAGATATGATGTTTCTGTTTTGTTATAACCGTTTATTTTAGATATATTTTCCAGGTTGTATGACAATAATTTGAAGTGTACAGGTATGGGTCCGGAATCTCTAATTCTAAATTACAGGATGGCATTTCCTTTTTTATTTCTCTGTAATAAAAAAACAGTACCTGGTACTTGATGGCAACAAAGTGTTACATTCCCTTTGCATTATGGAAATCCCCTTGTGGCTAATGAAGTCCATGCACAGGATTGCTTTCCCTATTAGCTCAAGAGTATAGTGACTTTTTCTATGTTTTATACAGTAAGTGGGAGCACATGACCTGTGAACATGGTTGGTTGGTACTGGAGAGCCTAGGACACAAGGTCACAGTAAAGAAGATTGCCCTAAAGAAACCAAACATTTAGTGTAAATTAGAGAACAGGGACCCTGTAAAAGAGATAATTAGACAGTGACAGACTAGCAACTATAATAGTAAAGCTGGCCATAGACACAAAGATTTCCCTTTGATATCGGACGAATGATCATACGTCCTCATCTCCTGACCTGCCACTAATCATTCAGATCAAACAAAGTTGTAAAGAACAGATCATCCGATGTTCTGACCACAGCAATCGTAGGAAAGTTTTTGTCTGACAAAGCTGACAGTGACAGTCTCCCACTGAAGATCATCATATCGGCAATACATGCAGAAATACTATATGATTGTCAGCCAACAGAAATATTTTAACCTGTCTGATGGACTGAACAACCGATCAGCATAGCCAGATAAATGTCGGGATACTCCCCACACGGTCTGAAAATCGTACGAATCAAGGATTCTTGTGATCGAACCTTTGCATCTATTGTCCGCTTAGGACAGACAGGCCAACTAGAAAGAGCAGTTCTGAGCACCCACATAAGAGGAATCTGTCCCAGAAGAATCTGCCTGAATGTGAAAGGACCACAGTTTTGAAAGGGACTGAGGTTAGATCTATACTCTTGAAATTTCTGTAGAAGGGATCCAGATAATTAAAAGGTAGAAGGTATCTCTCCCAAAAAAATCTGCCTGAAGGGACCACAGTTTTGAAAGGGACTGATATTAGAAGGTATGCGGACAATGATATATTATCTCTACAAGTTGATCTTAAAACCTAACAAATCCATCTCCACAGTAGAGTCAGTGTACATATACTCTGTAAATTAATATTGCTGCAACCCATCTACCTCTATTGTATCATTGTACTACATGCATACCCAGTTTCATGTCTATGAACCTCAGTTGTCTACATTTTCTGAATTTGCAGACAATATCCTTCCTCCATACAAAGTCCCAGCTGAGAGAGAAAATCATTGTGCAACAGTGCTCTAACACCAAAGTGGATCAAACCTTGTTTTGAGCCAAAATTTTAGCAGACTAAAAATCTCATGATACAAATCATAGTTAGATCCCTAATCAGGAACACTCCAGGTCCCAAGCATTTCGGCTGACAGATTCTATACTTGTATATATACATATGAGTAAAAAGAACAGTGCTTATTTGTCTTTCATGTCCTTTCTTGCCTTGTAATATTGGACAGCATATTTCCAATTCATAGCTATGACATTAATAACAAGACTTAGGTTAACCCTCTATTATTTCTTCATGTGACCTGAATTATGAATGCATATGGAACACCTGTGCCCTGTCTAGAAATAGATTCTGAAATGATAGACACATTTGCTGTGAATGAAAAGGTTATAAGATGAATGCTTGCAGTCTGCATTTATCGGCTAATAACGAACCATCAGTTGCCTTCTTACCAAAATCCCACATAGAAAAGACTTATTGCCTCTTGCCAGTACATTATTTATGCTGCTGTGTCACACCATTATTGGACAGAGCAAAGGGATGTTTGTAATTTAAAAGATCATATGGACTGGAAGATGTGGGAGAGCAAAGCATGATGCTAATGAATGGGAGCAGCCTTCATATCATTCAGGAAAAACAGCCTTTAGCGTTTCAAGCTTCTGCAGAAGTCAACCTTCTGCCAGCCATGGAGGGAACCACAGTTCTATGCTATGATATTTTAAAGGGAAACTGTCATGGAAAAACATGTTTTTTTTTTTAATGCATCTGTTAATAGTGCTGTTCTAGCAGGCTTCTGCACTGAAATCCATTTCTCAATAGAGCAAACAGATTTCTTTATATTCAGTTTGTAAATCTGACATGGGGCTAGCCATTTTGTCAATTTCCCAGCTGCCCCGGTCATGTGACTGGTGCCAGCACTTTAGGAGGGAACTGCTTTCCGACAGGCTGTTGTTTTTCCTTCTCAATGTAACTGAATAGTACACAGTGGGACATGGGTTTTATTATTGAGTGCTGTTCTTAGATCTACCAGGCAGCTGTTATCTTGTGTTAGGGAGCTGTTATCTGGTTACCTTTCCATTGTTCTGTTGTTAGGCTGCTGGGTGGGGGAAAGGGAGGGGTTGATATCACTCCAACTTGCAGTACAGCTGTAAAGAGTGATTGAAGAGTATAACCAGTGGGCCATTCTGAAAGAGTTGTCACCGCTTTCTATCTCTGGATATGAAAATCTGAATAAAGTGCTTCATATTTGGAAAAGAACCAAAGTTGTCTTAATTTACCTGACTGTTGCAAATAGTGAATCCATATTTCACAATAAAAATACAACACCTTACTTATTATTTCTACATTTCGTTCTTCAAGTCCTACAGTTAAGGAGTCACGTTCTTGTACCTATATCTTGCCCCCGAATCTCCCCGAATAGCCTCGCCAGGCAATTTGGAGCGATTTTAAAAATCGCGCACTCCGTGTGAACACGCGCCGGCGTTTTCAAGCTATGCCGGTGCCTAGCTATTCGGGGAGATTCGGGGGCGATCCGTCACGGCGAGAAGTCGCCAGGCGACGGATCGCCCCCGAATCTCCCCATCTGGACTAAGCCTAAGGATGGTCAAACTTGAACAATACAATTTTGGTTATGCTCCTTTGCAAAATAAGCTAATTCATTTAGAAATGAGTCAAGCAAATCTCTTATACAGATGCCCCTCTACATTCTAATCTACACTGTCATTACTTCAATGCTCACTGTGGTTCTGGCATTCCAAAGGGGCCATGTGGTTAAAGTGGACTCTGCTCTGAGGCAACCCACATTTTTATTTGCTTCCAGACAGTGCCTAATGGGCCTCATGGGGTATTAAACAGTTCCAAGACATAGGGAAACATTAAGCAGTTCTAGGTCCCATGGGAGAGCTATCCCATACCCCAAGCAATGTTTTTCAAGTACCTGCAACTCTGCCATACCTTTCACACACAATTCACAGTCCAATGATAATATTTATCATTGCTTGTTAAACCCCTTTCCTGTTCTCCAAACTTCTGATATATGTATAAAATGTGAAAGTGGCATTGGCTTTTATATGTATGTATTCTGTCATTGTCCATCTGTCCAATGCTTCTGGAGGGATATTGTACACTTCTTTCCAAATGCTTTAGGCCTCCCATAGATAATATTGCCATTGACCTATCTTCTTGGATTGGTAGAGGACTTGCGACTGTGTTACCTCCAGCACCTTCACCACCCATGGGTGTCCTTCCACTGTGCCCCCACAAACTTGTAATGATACAAAACAAACACAAGGATGTGTATTGCTCTCATCTCCCTCCACCTCACCTACTCGCTGTCTTTCTTTCTTTCCCTCACTGCTATAATAAGTTAAAATGCCTAAATAAAAACTTTTTTTTTTAAAAAAAAGAAAAATGAGTCATGTAGGAAACATGCTGTAGGTATGATATACCTGAAGAGGGTCACAACAGTATTACAGCAACAGCAAAAAACAAGAACCATTAAAACTGGACCTTTCAATATAAGAACCTCAATCAAAATAATTGGACATAGGAAGGAAAGAATGATGCCACACATGAGCTGTGGGACAGACCTTGATCAGCCAGGCATGTAGACTGGTTCTCCGATGTTCATGTGTAGGGTCATATCATTAATAACTGATTAGTATGGAGTCATTACTGCAAATTATCATGTTGATAAAAATAGTCAATTTAATAAAAACAATTGATAAGGCTTGAGTGCTTTTTAAAATCAAAAGTAAAGCTTAGGGGCTTAAATCATAAACAATCATGGAAATGTTACATATTTTAGTGTTCCCATGAAACCTATCTCTGTCTCTAAAGGTGCCAAAAACAGAATTTTCAATTTGAATTTGCCCAATTGCATGTTTGTTCATGTTTGCCTTTAATTTAAAATAATTTACTGCAAAGGGCAACTTTCTCCAAACAGCCAAGAAAAATATCATAAGCAAAACATATTAAATAAATAGTCCCAAATACTATGCTTACGAAATTACTTCAGTTTCTCAGTGACAATGACTTCAAAGCAATATGGTTGTTAAACTTGACACACTTTTCCCCCTTTTAGTTGCTCAGGTTCCCAAATGTTCCACCATAAACTGTTTGTGTAAATAGTAAATAATAGTTGAACAATGACTAATGGTGACTGAGCAGGACTGGACTGAGAATCAAAATAGGCCCTGGCATTTCAGGTACACAGAGGCCCAATCAGCCCACAAAGAGGCCCAAACAGTCCCCACCAGCCCACTAAATACTGACTTTCTATGGCACCATATAGCAGCCCATCTGGCATTTGCCCTAACCCACAGATTGCCAGTCCGGGCCTGTGACTGAGTAATTACAATATTACAGTATACCACTGGATCCCAAGATATTGTAGCTACAACTACCAGCATCCTTCTTTTAAAGATCAAAGGATACAGGTCATGTTGTGATCAAGAAGAAGACTCTGCTAAAGCAGTTTCCAGTAAGTGATAATCAGTAGTAACCAAATATTAATTTACAATATCCATGAACACACGCATAAGCAGAGTATGTCATTTAAAGTACATCCTAGAACACATGGCAGATTAAATGCAATGCTTATTCCTATGTATATTACCCCCAGAAAATATATTATATTTTATATTTAATTTAATGTAGATTCTAGAACATATGACAACACAGTGTGAATTTTTTGTATAATGACCTAAGATCATGCAGGAGAATAAATACAGTGCTAATGCCAAGTAAAAAAACAATCATAAATAGAAAATAGCCATTTTAAAAAATAAGGACAGCCTCCTGGGATCCTAGGATCCAACGGTGCACACAAACATACCAAACAAACTATAAAGTTAGGTCACATGAGCCAATTAACAGACAGAGTTCTGTCTTTTGCTTCAACACTTCTTCCTGTTACAGTTAGAGTTGAAATATTTCTGGTCAGGTGATCTCTGAGGCAGCACACAGACCATCATGAAATGATGGTTCAAGGCAAGAGATGTAAAAGGGCAATATTTACTTAAATATATATACCAGGTAGGTAAGGTTCTTTAATATGTCACTTGATTTGATATAAACTATCTGTTGCTCAAAAATTCATTTTCGGGGTATAGCTTTCCTTTAAGTTTTTTTTTATCCATCTGATCAATAGGCTGATAATATACAAAGATTCACTGAGGCACTTAACATCTATTCTACAATGTCCACATTAAAGAATTAACAATGGACATAATAATTTTATATCTGACTGAAAGAAAAAAAAATAACTTGAGTGCTTCATTAATTGCCTTCATTTCTACTGAGCAGGAGAGAATGCTCGCTACAAGTGTTTCATGTGGTTTCTGCCTCTGATTGATTGCTCCTAAATTACCTACTGGGTCGTGGCGAAATTGAATTCATCTAAACTCAGCACGCCGCGGAGAGATGAAGTGGCAATTACTGGGTGAATATTAATCTTTAACTGTATAAAACACATTATTTAAATTTTAAAATAACTGTTTGATGCAGCTCAAGAAAATTAAATCAATTATATGAGTTTCTTCTGTGTTGTTTTCCAATATTAAGCTACCACAAGCATCTCCAATTATAGCCTTGCCAATTCTTTTGACAGAAAATTGCTCACAATAATATTCATAGTTATATAGTTATATATTTACATATTTACAGTGTATTTATGTGAAAACTATTTGTTGACTCTTTATGCACCATGAAGAACTCAACATTCAACTCAATGACAATTGTTGCCCACTACTGGTGTATCATAGGAAAATGAATGGTTCCTAAGGACTTCTGTGTTCTGTATAATTCTATAGGTATGCTAGAGTCATGAACTACAAGGCCCCCAGATGCAAATATCCATTACAGGATTAGTATCAATGTAAGGCTCAGGAAGATCTGGAGTGAGGAACAGACCACAGTCTCAGGGTGTGCAGACCAACTTTATCCTTACAAATATAGGGTAGGTGGAAAGGTTAGAGATTTTGCATTGTTTGCCTATCTTGCTTACAGGGTCAGTCTTGGCTGGTGGGAGACTGGGCTGGTGGGAGACTGGGCTGGTGGGAGACTAGGTAAAAAGTCGGTGGGTCCCCGGACCTCATGGGCCCTGCCAACCCAGACCCACACCAATCTAATGTGCCCAAACTGCCTCCTGATACCTGATTGAGGCCTCAACACATGGGGGGCTGTAGGAGGAGTTGCTGTTGGGGCAGGGGGCCCTGGAATGGGTGGGGCCCCTGTGGCAGAAGCTCCGGTGGACCTCAGCTCCTCCAGTTCGACCCTGTTTGCTCATCTAAATAACACACAAGTTGGGGGGGGGAGGACTTCTATATGCTTACCCCACCCCTCACCAATGTAGCATGTAGAAACGCAGTCAGCATTGTATTCATAGGGGTACCCGCAGGCCTCTCCTCTCTAAAACAGAGTGCAGAGACCTGTGGGCAGTTGGAAAGACCAGATGACAGCATGCTATGTGAAATAAATGGCAACCTTGCCCTTTTTTGCACTTTGCACACTGCCTACTATTGCGTAAAAGTTGGGGCTCAATTATAAACAATGGGCAAACTTGCTCCTGGGCATTAACCGATGGCAACCATGGCAATCAGATGTTTGCTTTCACTGGTTAACCTGCAGCTGGCTGAAAAAAAAAGCTAGTTACTGATTGGTTACTATGGGTTACTGCCCAGGTGCAAATTTACCCATGGTTTATAAATGAGCAACGTTGTTCTATGTTTTTATCATTTAAATTTCAGCAAGGCATAGCCCATCCCAGTTATACATGAATCTGACTCCACATGGGCTTTCCTCTGGGCTGCCAATCAGGTGTTTGCTTTTATAGAGTTGACCAGTAACTTCCAGCTGATTGGTTAATAAACCTGATGCGAACACTGTGGCTTATATTAATTGATTATTGTAAGATTATAATGAGAGAAATGCAGAATATTGTATTTCCAAAACATTCCACTGATTTAAAAATATATTTAATTTTACAATCAATTAATTTTAAGTACAAATGATAAATTATGCAGAATGATAGCGTGCCTGTAGGTTTAGGGTATTTTCGGAATGTTCTAGGATAACAGGATGAAGTATGTGAAAGGAAAATGAAGAGCATGCTTATTAAGTGGATATAATCCCCCTTTAATTGGCACAGCTGGTACAGAGTACGAGTAACTGGCAGATTATAACAGGTCACACAAAAAAAAGGCTTGTCTGTCTGCTCTATCCCGCAAGATGGGTCTTTGGAGCTAAACTAATACAAAGATCTCCAGGCAGCCGTGGGAATACTGACAGTTATTAGCCACTTCTGTTCCACACATGGTTATAAATCAAGGGGACTCGGCATGCAAAGTTGCAATAAATTATGGGGGGGGGGTTGATTTATCGAGGATTGTAGTGGCGATTCCTGAAGGATACCCATCTGTCTTTTGATTCACTAAATCATTTCCAACTGTCAAGAAAGTTTTAGTGCATTTTCAATTCAGTTACCTTTATTAATTCAGCAGAACATGTCTGACTCCTCTAAGCAGTGGAAAGCCATTCTGATCTATGGTTTGGCATAATTCAGGGCTGCTCACCAGCACCCATATAAATCCTGACTCCCTAATGAGAAATGAGTCAACACATTTGCACACAAAACCCAATCAGAACCCAAGATGAGCATCCATCTGACTTTTTATTTTAATTGGGTCCCATTCTACTCATAGACAGGGCTTTCCACCCAGATGTCCAGGTGAACAATGGATTAATAACTAAGGTCCCCTTGAGGGGGGGAACTGTAACAAGTAATATGGGGCCCTGTGAATTCTGATGGTGGCCTAACAACAGTAAGCTAATATTTATAAAAAAAAAAACCTTGGCCAGAAATAAATTTCAACATTTGGATTATTAGTTTTTCTTCATTTCTGCACTACCAAACAAGGAACAATTACAAGCATATTAAACATTAATCTCACCCTGTAATAAGCACTCCCATTTAGCTATACAATGTATTCTGTAAATACTATTAAAGGGGGATTTAACATTTGGGAGACTCTCTTATTTCAGGCTTATGACTTATCATTTCAAAATTTTAATTAAAATGCAAATGTAGTGTTTTTCAGGTGCAGAGGAAAGACGCTGTTCTATTAATGATATAAATATTAGCCACCAATTTCACAGTTGAGCGTGATGTTAATGACTCCTCCTAATTAAACATGTAGAGAGTAAAAATGGAATATTGCAATACCAACAATATGGGAAATTCCTCTTTTACAACAGTGATTTTTTTTTTTTGCTAAATATAGCAGCCAGTTTTGCTGTGCAACCGAGCATGTGATTGGCAAATAGCCTGAATGTTATACTGCAATGTACAATTAACCCCTTATTGCAATTCTACTTGCAGTAGGGAATGGGCTCTATGTAGACATCTTCCATTCTTTACAATGTATAAATGAAGTCTATTAAGCTCATTAGTTTTTAGACATCAGTAATAGTGATGGGCGAATTTATTCGCCAGGGCCGAATTCGCGGCGAATTCCCGCGATTCGCCGCTGGCGAATAAATTCGCGAATCACCAGCGAAATTTCGCTTGGCGAAAATTCGCCGAAAAAACGAGTTGCGCGAGGTTTTTTGACGCAACGCGCCGTTTTTGACGCGACGCGACACGATTCGCCCATCACTAATCAGTAATTGTTACTGCTTTTCTGTTTAATCTATTTAAAAAAAGTATCCCTTAAACATTCTTTCAGAAGGAATTAATCAATACAATAATACTTATATTAGTATATAGCAGTGCTGTCCAACTGGTGGACCATGACCCCCCCTTGTGTGCGCCCCATATGAAAGTCTGCCTGCTATGACTCCCATACTCTACCTGCCATACTCTACCTGCCCTATGTTCCCTGTGTGTGTCATATTCTACCAACCCTATGTTCTTTGTGTGTGTGTCATACTCTGCCTGCCCTATGCTCCTTTTGCATGCCATGCTCTACATGCCCTATGCTCCTTTTGCATGCCATGCTCTACATGCCCTATGCTTCCTGTGTGTGCCCTACTCTGCCTGCTCTATCCTGCACGGTTGTGCCATACTCAACATACCCTATGCTTCCTGTGTGTGCCCTACTCTGCCTGCTCTATACTCGCTGTATGTGTGTCATACTCTGCCTGCCCTATGTTCCCTGTGTGCCATACTCTGCCTTCCCTATGTTCCCTATGTGTGCTATACTCTGCCTGCCCTATGATCCCTGTGTGTGCCATACTCTGCCTACCCTATGCTCCTTGTGTGTGCCATACTCTGCCTGCCCTATGTTCCCTGTGTGTGTCATATTCTACCTGCGCTATGTTCCGTTTGTGTGTGCCCTACTCTGCCTGCTCTATGCTCCCTGTGTGTGCCATACTCATGAAAAGTCTGCCTGCTATCGATCGATTCGAACAAAATTCGCCAAAGCCACTTTGGTAGATTGAATTCTACTAAGCAGTCGAAAATTTTTTTGAAGGGGAAGTAATTCGATAGTCGAGTATTCGAATATTCGAATAGATTTTTATTCGAATTATTCGAATCATTCAATTCAATCGAGTTTACTGAATTCACTGGTCAAATTTACCTAATTTGCATATTCGAAATTCGAATCTTTTTGAAAATTTCAGATCATTCATGTGAATACATGTGAATTTAGTAAATCTGCCCCTAAAACTACAAGTGTAGTGAGAATTATTACAAAATCCAAATAAAGTACGAATGGAAAACTACGCTGATACCTCGAAAACCTTCTATAACATTGAGGTTTTCAGACAGTGGCTAGTGAAAGTAGAATACTAAAACCTCTAAGTCCAAATTGATTTAGAGCGGCCCAAAATGATCATTGACTAATTAGGCTTTTCACATTGATTTTATTGGGTTTTTTCACCAATTACATGGAGTCAGTGGACTAGTAAACCTTTCCAGGAGAGGAGTCTGCCTTTATACAACATCAAAAAAGACATGTCCTTAGACTGATTCCATGCAGCCACTGAAACTGTATTTAAACTGCATATCAACTTTTCCTGCTTCCTAAATCACCATAATTACCATAAATGTTGGGTTCTAACATTGCTTGTCATTTAGAAGTGTGTTAATGTGATGCCAGTGGAGCATTGCAAGTGGTACTTCTACACAAATCCATACAGTCTCATACAGTTTATGGTGTCACATAACCGTGTATTATCCTCCTATTCAGCACAGTTACAGATTGCCTGGGGAGTTTCTAGTATAATGGTAATTTTATTGAAACATACTATACACTTGTAGAGACTTGTGTCCCTGGGAAATGACTGGCATTTCATTATTCCGCTCACTCTGACTTCTGAAAGGGAACAACATGAAATAAAGGTGTCCTACTTTCCCATATGGCGGAGACTCCTGAAATGTCTCAGAATAAACAAGGTGTGATAGATTGCTACATAATCCTACTGTGTATTTATACTCTATAGAGTCATTATTTGCAAATATGTAATGATACATTCGGTAATTGTTTCTTCTTATTTGCTGTAAGTGGGCTGTTGGGAAGGCTGAGAAAGCATTTTGCTACTAAAGTAAAATCACACAGCGAGCGGCACCTTCCGCAATAGTACTCTATGCTAGTGATGGGCGAATCTGCGGCGTTTCACTTTGCTGAATTTTTCGCGAATTTCTAGAGAAATTTGTGAAACGGGGAAAAATTCGGGAAATGTTTTGTATATGGTCCATCTTTGGACTCCGGCGCCCATTGCTGGTGTCAAAAAAATGAGAGGCCGGCAAATTTTCCCAGGCAAAATTTTGCTGGTGTTTCCCAAATTTATTCCCCTGCAGTGAATCGCGGGAATTCGCCGCAAATTTGCTGCAGGCGAATAAATTCAACCATCACTACGCTATGCCTCAAAAATGGATAAAGCATATTTTTTGCAATTTGGGTGCAAGTTGAGGTTAACGTCCCCAAATTTGGCATTGCATCATTTCCGCTAAAAGTAGTGATTGTGTGGCTGCAATTCTACTGCATCTTTTGATGCAACCTCAGGATGGATTATACGGGTATGGGATCCATTTTCTGGAAACTGGTTAGAAATTTCTCAGTTATAGGAAGGCCAGCTCCCATAAGCTCCATTTTATACAAATAATTTTAATTTTGAAATATGATTTTCTCAAAAAATTGCTATGGTTCCTGTGGTGTTTGTGCAAGGTGCCTGTAGGTGTCACTGTTCACAAGAGTATAATGTGCATACACTGTACTTTCTATACTGCTTAAAAGTGATAGAGTTGATGTTACTGTTGAAGTGTAATGGCTGCATGAACCTGCTAATAAAGCACCATCATACTCTACTCATCCTCAGCTATCAAAACACAACAGTTCGACTCAACATGACTCGTGAGGACTTACCCCTCTGTAACCCCCCAAAGACTTTCCTTGTTCTCCCCCTCAGTTTGCAGAAAGCAAAGACTGGGCAGTTCTTACCTCACAAATAAAAAAGAGGAATCACTTGGTATTCACTGGCAATAAAGAAAGCAACATGATATAATATGGGATATGTAACTTTGTATGTTGTGACTATATATCTGATTGATAACATTTACAGGTCTGAACTGCCATTTGATTAAAATACATCTGATTGTAACTTCAATGTAAAAAAATATCAATCAATAAATATTCAATAAAAAATGATTTCCCTTTTCTCTGTAATAATAATAAAACAGTACCTTGTAATTATTGGAGGCCAAACGAACCTATTGGGTTTATTTAATGTTTACATGATTAGTTTGTAGAGCTGCTTATCTCTTCCAGTCTCACTGTCACATCAGTCACAGGCTCCTCAGTCATGTTGTACATTTCAATTAGCCTTTCAGATGTCTTAAAAAGTGACTTCCAATACTTAAGTCTGTGTCCTGCCAGTCGTGCTGATATAATAAGGTCTGTGTCTTGGTTTATTACACCACTTTGTAAGACGTCGATTTTCCCACAGCAAATGTCTGTTCAACCAGCAGCCATGGGTGTCCCTGATACATGATACAGTGTCAGTGTTTATGAATAAGGACAACATATTGATAGCCCAAAGCAGAACAAGCACTGCACCAATTATTAAAGATATTTTTTTTATTCATAAAGTCTAATATACCGTCTATAACAAAGATACACTGCTTTAAACACCATCCATCTCTCGCTCTATCTATCTATAATCGATCTATGAATCTCTCTATCTCGATCAAGGTATCCTGTATCCTGATATTACAAGTTTTCTGTATCACTTACTAAGCACGCACAATACATGTGTAGCTATTTCATTGCTAATGAATTTGAAAATATACCTACATGTACAATGCAGAATATCTTAGACATTCACTTGGCAATTAATAATTTCTATGGTAAAACTGATGACTCTGCTGCTTGGGGTGTGACACCCCTATTTCTTTGCTTAGTTCTCAGTGCACTTTCATATACCAGCACATACTCTCCCCAGATACCAAATTGCATGGACTTATCATGAACTTATCTCATTGCTTCTATACGTATCATCAGTCAGGCAGCTTCTCAAAGAACATTGCCCAGAGCTAGTTATATGAATGTCACAATCACTAGATTGAAGTTTATCCTGAATGTTAGTAAAAGTCAGTGTAGGGATTGGCACAGGGCATGACAGAGGAAGAGTCAGCAGTTGGTGGGTTGTATGAGCCTGGCAGCTGCTGCTATTATTATAGACAGGAGTGGTAATTCTGGAGAGTCAGGCTATTTATAGAGATCTACAGTAGTTATACTGTATTGGACTAAAGGGTACATTTGAACTCCTGTCTGCTTGGGGCCTCGGGGGGGGGGGGGGG
>CM044431.1:28610062-28648899 GCA_024363595.1 Xenopus borealis
GGGGGGGGGGGGGGGGTTGACCCCCAAGTCCCATTTAAATCAACATACCTTAAATCTGATAAAACTGTTTAAAACATGAAAAACCCAAAAAGGATTGCCCCCCCTCCCCACCATATGCAATGATGCTGCTTAATTACTATCAAGTACAAAGTATTGTTTTTATTTTATTGCAGAGAAAAGGGAAGTCATCTATTAAAACTAGAATTATGTGCTTAAAATGGTTTCTTTGGGAGATGAACTGTATCCGTAACTCTTTCTGTCATATATTCAGTTCAGTACACTCCTTGTGTATTTTGGGGGAAGCACTTAGGCTTTTGTACCACTGGGTGGAGGCAGAGTCCACAACATACCACTTCCTTTCCTGTTTCCAGAGAGCAAGGCATGCACTGGGCTTAAAGTATTTTATCTAAAGGAAAACACCTGAATGAATTTATTGAACGCTGTATATTTGTTCATAACAACTGATGCATTTACAAAATGCTGTAAAACATTTGTAAAACCAAAAGTGTTTAATATTACCACAGATTTTATGCAGTTATTTTACACCAATTTAGACCTTGAGTAATCCATTAAAGCCAATAGGAAAGAGGTATAAGATCACTGAAAATCATAGCATAATTAATGCAATTTATTATGTTTTTATCATTTCTAAATGACACTGTTTACACTGCAAATAATTCATTTTACAATATAAAATTTAATTCCTGAACAAGCAAGTGAATTTTTGTAGTTGTAATATTGGTGTGTAGGCAGCCATCTCAGGTCATTTTGCCTGGTCATGTGCTTTCAGAAAGAGCCAGCACTTTAGGATGGATCTGCTTTCTGGCAGGCTGTTGTTTCTCCTACTCAATGTAACTGAATGGGCCACAGCGGGACCTGGATTTTACTATTGAGTGTTGTTCTTAGATCTACCAGGCAGCTGTTATCTTGTGTTAGGGAGCTGTTATCTGGTTACCTTCCTATTGTTCTGTTGTTAGGCTGCAGGGGGGGGGGAGGAGGTGATATCACTCCAACTTGCAGAACAGCAGTAAAGAGTGACTGAAGTTTTTCAGAGCACAAGTCACATGACTTGAGGCAACTGGGAAACTGACAATACCGTGTATCTAGCGCCATGTCAGATTTAAAAATTAAGGGACAGATTAACTAAGGGTCGAATTCGAGGGTAAAAAAACCCTCAAATTCGACCATGGGAATAGTTGGGAATTGTTCCTGATTTTACCACAATTTGATAGGTCGAACGATGAAATAGAAAATATTCGATCGATAGAATAGTTCCAATCGATCGATTTGAGCTATTTTAACCATTCGATCAAATATTTTTTATTCAATCAAAAATAATGAAAGCTAATTCGGTAGCTTTGATGTGGCGAACTAGGTAGTCAAATAAAAATTTTAAGGGGAAGTGACTCGAATAGTCATATACTCTAACCGATTTTTATTGGAATCATTCGATTAAATCGAATTTTCAAAATTCACTGGTCGGAGTGGTCTTCAAAGACGTTCGAATTCAAATCTTTTTGAAAATTCAATCGAACGTCGAATCCTTCATGTGAATTCAGTAAATCTGCCCCTAAATATAAATCTTTTATAAAAACTGTTTGCTCCTTTAGAAACAGATTTCAGTGAAGAATGCTGCCAGAGCAACACTATTAACTGATGCATTTTCCCATGGCAGTATCCCTTTAAAAAGGACACCATATGATGTCTGGTGATGTTAAAGGGGTGGTTCACCTTTAAGTTACCTTTTAGTATATTATAGAATGGCCTGTTCTAAGCAACTTTGTAATTGGCCTTTATTTATTTTTTTATGTTTTTTGAATTATTTGCTTTTTTTTCTTCTGATTCTTTCCAGGTTTCAAATGGGGGTCACTGACCCCATCTTAAAGATAAATTCTCTACATATATATTGTTATTGCTAATCTTATGACTCCTCTTTCTATTCAGGCCTCTCCTATTCATATTCCAGTCTCAATTGTATGCATTTCAGAATGCTAAAACTGCAAACTAGAGAGCTACTGAATAAAGCACTAAATAAAAAGCTAAAAAAAAAAAAAATGTGAGCCAAATGCAAAATCATCTCAGAATATCACTCTCTACACCATAGTATAATTTAATTTAAAGAGAAACGACCCTTTTAAATATATGTAGTCCCCCATTACTTAAAGTTTCCCTTTTTTTATTGATCTGATAGCACCTTCCTGGTATAAACAAAACTAAAAATTTTTACCGCAGACAACTTGTCAGAGTTGTTTTAAAAAAAAAAAGTAGCAGGAACCAGAAACAATGTTGAATGAGATTATATTAGATATTACAGCAGCGTGAGTGAAACCAGAAGCCGCAGTAGTAAAAACACAACGCTCTGGCGTCTCTGTATTCTATTCATGGGTCTAAATCTACACAAGGGTCAAGGTTACTCTCCAGGTCAAGCTGTGTAGAATGTTATAGCCCTGCAGGCGACATGTGAGGAGGCTTTTCTATAGAATACAATTTCCAGGTTTCCCTGAGAGGTTTTGGTGGTTTTTCCATGTCCCGTGGGTTCTCGTTTCCATGTTTGAAGGAACTTGCGTATGTTTGCGTTCAGACTCATAGCGGAAAACAGTGATCGGATGAATGGCTTTAACTGCAAACAAACACTGGCATTTCCTTCAAATAAAGACTAATGCTCTGAGTCTCTAGAATAACATGCCTTGTGAGCTTTAGCATTTTAGCCTTTATTAAATTATTTCATAATTATACATACATACATACATACATACATACATACATATATATATATATATATATATATATACAAAGTCCAACTAAGCTGCACACCTCATCTAAGAGAAATCAAAGATCCATAAGACCTTTGAATTTAAAACGTAGCATTTATTTGCTCCTTCAAAGGAATCGTGGCAGATTTGTTTCCATAAATAGCTTAGTGAACAACTTCTCTGTATTAGTCCAAGTCATATCGCAGAATTATAGCAGTCACGCAACGTTTCAGGAATACTCCTTTCCCTTTCTCAAGCGCATCAAGCGTGCACAAGACTTGGACTCATACAGATAAGTTGTTCACTAAGCTTTTAAGTTGTTCACCTTTAAAGGTCTTATGGATCTTGGATATCTCTTAAATGAGGTGTGCAACTTAGTGTTGGACTTTGTATATGAGCTATGTGCAGATTAACTCACCGCCTTTTTTAAGTTTGCACCCTAATGATTTTTTTCTTATATATAACTAGTGCATCACAACACGTTGGACTTGTGTATATATATATATATATAAGTGAGGGGCTCTGCCCTATCATTAGAATGACTAGAAACATATGTAATGTATGTACCCAATCCATGTTCTAGTGAAACAAAACAAACTACATTTCTTTAGAAGGGGTTTTTTGATATATAAAGAGTGTTAGATATCTTTAAAGTGTCACTATTACCAATTTTAAATAGGAACATCTAAAACCATTAAAAACAATGTAATGTGGAAACTGTGTAGCAAGAGAACTAACTTCAAATCCCAAACAGCTTATGTCTCACTGTATTAACACACTATTTATTAGGGGTGCGAATTTCTATAACCACCATCATCTCCGTCATCTTAACTATTAAATTATATTACAAAAATAGACAAGCTGAAGTTCCCGATATCACCTTACAAATAACTGGCCAAAGAGTACATTTCATTTAGCCCTCTGGGAGCCACTGTATCCAAAGTGCGCATCCACTTGGCTTCACATTCACATATATATATACAGTTGTGCTCATAAGTTTACACACCCTGGCAGGATTTATGATTTATTAACCATTTTTCAGAGAATATGAATTATAACACAAAAACTTTTCTTTCACTCATGGTTAGTGGTTGGCTGAAGCCATTTATTGTCAAACAACTGTGTTTACTCTTTTTAAATCATAATCACTACACTAACTACCCAAATGACCCTGATCTAAAGTTTACTTACCCTGATGATTTGGCCTGATAACATGGGGTCATTTGGGTAGTTTGTGCAGCGATTATGATTTAAAAACATTCTGGATAACAGGTCCCATACCTGTAATACAGACATTACATAAAGCAGTATGTTTAATGTAGCTTATAATAACAGGAGCCAGTTCCTGCATGAGGGTTCCCATCGGAATTCCTTTCAGTACCTTTAAGATCACTCTTGGAAATATCTGTTGACTTTCAGCAGACCACAGGATTTACTCTCCTTTATCTAATTTATATCTAGAAATACTGTAAAGGTGAGTTAAGTTTGGCTGAACAATAAGTCCTGCTAATGGATGTGCTATCTGCCAAATGGACTAAACTGCTATCATGCAAATCATATTAACACAAATTCTAATCCCCAACCATCACCCTGGAAATATCATTACACCCACTATTTAAAAAAAAAAAAAAAAAAAAATATATATATATATATATATATATATATATATATATTTCTCAGTGAAGTCCCATGGTGTCTGAGAGAAACTCTAATATTGTGGAAAAATATTTTCTGTTAACAACACAGGTAACATTTCATCCGTTTACTGGTTGGAAATATACTGCCCAAATAGCAAGTCCAGCCACTGTAGGTGTGAAAGGGGCTGTTGTATAGGGTTATTGTTTCAATGCTATTTTTGGAAAAATCTCATTATTTATGCAGTTGAAACCCAAGCAGATTGTTTAGGATGAGATGCATAACACTGAAATACGTCTGTTCTTGAGCACAGGTAACGTTCATAGAGAGAGGGGTCATATTTGTCTTCAGGACAAAACATTCTAGTTAATGAGAGGTAGATAAAAGTTTCTCTCCCTTAGCTGATACCTTCTTGAACAACCCTACTGCATGATTTATGTAGTGTTTTTCTAAGCAATCGTATTTTAAGTGAAAAAACGGGGACATGTCTCTGGTGGTCAGTTCTTCTCAGGTTCTTCTAAATCTTCTGTTACCTGCTTTATATTGAACTTTGGAACCCTCGGCTCATGCTTACACCTACGCTATGAAGCTGAAGATCATCACAATGTTGGCAGTCTATAGGGTTTTATAGTAAAACAAAATAATTCTGAAATAGGACGAACCTCTACTGTGTAGATTTCAAGGGGCCTGACAGCAAGGGGCCTGATAAGGACATTTTGGAATTAAAACCCCCAGGATGCTATAACTTAGCTCTGAGGTGGACTAGACTAGACTCTGTGCTTCTCAGTTTGTGTAACTCCCAGAGCTGGGGAATGGCCAGCAATGAGATTGTAGACACATAAGGGATCCTTGCTCTTTTTGCCCTTGCGTTATTTGCTTTGCTTCTGCTCCAGTCATGTTCATGCTCCAGTCCTGTTCCTGCTGCTGATCTTGTTCCTGTCACTGGGCTGACTGTCCTGCTGATCCTTCCTGTTCCTGTCTTGTCGTTTCTCTACACCAACTCTATATTCACCCTGCTCCCAGATTGTCCTGTCTCTACACTAACTCTGTCTTGCTTAGTGTTGCAATCTTTCTGGTTTTCACCCAGACAGCCCTAATTTCGGGAGGGCTGTCTTGGTGAAAACTGGCTGTCCTGATTAGGAAATATGGACCTGTCTCTATAGGACAAGGAAAGGCATAAAAATAAAATCCCATTTTTACTTTCTTTTATGAAAAGGAAACCGATCTCCAACATACTTTAATTAAAATATTTGTACCATTTTTATAATAAACCTGATTGAATGCAATGAAATCCTCACTTCATTTACTGCTGTGGATAGGAATTGTCAGATGGTCCCTAACTGCTGGGCAGGGAAGCAATCAGACTTATGAACAGCAGGGGAGCCCCCACCTTACTTCTCAGCCATGCAAAACTTCAGCAGCTGTGTTTCTCTGTAGAGCAGTCAGTGACTGTGTAGAGATTTGTATTGGATTTTAATTTTTGCCTTTACATCCCCGTTAATGTTTCCAACTTCAACTGCAGGGACTATGATCATGGAGCCGGATTTAAACAGATAAACTGGGATTCTATTCAAGGATTATTTTGCTGCGGCCACTGGTTCTGCAGAGTTGGAGAAAGTTTGCATTGAACAAAACAAAAACTATAAACTCCACATTAGATTACATGACAACACAGGACCCTGTGCAGTCTGTATATTCTCATTATTAGTCTTATTATCATCAGTCTTGCTGTATCGGCTTCTGGCAGATATTATTTGACTTGTGTGATTTTGATAATTTATTAGGATCCCTAAGCAGCCCAGATCACACTGAGCATGTGCACAGTCTTGGTCTTGCAAAGATTTATAACAAAGTTACAAGATGACAGCCCCCTGTGGCCAACTTTGAAAACATAAATCATTTGTTTGATTAGGCTTGTGGTGCAGTAAGTTCATGTTTATGTTTAGTATACAAAATACAGCATTTCTAGCCTTATTCTATTTTAGACTTTCCTTGTCCTTTAAAATCAATGGCATATCGATCAGCCAACCACCCATGACTGCCAGGTCATAACCACACTCAACATCACAGGATCACAGGCACACCACCAGACCATCACCTGTCCTGCCCCTTGACACAAGGGCCACCCCTGACAGGATCAGGTCCACCCCTACCTGGTCTTCCTGTCTGCAGAAGGAGGCAACCCTAGTCCTGCTCTTGCCTTGTCCTGTCTCTTCGCCCAGTCTGTCATGCTCAAGCCTTTTCTTTTTTCTACACCCACTCTGACCTGTTCAAGCCTTGTCCTCTGTCTACACCCACTCTGTCCCACTCCTGACTTGTCCTATTCCTGATTGGTCATAATAGCTTGTTGCTTGCCTGAAGGACTCACCACCCGCCTACCAGTGGTGATATTTTTCCAAATCCCTTACACCAGAACTCTGAGGAGTGTTTCAGCTGTGTAATTTTAGCCAGTATCATCTGTTAGACCTAAGCCTAAAAGCAATGAGTGGAATATCTAGAATGTTATAAATACAATAAAATAAACACCTGACTACCTTAGCTTGAATAGGAAATCATAACATAATAGCTTCATTCAGACAAACGTCACATTAAAGTGATTCCCTGAATCTGTTAACACATAAAAAGAAGCACTGTAACAAATACCTTCACAAAAGATCACAAAACAATTAAATACAGTCCAAGTACAGTATCAAGGAAACCCTGAAGCCTTCAGACTGGGAAGTGAAGCCTCACAAGTAACTCAACAAGATATCGCATAACAAGAATCCCTGAAGCCTTTAATGTAGATGAGACCTAAACATTAACAAATAACTCAACAAAAGATCATGTAACACAGAATCCCCAAGTCTATAGAAGCAGATAATCATCAGGCCAGAAGGAATGCAACTTAAAACCAGTATTGGACTCACCTGTCTCTCCTGCTCTGTTTGACGAGCTTGCACGGATAAGGGTAACAGCTGAAAAAAAATACTGGAAAATATACAACTTCATGTCTCAACTGTAAAATTATAGAATGTGACATTTCCTTTAGGTGCAGAGCGTGTAAAATAACTAATGACGAAGTGTCAGAACCAGGATCTTGGGCATTGTGTAATTCATATTTAAGTATTTAAGGGCTTATTTATTAAATCTCCATTTTTTTCTGGTCAAGTTTCTAAAGGGGGAAACTCGAATTTTTAGATAAAATTTTTTTTTTTAGAGATTTATAATACCCCAAAGCTTTTGATTTTGGAGATTCGGGTTTCAGACTTTCAAATTTTTTTATACCCCCCCCTAAGAGTCACATCAGCCTGAAAAACACAGTCCTCTATCTATAGAACAGTTGAAGCAGTCCCAAATAAAATAGGTCCCCTTCTTTGTGTATTTTATAAGACGAAATGTTATTTTTTGGGTTTACTGTGGCTATTTAATAGGTGCTTAGAAATTGAAAAATGACAGATGATAGACAAATAGATAGACAGAGGTGTCCATATTGATATGTTGTTATAAGCACTGCATTGTCTTTAGAATCACATGGAAAAGGCATAAATTGCATGAGCCATGGAAAGTCTAACAATTCAGTGCAATGGGTTATGTTTATCCCTATATTTTCAGAGAACAATCAGTCCCCTCAATATCCTTCCTCAGTATCTGTGGTGGAGACTGTAGTTATCATAGGGACAAAAACAGGGGTCAGGTTCATCAATAGCCAATAACCCCCTTCAATATCACCAACCCACTCCAACAATGAATCATAATGGGGTCTTGTGGGGAAAGGACCACTTCAACCGACCAATGTGGATTTTCACACCTGCATAGTGGATCTGCCTGTTTTTCAGCTAAATGTAGATCAGGCAGGACCTCCCAAGTGTAATATATAAAGGATGAAAACTGTCAGTTTGGTCTGTAGGAGTTCAGCAGCTATTGCCATCATCATCAGTATGGCCATTGTGAAGCACATCTTATGGAAAGCTGATGTTTTTAAACAATAATATTCATTGGATACTTCCAGGAACACTTCCAGGAACACTCCCACTCAACTTCCCAGGCAGCACAAAATGACAGAAATGACAGAAAATTAACTTTGGGGTGCGCCCAATTTTATTAAAGGTACATTGAGCCATCACATATGCATGACACATTTATGGGAAGAGCTGAACAAGTCCAAAACATTTGATACATATGTCTCTCTGCACTTTCACTTGCAAAGTTCAGGTAGAGACTCCATTTTGTTGTTCTGCACTGTTCTATGTATTTGTCCCTCTTTCTATAGAAAAATATTCCTTATGTTTCCTTACTCCAAAAGTGGATCATCTTAGTAGCCCTCCACTGGACTAGTTTATTAATCATGTGAAAATTGTGATGCGGTAAGTCTGGCATGGTCTTTAGGAAAAAAGATTACACGGTGTTTCAACATTCAACAAGGAACTGTAGAAACTGTGGATAATGGAAAGTTGGCATGGGCAAGTAAGGTGAGGAAACCGTGGGCTAGGGCATCTATAGATGAAAGGGCTCTGCTTAAATAAACTGTAAAGCATAAGCAGGCAGTAGCCTCAAGTTCATTGTATGAAAGTGAAGAGCACTTCCATTACTATAGGTGGCAGTGATCTTAAATGCTTCATCTAATGCAGTGATCCCCAACCAGTGGCTCATGATCAACATGTTGCTCACCAGCCCCTTGGTTGTTGCTCTTAGTGGTCTTAAAACAGGAGCTTATTTTTTTAATTCCAAGTTTGGAGGTATTATTTAGTTGCATAAAATAGATGCACTGCCAAACAGAGCCTCTTGTAGGCTGTCAGTCCATATAGGGGACAGCCAATCACAGCCCTTATTTTGTATCCCAGGCACTCTTTTCAAATCTGTGTTTCTCCCCAACTCTTTTTGTATTTGAATGTGGCTCATGGGTAAAAAAGGTTGGGGATCACCGATCTAATGTATCGTTATTCTGATAGTTACCAGAATATACACACTATTCTGGCATTTAAAGCTCCTCCTCATCTGTGTGCTTTGAGTAAACAAGCCAGATACAATTTAAAATGAGATACACCATATTCTCATTACTTTAGAATTTCTTGCTTTTTACGCTTACTCTAGGACTCAACCTGGCTGAGGACCCCTTACAACCTGTACTCTCCCCTTGCAGATTCAAATTAATGTCTGTACTGAAGCAATGCAAACTACTAATGTATGTAATATATGCAATATATTCCTACAGTTCTCTTTGTGTAATGCACTTATACGTGTTTTATAAAGGACCATTGATAATTGTGTGGTGAGCTTATGAATTCAAGCACTCAATTGACAAACGATTGCATTCCTACTTAGGTGATCATTAAATGCAATAGCATTTATATCAGCAATTTATTGGCAGACCGCAAAGCCATTAAGCTCAGTTGCTGCAGCAGCTCCAAGAGTCTAACACAGCATTAACTAACATTTTCACAGACAATAGGGGGCACACAGGAAACTCACTGCTGCCATTTCATTTTCAAACTCAACAATATTTCCTACTCAATATACACAGCACATTGAATTTTACTCTATGTTTCATATAACAGTGATATGGATTATTTCCAGTGAGAGGCAGAACATAATCTCCTATGTGGGATTAAATATCCTCTGTTGAAAAAATATATCAGAATAAGCGATGGTGATCTTATAAAAGCAGGAGACCAGAAGCCTTTGTGTCTTTAATACAGTTTTAGGAATGCCAAGGTGACTTGTGGGAACCTTCAAATTTTCAATGGATAAGCAGATCTGTTTCTGTGATACACTGTCACTGGGGTATTGATGTATCTCAATTATAATCAGGGCTTTCTAATGTAACAATACTGTTCAGTGGCCAACTATAATAAGGATAATAGCACCCACATTACTTTTTAGCGGACAGCAAGGTTAATAATCCAAATTGATTGCCTCTGAAGGTTATAGAATGCAGTGTGAAATAGATCCTATTTATGCCCAATATGAAATACTTGCTAAGAGCCAAAAAAGCCAACACATAGGGGCAGATCTACTAATTAAAATGGACCATTGAATAGGTCTGTTTTGATCAAATAAAAATGGTTCGATCGCATTTTGTGCAAAGACTTTCGAATTCCTAGGACAAAATTTCAGGACGGGTTATAGGAGGTCCCCCATAGGCTACAATGGCAATTCGGCAGCTTTAAGGTGGCAAAGTGTTGAATTCAAATGATTTTAAAGGGCCAGTATAGAAATGAGATATTTTTCTATTTGGCCTATTCGATAGTTGAAGTAGCCCAAAATTACTTTGAAATTCGAATTTTTTAAATTTGAATGTTATTTAAATATTCGACCCTTAGTAAATGTGCCCCATAAAGTGCATTGACTTAACCAAACCATTCCAGTAGGTAGTAAAGAATACATGTAGGGGGTGAACTATCAGCGTTCACATTTTTGCCATTATTCTAACGTTTTTTGCACAAAAACTCACAAATTTGAAAAAATTTTGCATCTAAAAGATCACAAGCTCATGTAGAAGTCAATGGGAGTTGTCCTAGGCAAGATTCAAGTCTCTCTTTTTTTTAATTCACGTTTTTTGAGTTTTTGGAACAGACAGACTCACTAATTCAACGTTTTTTTGAGCTTGTAAACTCACAAACTCAATGTATTTGAGTTTTGTCCACAAATGTATTAAATCAATTAAATTTGTAATAAATAAGAAATGTTTGACCTTTTTTTTTTTTTTTTTTTTTTTAAATTGTGGGTTTATTACAAGTAGCAAAAACATCTAAAAAATCACAAATTCCATGTTTGATAAATAAGCCCAGCAATTGTGCATTTCATAGCATGCTACCAAACCTTGATGTGTGCAGCGTCAAGACTGCAACCCTTCCCCTCCCTTATTCACCCAATGACCACTAAACCTATTTCTTTCCACAATAAGAGAGACTCTGGCTTGGAAAGAGAAGGCCACAGTTAACATTTTTTTATAACATCAAACACATGTAACAGAACCATATGAATAACATATACATAAACATCAGACCTTACTCAACTCCAAAGGGTGAAGAACCTAATTCCCATGTAATACTTTAGTCCTGCCTCCTTTCCTCTCTGCCCTGAACCAAGGTTGATTACTTTCCCACCAGGACCCCAAGTCTACCAAGCTACTCATGCTTCCTGTAAGCTACCCTGTTTTCCTTCTCCCTGAAGCTCTGAGTAAACTGGGGCAACAAGCAGAGTCCCCTGCTTCACCTCATATACGTTGTGAGCTACTACTCCTACCGCCACCTGGAAGCAACTGCTGAGGTAAGCCACATCCCTCTGCTTGACTCCCCCCTGCTTCCTCCTTAGAATCTTAAACTGTCCAATCCTTACACAACTGTTATAACACATAAAACATGTCCCTTAAACTCCCAGAAATGTGTTCAGACTTTCCATAACCTGCCAAATTTTGCAAAATGGGCATGGTATTTATGGGATTTGGCCACAAAACAGGCTTCAAAACAATTTTCTGCTGCGAGACAGAATTTTTTGTGCCTCTTTCTGATTTGTTGGGATATGCCGGTGCATATCCTGTATCTACAACTGGAATTAATAATGATTTATTAGAGAAAGAATGCGCACATAGGGTACGAATTAGAAAGTTGTCAGAGATACTTAGGAAACCTTGTAGAGGACTGCTATTAATTTGTGTTAAAAAATTCTTCTATAAAAAGCATCCTATCCATCGCCTCTCCACCAAACTCTCTCTTTCCCCCTGAAGAGATAACATCTGTTTAAGGGCCATTAGATGGTGTGAAAACTGAAATGTCGTACCTAGAAAACCAAAACAGACAGCTTGCCGCTCTAAATATAAATAATTCTGAAGAGCTTTTGCCTTGGAGAAAGAAGAACAATGAATGTGCAGAAATGGTGGCTTCAGAACAACCACCCAATTATCTTTGAATAATATTTGATATTTTGTTGTTGGAAACAAAATAGTATAACGGAAATCGTTAGTCATACAGTATAACGAAAATCGTTAGGAAACCGCTTTCAAGCATTGCGTATATTTGAGATGGATTACATGAAGTTTATCAGAAATGTGTTTCTTTTTTTGAAATGTGGGATAGAAAGGTGGTTATGGACAGACATGTGTCATAATAAGGAAGGAAGAGGCACATTCCAGATCAATAATATTGAAAAAAGTAATAATAGCACCTTGTCTCCGGGGATTCCCAGTGAAATCAACTCCATTGTATTAAATATTCTCTAACGTGCGAGAGAGAAAACGGTTTAAAATATAGAATATTCATTACAATTACTGTTGTTTAATAAATCAGAAAGTTTGGTTAATTTGCACTTCATTAATCAAAAAAATTGAATTCTAAGCAACTTCCAATATACAATTTTTTTTAAATATTTTTCTTTGTAGATATACAGTGGTGTGAAAAACTATTTGCCCCCTTCCTGATTTCTTATTCTTTTGCATGTTTGTCACACTTAAATGTTTCTGCTCATCAAAAACCGTTAACTATTAGTCAAAGATAACATAATTGAACACAAAATGCAGTTTTTAAATGAAGGTTTACGTTATTATGGGAGAAAAAAAACTCTAAATCTACATGGGCCTGTGTGAAAAAGTGATTGCCCCCCTTGTTAAAAATAACTAAGAACAAAAGTAATTGAGATCTATCAGTCTGGTAAAGGTTATAAAGCCATTTCTAAAGCTTTGGGACTCCAGCGAACCACAGTGAGAGCCATTATCCACAAATGGCAAAAACATGGAACAGTGGTGAACCTTCCCAGGAGTGGCCGGCCGACCAAAATTACCCCAAGAGCGCAGAGACAACTCATCCGAGAGGCCACAAAAGACCCCAGGACAACATCTAAAGAACTGCAGGCCTCACTTGCCTCAATTAAGGTCAGTGTTTACGACTCCACCCTAAGAAAGAGACTGGGCAAAAACCGCCTGCATGGCGGATTTCCAAGGCGCAAACCACTTTTAAGCAAAAAGAACATTAAGGCTTGTCTCAATTTTGCTAAAAAACATCTCAATGATTGTCAAGACTTTTGGGGAAATACCTTGTGGACCGACGAGACAAAAGTTGAACTTTTTGGAAGGTGCACGTCCCGTTACATCTGGCGTAAAAGTAACACAGCATTTCAGAAAAAGTACATCATACCAACAGTAAAATATGGTGGTGGTAGTGTGATGGTCTGGGGTTGTTTTGCTGCTTCAGGACCTGGAAGGCTTGCTGTGATAGATGGAACCATGAATTCTACTGTCTACCAAAAAATCCTGAAGGAGAATGTCCGGCCATCTGTTCGTTAACTCAAGCTGAAGCGATCTTGGGTGCTGCAGCAGGACAATGACCCAAAACACACCAGCAAATCCACCTCTGAATGGCTGAAGAAAAACAAAATGAAGACTTTGGAGTGGCCTAGTCAAAGTCCTGACCTGAATCCTATTGAGATGTTGTGGCATGACCTTAAAAAGGCGGTTCATGCTAGAAAACCCTCAAATAAAGCTGAATTACAACAATTCTGCAAAGATGAGTGGGCCAAAATTCCTCCAGAGCGCTGTAAAAGACTCGTTGCAAGTTATCGCAAACGCTTGATTGCAGTTATTGCTGCTAAGGGTGGCCCAACAAGTTATTAGGTTCAGGGGGCAATTACTTTTTCACACAGGTTTGGATTTTGTTTCTCCCTAAATAATAAAAACCCTCATTTAAAAACTGCATTTTGTGTTTACTTGTGTTTACTTGTGTTATCTTTGACTAATAGTTAAATGTGTTTGATGATCAGAAACATTGTGTGTGACAAACATGCAAAAGAATAAGAAATCAGGAAGGGGGCAAATAGTTTTTCACACCACTGTAATTATGAGTCATTACATATTATTGATTTGGCTCGCTCTATAGTATCCAATGATGACTCATGTCAGCAAAAATGTAATTTTGCATTAGTGTATACCTCTGTTTATAATGGACACAACACTAGAGGCAATTTGCCAAAGGAAGGCAGGACACAAAGTGAAAACAAGGGTAATCTGCCATTTCTTTGTAATTGCTCACAGCCTGTTAGTCTAGGTTGGAGTGGACAGGCCTTGAAGAGAGGGGTTGGCAGGGAGGCACCCCCTAACTTGCAGCTGGCTTGTGCGACCAACAATGCACTCCTAATATCTTGCTGGCTAGTGATGTGCAAATTTGTGGCGAATTCCCACAATTTGCCACCGGCTAATACATTTTTTTTGGACGCTGGCATCTGATTTTTCGATGCCGGCAATGTGTGCCAAAAATGGACGCCCGCATCCAAAATGAGAAGCCGGCAGCGAATTTTCCCCGTTTCGTGAATTTCCTGAGAAATTTTCAAAAAAATTTGGAGGAGTAAAAACGCCCCAGATTCGCCCATAACTATTGCTGGAACTTGTAATTCTTACTGCTTTTTAAACCAAAAATCTATAACCTTTATTTTGTCTTCATTTAAGGCCTGATTAATCCAAATTCAAAAACATCTTCCTGTGATTTCAATATAAGTTCTATATTATTGTTCATGATACTGCTCCTTTAAAGGACAAGGAAAGTCCAAAATACTGTAATTTATCCTTATTGGAAGCAAACCCAGCCTATTGGGTTTATTTCATATTTACATGATTTTCTAGTAGACTTAAGGTACAAAGATCCAAGTTAAGGAAATATCTGTTATCTGGAAAAACCCAGGTCCAGAGCATTCAGGATAACAAGTTCCATGCCTGTATTACATTGCAAGTACATGTATGGGATCCATTATCCAGAAACTAAGATATAATTAATTCTTATTGGAGGAAAACCCCCAGGTTCTGGATTACAGGTACCATACATGTATTGCATTGCAGGTATTCTTAGAAATGTCTCTAAAGCTAACATCTTTCTGAATTGGCCAAAGCCAGTCCATGCATTGATCGTAGTTCATTACAAATTAAATGTTGTTATTAATATTGATATTAATATTGATATTACATCTTAAGGGCAAACCTACCATGAAAACTTGGAGCATTAAGAAATGACTGGAAACCACCCGTGTTTCATACAAATCACTGAGACAAATGGTTCAACAAGAAAAAAGAAACATTTGGCAATTGAAAGTTGCTGCCGGTAAGACTGAATCAGCAATTTCCCTCAAAGTGCAACTTAATGAAGTGACATGGCCGCCTGGCTAAAATCTGTGGCAAAGAAAAAGAGTATGGGATAGTATGGTGAGTATGGTAGTATCCAGGCAATAGTGATGGGTGAATAAATTCGGGAAGGCACGAATTTGCTGCAAATTTCTGTGCTTTTTTTTCGGACGCCCATTGACTTTAATGCATTTCGACAAAATAGCCGCACATATAAAAATTGTCGCTTGCATCAAAATTGTCGCTTCTGAATTATTTTGACGCCCATTGACTTCAATGATTGAAAAGGGAAGTTCACCATTCCGTTAGTATGTTATAGGACTGATCCTTAGCAACTTTTCAATTGGCCTTTTTTTTTAATTATTCACCTTCTTCTTCTGACCCTTTTCCGCTTTCTAAAGGAGGTAATTGAGCATAGCCGCTAAAAACTATTGCTCTATGAGGCTACAATGTTATTGTTATTGCTACTTTTTATTACTTCTACTTCTACTTACTTTTATTATCTTTCTATTTAACCACTCTTCTATTCATATTCCAGCCTCTTGTTCAAACCACTGCTTTGTTGTTAGGGTAATTTGGACCCAAGCAGCCAGATACCTGCTGAAATTGCAAACTGGTGAGCATCTGAAAATAATTCAAAAAGTGAAGACCAATTGCAAAGCGTTTCAGAATATCAATCTTTACGTCATACTAAAAGATAATTTGATGGTGCACAACCCCCTTTAAAAAGTTCCACTATTGCTTTTTGTGTGTTTCATGATTAATGAAGGACCCCCCTCCTCAGCAAATTGGAAATATATGATATTTGTGAACAGGAGTTCTCCACTTAATAGCCTCAAATAGACAGTAATATATGATGGCATAGAAAGATATACAAGGCATGATGTGTCTTGGATTTTCCTAATGTTAAATCATTTGCTAAAGAACGTTCTAGATCTGTTATGAAATTTTTCATTTTGCCATCTGCAAACTTTTTTCTCAAAACTGCAGAAAAAAAATTTGCTGCAACAAAAAAGTACCGAAACAAAAATGAGGCCATGAGAAAAAAAACCCCATTGACTTTAATGCATTTTGAAATCACTGAGACAAAAAAAAAAAAGCTACCACAAGAAATAACTCCCATCAACTAGGGGTCACTGACCCCATCTAATGGATTTAAAAGTGTCACGCTTAAAAAATCGTTGCGTGTAAAAAAAAATTGACACTAATTGATTTCAATGCGATATGTTCATCACTACTTACTAGTGATGGACACATTTGCGAAATGCAACTTTTGACGCCTGCATCAATTGACGCCTGAATCAAAATAATGTTGACGCGCGACGGTTTTGACGCAAGCAACTTTTCCAATGAGCGTCCAAAAACATTTTTTTTTATTCTTTTGATGCCAACGAATTTTCGCCAGGCAAATTTTTGTGCCAGTAAAAATGGAAATTCGCCTGGCGAATTTATTAGCCCATCACTACTACTTACAATTTACAAAGTACACACAGGGAGGACAAGTATTAGAATAAACACAATAAATACAAAAAAATCATCATTGTGCCATGTAGTAGGAAGAAGGTTCCTGCACCAGAGAGCTTACTATCTATCTAAGTGGGTTAATAACATACAGGCACATATTGGAGGTCAAAAATTCACAAGGTTTGGTCATCATCCCTTAAGAGCTGTAGTAGTCAAATTTAAGTCCTATCACACAAGTCCAAAGCACCTCAAGAACTATCACTTACTGCAGTCAATAATTAGAAACCTGGAACTTCAAAGGGTGTCAGTATTATTACCATTTACATTCACATTCATTCTCTGCTTTAGGAACAACAGAAAAGCTTATATTTAGGTCCAGATATACCCATATTCTCTGTGCTTAAGCAATGGTAATTGTTGAAGTGACTAAAGAAAATCAGACATAAAAATGGCACCTATATTATCCATCACGCAAATAGTCTTCTGCTAACAACTTATGTACTGATCTGTACAGCAGAGGTAACAGAGCTGGGTTCTCTGGAAATAAAAATTACTTAGAATAGAATAGAATTTTGAATCATTCATGTGAATTTAGTAAATCTGCCCCTATGTGTACTGTATATTGTGAGTGGGTCCCTAAGCTCAGTAAGTGACAGCAGCACAGAGCATGTGAATCAGTGAATCAGAAAAGAAGATGGGGAGCTACTGGGGCATCTACTGGGGAGACACAGATCTTTACTGCTAAAGGGCTGTGGTTGCCTTGGGCTGGTACAGAAACCCACAACATTTCTAGCTACTTCTTTAGCTAGGCTTCAGTTCTCATTTAACAGAATACACCTTACAGATCCTTTTAGATTTAATCATTTGTTTTAGGGGCTAGAACAATTTGTTCCAATATGGAAAATAATTATCCAAACTCTTGCCCCCCGAGGCAAACCAGACAGGCGATACGGTTCAGTGCTCAGTGCCATCAAGTAGAATGGAGTACACTGATCACCAATGCAGTTCCACGCAGTCCTACAAACGGACACTGGGTGAAACATGAGTTAGAAAACCATGCATTGGATCTATCTTATTATATCTACACTGTAAGATAAGCCTCCTTAGCAGTGGCAAGCCTTGTACAGTTGATAGTGGTGCTGCTTAACAGTTCCAGGAAGAAAGAAGATATTTTTGTGAGCCAAACAAAGTCAGACATTAACAGCCCCAACCTGCCCAAATGAAAGGTACTTGTTAAATTGTCCACAGTGCATTTGTATGATTAGCCTATGAATCAGTCAATGTTGATTATTGCTTGATTGTCACCTTGAAACAATGTCCTACACTATCTAAATGGATTCAATGTGCTCAATGTCATCAATAAGGTGTCTTCAAAAAAGTTCATCATAATGCAGTTAATGTATTCTTGACTTCTGACACAACCTTATCCCACAGCCACACAGCAGTATTTATGGATGGATTCAATGTAAAGCAGCATGCAATCCTCCGGTAATATGGAACTATAACTCCAACACTGTAGCTGGAAATAGTCATTTAGCAGTAGCCTATGGTCTACAAGTTTTCACAAACCAAAAATATTATTGTCCAAAATAAAATATTGGTAGTTTGGAGAGCTCAACCCTCAACCGTCTAAATATACCAGTGTATTTCTCAGATGCTAATACTGGAAGACCTGTTTCTGGTCAACTGGTACATACAGAAGAAGAAATCCAGTAGCACACTGCAGGTGGTGAATACATTTTTGTGATTTATTTATCCCATAAATTATAGGCCAGTAAGTTTGACATCTGTGGTGGGAAAATTATTTGAAGGCTTGTTAAGGGATCACATTGAAAATTTTGTCCTAGGGAATGGCATTATGAGCAGCAATCAGCATGGCTTTATGAAGGATAGGTCATGCCAGACAAATTTGATTGCTTTTTATGAAGAGGTAAGTAAGATGCTGGACAGTGGGGGGGCAGTAGATGTGATATATTTGGATTTTGCCAAAGCGTTTGATACCGTGCCCTACAAACGACTGCTTTCTAAACTAAGGTCTGTTGGGCTTAATGAAGTCATTTGCACATGGATAGGGAACTGGCTACAGGATCGGGTACAGAGGGTGGTTGTTAATGGTACATTCTCTACTTGGAGTAAGGTTCTTAGTGGGGTCCCTCAGGGCTCGGTGTTGGGTCCTCTTTTATTTAACTTGTTCATTAATGACTTAGGGGAGGGTGTTGTAAGTAATGTATCAGTTTTTGCGGATGACACAAAACTATCCAGCCCAATTAATTCCATCCAGGATGTGGCCTCCTTGCAACAGGATCTTGACAAACTGGCAATCTGGGCAGATAAGTGGCAAATGAGATTCAATATTGATAAATGTAAAGTCATGCACCTGGGATGTAAAAATATTCAAGCTACTTATACCCTTAATGGGACTGCACTAGGCAAATCCATTATGGAAAAGGACCTTGGAGTCCTTGTAGATGATAAACTTGGCTGTAGCAAGCAATGTCAGTCAGCAGCATCAAGGGCTAATAAGGTCCTGAGCTGTATTAAAAGGGGCATAGAGTCACGGGAGGAGGGGGTCATTCTTCCACTTTATAGAGCACTTGTAAGGCCACATCTAGAATATGCCGTACAGTTTTGGTCTCCCTCACTCAAAAAGGACATTATTGTATTAGAGAGGGTACAGAGAAGGGCAACTAAGCTGGTAAAAGGTATGGAAAATCTTAGCTATGAGAAAAGACTGGCCAAATTGGGGATGTTTACGCTGGAGAAGAGGCGCTTAAGGGGTGATATGATAACTATGTATAAATATATAAGGGGATCATATAATAATCTCTCTAATGTTTTATTCACCAGTAGGTCTTTCCAGATGACACGAGGTCACCCATTCCGTTTAGAGGAAAAGAGGTTCCGCCTAAATATTCGGAAGGGGTTTTTTACCGTGAGAGCTGTGAAGATGTGGAATTCTCTCCCTGAAACTGTTGTACTGGCTGATACATTAGATAGCTTTAAGAAGGGGCTGGATGGATTTTTAGCAAGTGAGGGAATACAGGGTTATGGAAGATAGCTCATTATACAAGTTGATCCAGGGACTAGCCCGATTGCCTTTTTGGAGTCAGGAAGGAATTTTTTCCCCCCTCTGAGCCAAATTGGAGGAGAGGCTTAGGATGGGGTTTTTTGCCTTCCTCTGGATCAACTAGCAGTTAGGCAGCTAAAATTAAAAATAAGAAAAAAAAAAAAAAAAAAGGTTGAACTTGATGGACGCAAGTCTTTTTTTCAGCCTAACTTACTATGTTACAACCATATACATACAAAACAGGGGCAATGATATAGGCCCTCCTAGATCCTTTATCAAGCCCTCCAAAAAAGTCTTGACTTTTACATTTCTTTTTTACATCGATCTTTCATTATGGTCACCTCCCAATCTAGAACCTTGCTCAGTTTCCATGGACGGATACAAACTGGCATCTTCAATAAAGGACAACAAACTTGATTAGAGATGATAAGAAATGAGCAAACGTGGCGTGGAGCTTTAAGAGCTTTGCAGACCAAATGCATCACAATGTTATTATTTTATGCAAGATCAAATTTTATCAAATAGATTTGGGGGGGGGGGTGGTATCTACATCTCTGCACAGTCTGAATTATTGGAGCCATTTATCACTTGAATAATTTGCTTCAGTGACAGTACTGCATGGGAAACCATTTCTGCATGATAAAAAATAGCAGTTTATTCTTATCCAGCTGTGCAGTTTAAAAATGTCTGTCTGTCTGTCTATCTCTCTCTCGCTATCTATCTATCTATCTATCTATCTATCTATATCCATCTATCTATCTCTGTCTGTCTCTCTCTCTCTCTCTCTCTCTCTCTCTCTCTCTGTCAATCTATCTATCGACTTTATGTGTATCTGTAGGCAGTTAAACATTAAAGATTTTATATTTTTATAAAGATACAGTAGATACAGTAGGTTCTTTTTTTATTAAACTATATAGTTGAATACAAATATAACTATCCCAACCATTATAAACAGAATTCTGATGAAACCCCAGCCCATGTCAGATCTCCATTGAATACAAATCCCCCCCAGAAGGGTTACCTGTCCCGAGAGAGCCAGTAGCCAGCCTCACAATGTACTGCACAAACTTCAGTATCTGCCGTTTGCAGCGTTTCCTACAACCGCTCATCTTTCTAAAGGCAAAATATCCCTCGTAGCCAAATTCAGTGAAAAAAAGCCAATAAAGGATCAGTGGATTTGCGATGAAAGGTTCCCTATAAAAAAAAAAAAATCCTCGGGAAGGGAAAGTCAGTTCTAGATCCTGGATTTCCCGGAGATGATTTCTAATCTGGTATTTTCTGTTGTTTTTTGGGAAAAGATACAGAATTACAGTGTTGTGCTGAAGGTAATTCCCTTAACGCCAGGCACTTCTACAGTGACACAATGCAGACAGTCTGTCCGGTGAGGCACATGGTAGTTAACTGGATATGCTACAAGACAGATTCACTTACACATTGTTCCCAGTAGCAGATACAACCTTACAGCCCTCATGGCTATAGGAGGGGTTTGTCACTTTTACACACTTACACACATACACTTATTTACACTGACACACACACATATCCAAACTACTTACAGTGCATGATTTCTGTATTCAGTTTTATTATAAATACATAATTATTTTATAAAGTTAATGAAAACTTAAATAGTTTATCAGGATCAGTAGAGCTTACTCATATTTGCATGCGCTCTAATGTACATAATAAAGCACTGTACGCCACCAAAAGTATCTGGTATTACCATAAGAGCTCATGAAAAAATGTTCGTAGTAGGAATGGCACAAAGAGGACTAGAGGACTTCATTTCAATGCTTGATGCAATTAAAAGTATATTTTATGTAACAAAAAAAAAATCTCAAATGATGTAGCCTGAAAGAAAGAAAGAAAGAAAGAAAGAAAGGAAGAAAGAAAGGAAGAAAGAAAGAAAGAAAAAGATTCTAATCTGTTTGGGAGAATTTGTATGCGATTCAAGTTTGGGAGTATGTGAGAAGTAGTATGTGACAAGGAGAGCTAAAATCATTGATGGTACCTATTGGTTATACACCCCGCAGTGATTATAATTGCTGTAAACCAGGTCAGTTTTCCTTGGAAAAAGCTTCAGCACAATTACAATCAATTGGTCATTAGGAAGTGGCCAAAGAGGACATGGCAACAATGATTTCTCTGGAGAAAAAGAACCTGAAAGGGACATGATTACTGTTTACAAGTTAGTTAGAAGAAAGTGGGGCCATGGTGTAACTACCAAACAACAGACCATCAGCTGCAGGGGGCCCTGAGGAGAGATGAGGCTGGGCAGTCTAGGGTCTGTTGTATGACCTGACTGTCTGCCCATCCACCAGCAGATGCAGCAGTCACTAGATGCAAAGTTGGCCCATGCTCTTATCACATTGGAATGGTGCACAAGTCAGTATTGCAGAGGGTCTGGAAATATTTTTTGCGGTGGGGCAGTTCCTGAAAATTATGCACCTGTAGCAGGAGATCTTTTTTCCCCATGGAAAAGAAAAATGATTCAGAGAACCCACTTCCTAGACTAGAGGAACTGAACTTTCATTGGAAGCAGTGAAGGTAGTTCTTCAAAGTGATGCCCTTTGCAGTGTCATATGAGAATTAATTGGTAAATTGGCAGCAAGATCAACTATGCTTACATTTGGATGGGGGTTAGGCTGCATGATTGGGGAAAAATGGGGTTAATTGTGCTGTTGTTGTATTTAGGGATTAGTAAGTGAGGGTGCTGAAAAAGCTGGTGAATGGGGTTTGGCTGCACAAAACCGGTGCCCAAAACAATTTCCTTACAGTCTACTATGGTGTCTACTTACAGGGCCGGATTTACATAGTGGGCAGCCCTAGGCCCAATGTTGGTCATCACCATCTCCTCCACCTTCCTTCATGCAAATTTTCATCATTGGGACCAGAGCAATAGGATGGGAAATTAAAAAAATTTTGTGTCTCCTGTGAATCCCCAGTTTTTTAAACCTATGTGGGAGTGGCAAGGCACCATGCCACCCCCTAAAATCCTGCCACCCTAGTCCCAGGCCTTGGTGGCCTTTCCACAAATCTGGGACTGCCTATTTATCGCCTACAGTATTTTGTGAAGTTCAGCATTTTTGTGCATCTGCTGCTTTTTGCACAAAAGAGATCACTCTTGCTATAAAACAGACATTAAATCCTGATGCAAGGCAATTAAACAGTCCTGATTGATTTGCTATTTAATGGAGGTGCTGCAGAATAAAGATCATGTGTGCGAGTGATAGTGAGTAAATAAATGGCTTCAGTTTTTCTCTCTCTAATGATATCTGAGCCGCTGTACTGTGTGTATGAGACAAGGCCAACAATGCTGACAGCTAATTAATGTCCACACAGTGACATTGTCCGGCTTCATGAAGACCATCCCACTGCTAATTACTTTTTTATATTGAGAAGATTGATGTTGTTAATGATGTGGCATAATAAAATTACATACAGAACACAGCGCTGTAGTATCTTATAGTTGCAGGGTGGGAAAGAAAATCAAACAAAGCCATCTCCATCCAGTCACCAACTACACTGTTCTTTCTAAAGCATGGCACGTTTTTCTGCTGCAGGATTAATGGAAATGTACATGTATGATAAAAACAGGGCCCTACAGGCAAGCGTTACATAAATTTGACTCAATTTCATTGTAAGTGGGTGTGTAGCAAGAACAGAATTCAGGTACAAGTGATTGCAGAGCTACTGGAATCGTCTTAATTCAGAGCTGTCCAGCTGGAGGCCCATAGATGAAGACCACTGCTGGCAGCATTAGCACACAGGAGAGAATCCTTATAAACCAACTCATTTTAATGCCCTAATCAATCAATGATGTGCAATTACAATTTCAGGTGCAATGGGTTCAGTGCAATTCCCAGTGCATTTAGATATTGCATTGTCCAAGGGGAGATTCCATTCATTGCAACTGTACTGCAGTTTCCAGTGCATTTAGATATTGTGTTGTCCAAGGGGAGATTCCATTCATTGCAACTGTACTAAATTCCACCTAGTTCAGATAGGGTAGTACTGTAGCTCCAAAATTCTACTGAATCAATAGGCGCAACTGTCCAAAATTCAGAACAGGAGGCAGGAGAATGAAAGCAGAGCTGAGTGCAACTAGACGGAAGAGCAAAGAGCATATGTTGATGCAAGTACCTATTGTCCCCTCACTAAAGATATATGAGAGATTTCTAGGTAGAATCTTTTGCCATTATTACTGTTCTTCTAGTTCATTCTTCCTGAATCAGTCCTGCTGGCTGATACATTAGCTGATTTACAAGGTGTTGGATGTAGTGATGGACGATTCCCGCGATTCGCGAAACGCCAGCAAAAAATCGGTAAAAAAAAACGAGTCGCGTGATTGACGCGACGCACATCAAAAATGATGCGTGACTCGTTTCGCGAATTTTTTTTGCCAATTCGCAAATTTCGCTGGAAATTCGCAAATTTTTCACTAGTTGGATGGTGTTTAGCAAGTGAGGGAATACAGGGTTATGGAAGATAGCTCATAGTACAAGTTGATCCAGGGACTGGTCCCATTGCCACTTTGGAGTCAGGAAGGAATTTTTTCCCACTCTGAGGCAAATTACATAGAGATGCTTTAAATGTTGTTTTTTTGTTTTTTTTTGCCTTCTTCTGGATCAACTAACAGTTAGGCTGTTTCAAGCTAATCTTATAGGATTGTTTTGCCATCAATGTGGATTTATGCTAGCCTAGTTAACCTCAAGAATTTTTATATAATATCATAAACAAAAAAAAACCAAAATTGTTTAAATTGAACAAATTGGGAAATGTGTCTACTGCTTTCTGGAGAACAGAGCCAGAGAACTTAGAAAAGTAATTCCTAAGGCCAAAATGAAACACAAAGAAGGAGACTAAGCCAACTGAAATTACTGATAAAGTAATGGAAGAAGCAGATAAAATGTAATTCCTAGTTTTATTTCAATCTAGCAAGATCTGTAAAGGCAAAAAGTGCGCTGACATTTCAGGGGCTGATTAATAAAATAACAAAACCTCAAGCAAATCAATATTTGTGCGTAAAATAAAGTGAAATTATGAAGTATGCTGGACTGGACATTTGAACTAGATGGTATATCTACCAGGTGACTATCAAGCAGTAAGATTATATGGAGAATGTAGTGTTGTTATTTAGAAGTTCCAACTTCAAAACACTGGCCTAGCACCCTAGAGGTTAGCCACAGTCTAGAATATATATATATATATATATATACACAAACAGTTATTATTAATAGTGGGTCGATTAAAAAGATGTAAAAAAAAGGGAGTTCTTTATCTGAAAACGTGTATTGTGTTACAAAATCAATTATTCCATTGCAAAACCTTTATAAAGGCTCAGCAATTATAGAAATGATTTTGTTTACAATTAGCATTAATTGATTGGGCACATGGGATTATTTTTAAACAGTCCAACTGCCATATTCAGAGCCAAAAATAGAAAGACCATATCACTGTAAGTGGGAGAGTTGCTGGCACATATTTTTTTTTTTTAATAATTATTTCTCTTGTGCTTTTTAGCCAATGTATTAGCCCCCCCAATATATGTAACTGTTTGACCTCTTGGACCCAGGACCCTGGTGTTCCTCTTCGCTGAAAAATGCACCTACCTGGGATATCTTTTATGGGAGCTACTCTTAGGTCCACACTTCTGTTTCATCAGTCTGGGACCATATGAGCATAAGAGTAATATACTCAAACATATTATTGGTAAGAGGAGCACCAGCTCAGGGTCCAAGGTCAGTGATTATACTCACTTGGGTATAGTTATAATTTTAATAATAGTTATAATAATAATAACAGCGCCACTGGACATGGTTAGGGGTTGGTCAACTGAACCAAACCAGAAGTGAGTTACAGGGGCAACTCTCTAATTTATGTAATAGTATTTAACGAGAGATACTTTTCTCCAGAACTACTGTTCTAGCATTCATTGAAAGTTATTTTTTAATTGGGAGATTCTTAATTTCCCTCAAAAGTTGGGGATTCAAGGAAACCAATATTTCCAGCAATATGATTAGGGCTGAATCTTGTATGAGATGATCAAGATGACATAAAGGTATGGGATCTATTATCTGGCAACTGATTAACCAGAAATCTCCTAAAAATGGTCCTGCCATTGTGAACAGTGCATTGTTTTAACAACTCTTTATTCTTGAAATATTTTCCATAATAATGAGTTAATAAATAATAAATAACAAAATCCCTTAAAGGGAGTCTGTCATGATTTTTATTTTTTCTTTCTAAATTTAACTGTTTACATTATAAATAATGTACTCTACAAGGTAACATTTTATTCCTGAACCAACAAATGTATTTTTTAGCTGTGATATTGGTATTTAGGCAGCCATCTCAGGTCATTGTGCCTGATCCTTTGCTTTCTGAAAGAGTCAGCACATCACAGTGGAGCTGATTTCAGATAAGCTTTAGTTTCTCCATGACTGAGGGCACCAGAGAAACTAACAACATGTCTAACCCCGTGTGAAATTTCAAAATTAAATACAATATGCTATTTTGAAAAATGGATTCCAGCACACAATTCTGCTGAAGCAGTACTATTAATTGATGCATTTTCTTTTTCCCATGATAGAATCTATTTAAATTTCTATTTGATGTCAACTAACCCAGGTTAAATCCATGCTGATGACAACACAATAGCATTGTTTTTTCTAATGTTTAGAGGTGTTTTACTGGCTCTCAGGAATGGTCATTTAAATCACACAAAAAGCCTTATCTGTAAAGTTTGAAGCTTATCATATAATAAGTTACTCACCTTTAGATCAGCTACAGACAGAGAAATACCCAATATCATATCAATAACAGAGTGAGGTCTCTGACACTAACCTCTGACTACCTCTAAATTAAAATTACTGGTATGACTCGTGTTTAATTTGACTGAAGAACATCTTCTAACTCAATCAGCACATCAGTCATACACACATAATCCACTTGTATATAACTAAACACTTCTGTTCTTCTGGTTCACTTTAGCCTTTTCTAAGCTGCTTTTACCTTGGGGGTAAGGCCAAACCAAAGAGGCTGTTAATGGAATATTTCAGCTATAGCAACATGGACAAACCCCTGGTTTTGTTATTAAAGGGAAACTGTCATGGGAAAAAAAGTTTTTTTTTTTAAATGCATCAGTTAATAGTGCTGCTCCAATAGTCTTCTGCACTGAAATACATTTCTCAAAAGAGCAAACAGATTTTTTTGTATTCAGTTTTGAAATCTGACATGGGGGTAGCCATTTTATCAATTTCCCAGCTGCCCCTGGTCATGTGACTTGTGCCAGCACTTCAGGAGGGAACTGCTTTCTGGCAGGCTGTTGTTTTTCCTTCTCAATGTAACTGAATAGTACACAGTGGGACATGGGTTTTACTATTGAGTGTTGGTCTTAAATGTACCAGGCAGCCCCCGAATCTCCCCGTCTGGACTAAGCCTTTGGGAGCTGTTATCTGTTTACCTTCCCATTGTTCTTTTGTTGCTGCTGGGTGGGGAAAAGGGAGGGGGTGATTTCACTCCAACTTGCAGTACAGCAGTAAAGACTGATTGAAGTTTATCAGAGCACAAGTCACATGACTTGGGGCAGCTGGGAAATTGACAATATGTCTAGCCCCATGTCAGATTTCAAAATGAAATTTAAAAAATTCTGTTTGCTCTTTTGAGAAATGGATTTCAATGCAGAATTCTTCTGGAACAGCACTATTAACTGATACATTTTGAAAAAAATTTTTTTCCCATGACAGGATCCCTTTAAACTGTACAAAAAAACATGCAGTTGTGCATAACTAAAGCTGGTAAATATATTTACATAATTAGTTCCTGGTTAAGGGAAATTTACGGCACAAAGTGTAATAGTGATGGTATTAAAATAAAATCTAATAAGGTTTTGAACTAAATAATCCAGCGGAGGAAAGTGCGCCGCAGAAGCCTGGCTTCTATCACAACGATCAGACCTTTCCTTTATACTGTATGCCCTTGACAGTCGCTGGATTCATTTTCCATACTGCAGTCGAAAGTAGATTACATTGCAGACAGTCAAGCAGAAAATGTTGTGTGTATCTTCCCCCATTCTAATTAAAAATTCACAACCCTGAAGAAAGATGTCATCAAAGAAAGTGTCATCTCAGGCTCTGACCTTCCATAGAAGGTAAATACAGAGTGGAGTAATGGAAGAAAATGATACTGTTGTTATTGAACATTGCAAGACACTACACATTTTACCTGAGCTTACCTGGCCCAGAGCAGCAGCAATAAGATAAACACTATATATATTAGTGATGGGCGAATTTATTCGCCAGGTGCGAATTCGGTCTGGCCCAAAGGGCAGGAGCATAGAAATGGAATTTGATGAGCCTGGTCAGTAGAGTAGCTGCTCCTTTTGCACTGACTTGGGGAGTTCTGAAAGAACTCTAAAGCAAATGTATTAGTAAAATTATTTGTCATTGGAAAACATGTTTTTTTCATAAAGCATCAGTTAATAGTGCTACTCCAGTAGAATTGTGTACTGAAATCTGTTTCTCAAAAGAGCAAAAAGATTTTTTTATATTTAATTTTGAAATCTGAAATGTGGGTGAAACATATTGTCAGTTTCCCAGCTGCCCCAATCATGTGACTTGAGCTCTGATAAACTTCAGTCACTCTTTACTGCTGTACTGCAAGTTGGAGTGATATCACCCCCCCCAGCAGCTTAACAATAGAATAATGGGAAGGTAACCAGATTGCTGCTACAAGATAACAGATCCCTGGTAGATATAGGAACAGCACTCAAAAAGCCAAGTCCATTTGAGACACATTTAGTTACATGGAGTTGGAGAAACAACAGCCTGCCAGAAAGCAATTCCATCCTAAAGTGCTGGCTCTTTCTGAAACCACATGACCAGGCAAAATGACCTGCTGAGATGACTGCCTACACACAATATTATAAATTTTAAAAAATACACTTGCTGGTTCAGGAATGACATTTTACATGGTGGAGTGAATTATTTGCACAATGAAATTTAGAAATAAAAACTACACCATAAAAATCATGAAAGAATCCATTTAACCCCTCTTTACAGGGAATATGAAAGAGTCAGTAAAGACTAGGATCACTTTAAATCTTCTCAGGGACCCCACTGAAAGTTTTTTCTTTCAATAGCCCCAAAGCAAGTGAGAGAATCCAACATGAGAACTAACATAAAATATCAAAAACATTTGTACTGTACAATTACAATAAGAGAAGAAAGCCAAACAGATAATGGTGCTCCAATGTGCTGCTGCTTATGACAAAGATGGTTGAATGATTAACTAGAGGTCTGGACTGGATGTAATTCTATGGAAGTGGTTTTCGATACGTATTCTAAACTAAGGTTAATTAAACATTCAAAACCACATGATTTGTGCAATGAGGAGACAGTACACAACATAAAGCTACTACATATTAATTAAAACTTAAAGGCAACAATGTATCGTGTACTGTAAGTTGTAAGATAATATTTCTGTGATTTGGATTAATGTTTTTTATATTTATAATCAAGCCATTTATTTTGCATCAACTTATATTTCTATAAATGTGCTCCATTGTGTGTTCCTTGAGAACTTCTGGGTGAAGCCCAGGGCTGCCCATTTTTACCCTGCCTATCCAGTTACTGGGTTCCATTCCAGTAGAGTACCATCTACAAAGAGTTTGTATGCTTCCCTGAGTTGTTTGCATTTCCTCTGGCTGCTCCGCTTTTCTCCAGCACGCCACATACAGGTTGCTTGATGAAACTGCTCCTATAGTGTTACCGTGATACGGACCTTAGACTGTAAGCTCCGCTGGAGCAGGGACTAAAGTGAATAATGTATCATCTAATGTAAAGCAATGCAGAATATGTCAGTGCTATATTGCAGTGTCGGACTGGGGTGTGCAGGGCTGTCACCTTAGAGCCCCCTTGTCTCCCATACCCCAATTATGACCCCATGTGACACGTATCTTGCTCACCTCTACTTGCGGCCATTATCGTGGGTGAGGTATGAGCATACTATGTTCTGGATCAGAGTGGGGAGCTGGTCCCATGAAAGTCAGGGCCCACTGGGTTTTTTCCCAATACAGTGTCGGCCCAATCCAACCCTGTATATAAATAAAGGATAATAATAAAAATAATAACTTGCTATGAATCCTATAGGGATATTGCCAAAGTATATGATGTTTAGAGACCCCAAAATGAAGTTAGTGCATATAAGCTGTCCCAGAAATCACTTCAGCCACGGAATAAGCAACACATTTACTGTATTTTTAGGGGGTAAAACACAGAAAAATACGCTGACCGCCAAAAAGCATATGATTTTGGAAAGTACACATTCAGTCAAATCCAAAATTGGTAACAAAGGCTTTCTACTCCAAACTACTGATTCTCAATGCTTTCCCAAAATTGTCAAATTTGATGAGATACCAGGAAATCACCTCAAAGCTTCCAGTTTCTAGCATTGTATCTGCCATATAGTATTAGGTACCAAGACCAAACAACCTAAATATGAATGCCAGTGTTTCACTGAACAGTTTGATACCCATTGTCCATAGGATTACCTGGTGTTTAGGGACTCCAAAATGAAGTTAATGCATACAAATATTCCTGGAAGTCACTTTAGCTAAAGAAAACTAAACACATTTGCTGCATTTTTTTTCTGGGCAAAAACACAAAAAATTGACCCCCAAAACCATATATTTTTGGAAAGTACACTTTCAGACAATGCAAAATGAGTCACAACATTTTCCCAAAATTGTCTGTTTTCATGAAATACCTTAAAATCGCTTCAATAGCATCAGTGGCATAACTAGATCTTACTGGGCCCCACAGCAAATAATTTTTCAGGCCCCCAAAATGTCTAGAGGTTGACTTGCTTTACCAATTTATTGAAATTGTATGTGAATTAGGGCCTCATTGGGGCCCCTATACCACCTGGGCCCTCCTGCAGCTGCTGGGTCTGCTTCCTCTGTAGTTACGCCCCTGAATAGCATCTTATCTCCCATACATTTCATAATGTACCAGCATAAAACATCCTAAATAGGCATGCCAGTGGTCTACTGAACAGTTTGATGCCCAATATGCATATATTTATCAAACTATTTGGTGTATTGAGTCTCCAAAATGGATATACAGCAGACAAAATTTCCACTGGGAAAAAACAAGTAACAAAAAAACAATGCAGAATGCACAAAATCATGAAATCGCTATTTTTTGTAATACGCAGTCAGAATCACAGTTTGAGTATTTTAGCTTAGCCAAATGGACAGAAACAAGCGAGGAACACCTACGCAGAACTGAAGATGCAATAAAATGTCAAAAATGCAATAAAACAGCTAAAAATGCACAAGAATCATCCAAAAATGGCATATAATCACTGAAATAACATAAAAAAGGTATTGCTCAGTGTGATTAGGGATTACACTATTTTCAATGGCAATAAAACATTTATTTCAGGCAAGAAAACAGAGAATGTAGTAAAAAAAAGCTATGAAATCGTGTGTGTACACTTGGCTGAATGCATGTTGTATTATATAGTAAAGGGGTCTGCACACACAACAAAAACTTGACAAGGTGGTATTATTCAAAAAAGTTGTATTTGCATAGTTAAAAAGTACAATTACAGCATTACATTGTATTCACAACACAGAGATTGGTCACATGGCTTTACATTGCATATATACACACCACCACAGTCAGATAAATAGGTGCTAAAGATAATGGAAAGCGGATATTCCTGCCTGCAAATGAGAATCACCCAGACGTTTTGGCTAAAAAGCCGAATAAACTTTTTTGAATAATACCACCTTGTCATGTTTTTGTTGTGTGCAGACCCCTTTACTATGTATTGCAGTTTGTACATTTTGCCCTAAATGGAGGCAAAATGTTTTTGGGGTTATTTGCACCAAAAATAAATTGAAGTTTATTAAATATGAAAATTATATGTGAATATTAGAGTGCCCTCCAACTTCTTAAATTAGAATGCGTGTTGTATGCATGAGCAATTACTGTATGTGATGTGAATTTGTGAAAGTCCCCCAATCCCAAAAACAAGTATGTGAGTGTGTGTAAGTGTAAATGGAAGTGTGTATTTGTGTATTTTGTGTGTGTGTTATGCTAACCCGGGGTGTGTAGATTGCAGATCCGTGTCATGGAAGGCTGGAAAACTAGAGGCACAACAGAATGCCATCTTCTCCGTGATTCAGGTCAGGGTGAGTCACTGGGGGGAGAAGGAAGTGTGGGCAGAAACACACAAGTGTCTGCTGCACCTATGGGGGCCCTGGGCTATCTCACTTCAGGGGTCACTTTTTGCCCTGGCTGCTCTTTGTCTAGGGGCTCTGGTGCAAGGAGTGAGCAGCTTGAAAAGCCAATCCTTCTCTTCCCCGGTTGTATATTCTGCATTCTGTGGCAGTTAAAGTGTTAAAGCGACATAAAGCAAACTAAAAACCCCTAAAATATTGTAGGCAATAAAGAAGAATACAGTGTATAGGGCTGGTTTTACTTTGGGCTAAAAATCCCCCCCCCCCCTTATTGGTGCTCCCTATAGTTCTACTACAGTCCCTGTACATGTTTCAGATGAGGGGTGGGCGTGTCCTAACAGGACCTGCCAGAAGCACAGTAGGAGGGGAATAGCCAATCACAGCTCTGCAGTCACACATGCAAATACAGGCTTCGGTTCCCTATCAGGTCAACCTAATGGCTGATTGGTTCCAGTCCTACAGTTCAGTGTACTGAGTGCCTCCAGCTCCCCTAAACCGCCTGGGAAAGGGACAGCAGGAAGTGGAACAGATCGGCAGGACTTGTAGGGTTTTTGCAGAAAATTTCAATAAATCAGCCTGGTCTAAGGTGGCGAAGACAAGTCTGGCGCAAGAGGCAATGTTCAGTAAAATCCGCATTTTAGTGAATTGGCATAGTAATGCTCTTTCACCAGAGCGAAAATTCACCTGGCGTTAGAGTGTGAAGCAACGCTTGTGTACCTCTACCTCACTAGAGAAGGGGCACCTGCACTCGTGAGTAAATCAGCGAAGTAACAAAGTGACATCACAATGGCGAATTTTCTCTAGCATCAGTCTCCTTGCCCTAGTGAATCTGCCCTTATGAGAGGTACATGCTTGCTATCACTATATAATGTGTCTACATGATGCATGCACATACTTTCCAGATTCCTGCAATGAAGGGGGTATTAATAATAGCTAGTGATCGGTGAATTCATTCACCTGGGGGGAATTCATGGTGAGTTCGCCGGCGAATAAATTTGCGAAACGACAGTAAAAATTCACTGGCGAAAATCCGCCGGCGTCTCGTTTTGGATGCGGGCGTCCATTTTTGGATGCCAGTTTCCAAAAAAGGATGCCCGTGTCCAAAAACAGATGCCCGCTCCCAAAACAAGACGCCGGCGTCATTTTGCGAAATTTGTGAAAAACTCGGCTAAGCAAAACGCAGCCGATTCGCCCATCACATTAATAGCTTGCAATATAATCCATTTTGTCGGAAAATCAAAACAAAAAATGATAAAAAAAAAATAGAGGCAAAAGCACATAATAAGCACTGTGTTCATGGAAAGGTAATACTGTAATATCATATATCATATCATATATCACACAGATCAAGTTTTATGAAGGCCTTGAAAAGCTCAGTGTCAGCAAAATGGATCATTTTAAAGAACACAGCTTCAAAATAGGAAATAATAATTCACCAAAATCCACTTAAAACGTCTTAAATGCAAGACCAACCATTTTTAGCATGGAATCTGCCCCAAAAAAAAAAAAACCCAACTTCCGTTTATAACTTGATTTATTTTCCCACATAATCCTCAGCAGAAACTCCTGAACATATGCTTAATCATTTGTGACAGGTCCCGGATAAAGTGTTTGCTTTTAGAGGGATTGGAGGCAAGAAACAAGTGTCAGTCTGTATAAGAATTTTTGTTAGTGACAAGGTCCAGAATAGGGCACTGCAGGCCGGCTTTTATTATTTTTCATGTAGTCCTGCATCAGCACAGTTAAGAGAATGCGATTAGCCATGGAAGGCTCATTTATCCACATTATCCAGGGCTAGAAAATAAAGCTGGCATCTGTGATTCAGATAAAAATAAACACGCATCTAGGGTCTGCAGTGTGTCTGTATGTAAACTGCTTTAGGGTTAGAGATGATAACTCCATCTCGGAGAGGACACATCCATAGTTTTATGTACAGAGTGTCACTGAATTCAAACTAAATTAGCACTGTAAATAACTGGGGGATAATTGTTGTCCGTATGCACGGCAGAATAGCTAACACATTATACATTGTAACACATAGAAATTTCTGTACTGCCCGTACCTTTATTATTTAATAACATTTGTATTGTTAAAGGGATACTGTCGTGAGAAAACTTTTTTTTTTTTTATTTAAACTCATCAGTTAATAGTGCTGCTCCAGTAGACTTCTGCACTGAAATCCATTTCTCAAAAGAACAGATTTTTTTTAATATTCCGTTTTGAAATCTGACAATAGCCATTTTGTCAATTTCCCAGCTGCCCCTGGACATGTGACTTGTGCCAGCACTTTAGGAGGGAACTGCTTTCTGGCAGGCTGTTGTTTTTCCTTCTCAATGGAACTTAATGGAACGCAGTGGGACATGGGTTTTCACTATTGAGTGTTGTACTTAGATTTACCAGGCAGCTGTTATCTTGTGTTAAGGTGGCCATACACGGAGAGATCCACTCGTTTGGCGATGTCGCCAAATGAGCGGATCACTCCCCGATATGTCCACCTTGAGGTGGGCGATATCGGGCTGATCCGATCATGGGTCCTAGGGCCCAACGATCGGATCATAATGGAGGCCATATGGGCGGTCGGATCACGGGACCGCATCAACGAACAGATGCGGCCGGGATCCAACGGGATTTTTAGTCCCGCCCCATCGTCATCTGGCCGACTTTCAGCCAGATATCGATCGGTAAAGCCTTCAGAGGGCCCCATACACAGGCCAATAAGCTGCCAACTTGGTCTGTTGGCAGTTTTTATTGGCCCGTGTATGGTCACCTTTAGGGAGCTGTTATCTGGTTACCTTCCCATTGTTCTATTGTTAGGCTGCTGGGTGGGGGAAAGGGAGGGGGTGATATCACTCCAACTTGTAGTACAGCAGTAAAGAGTGATTGAAGTTTATCACATGACTTGGGGCAGCTGGGAAATGTACAATATGTCTAGCATCATTTCAGATTTCAAAATTAAATATAAAAATCTGTTTGCTCTTTTGAGAAATGGATTTCAGTGCAGAATTATGCTGGGGCAGCACTAACTGATAATAATTTTTACATGACAGTATCCAGTTTTGAGGTTTCTAGAGGCTTCTTTGATGCTCATATTGGCTAGGCTGTTTACCATAATACTTTGATTTAAGCAGCAGCCCTTTAGCATCAGCGTGTACGACAGACAAAACTAATTTTCAGCTTGATGATTTATGACAACCCCTAAGCTTAACATCTCAACATCTGCTCATAACAGGCTGAGCATGTGCGGTGTCACTGACACTCAAAAGAAGGCCTAACAAAGTCTAAGATGCACATCTTTGAATGCTTTACTGTTATAGAGATGCTGAACTTGGCATGGTGCAGTGAGTTCAGTATATAAAATATGGCATTTATAGCCATGTTTGTTTGTAGAGTTTAGCTTTCCTTTAAACTATTCCTTTAGACATGCATAGTCGTCAGGGATTTATTATATTAACATAGAATGGTCTCTGTAATGGACCATGGGTAAACGTAGGTGAATTATGACAGTAAACAGTATTCAATGGTCTGTTTGATGTCTTTAGAGAGGGAGCTTGCTGGGTAAATATCTTGTAGAATGCAGTAAAGTGAAAATAGCCTTCCTCACCATTCGATGAACTGTTATTGACTGAATAATAAAAAAATTATTGAACAATCATTTAAACCTATTATTAAATTAGCTATGGGTGAAGGCAGGCTAAATCCACTTTACTACATGCAATTGTAAGGGGGTGTAAGGTGATAAGAGTATTATGTGCATGCAATGTTAGCTGACAAAATGTATGTGTTTAAAATGTGTGTATATAATGTGTATGAATAGCCACTAAATGGCAGATGGAGTTCTTTAAGTTAATTTTTAAGTGTAATTTTATCCCTGGCCACCAGAGGGAGCTCTAGGACACAGAAGGGCTATAAAAGGAGGTGCCCCGCCCAAAGTGAGCAGTCTTGATGGGAGGCGTGACTGAATTAAGAACAGCTGGTCGGTGAGTGAAACATCATCGTAGACAGGAAGAGCTAGAATAGGCAAGATCAAAGTACTAGGTACTCGAGGTAGTTAGGATATTTAGTAAGGGCAGTTTGGGCCCCATCAAGGAGGGAAGTGGAGTTGGACTCTTACATGCACTCCGTAAGTCAGGGAATCAGCGGAAGTTTAGGACTAGGTATGAAGGACACATGGGTCTCAGATGGGAATTGGATGGAAAAGGTCCTAACCTGGAATAGTGGAAGGGTATCACCGGAGGTATCTTCAGACCACTAGCGGTTAGTGGTGGATACAGGTGGCAGCATATACCGGACCACTGACGGTTAGGTGTGATCCAAGTTCCTAGACAGGTGTGCCTACTGAGAGCTGTTTGCCTGAAATACTGTAAGTGTATATATTGGAACAAATCTGTGCTGGAGTGTTTGACAAGGTGTCTGCTGTGGAAGTGTCCTGGAGTTTTTACATCATATAATAATTATTATCATATAATAAAAGTTTATGTTTGAAAAGAATAATTTTTTTATGTGGTGAGTAACATCATCGGGGGAACTTCCAATGTAAATCTGGAAGCCCCGCACACACATTGCCAGAGTCCGTGTTTATGAATTTGCGAAGTTGCAATTTGACGTCACGCTGGCGAATTAGCGCTAGCGTTAGACACTTCGCACTTTAGTGAATTTTCCCCCTGGTGTGCCCTACATTATACACAATATGCAATGCTAAACTAAGCACCCGTTCCTTTGCCTGTCTATATGTTTTCAATGAATCCCCCCGTCACATTATACTTCTGTTTGAATGTGTCATATGATAACTGATCCATGAAGTCAAGAGCACCAAGGCAAGAGCGATATTACACATAATGACTTATTGTTTTCTTTGCCAACAGTTCTGTTTGCAAATGTTGCATGCTACACAGAAAGTGTGATACTATTCTAGAACATTCTATTCTAAATCTGTCATTTTCCGCAGTCTGTGCTAATCATCCTGGGTCAGAGCATAATGGCAACATAAATCCTTCCAGATGTTCACTTCTCTTCATCAACATACAGCATATGTGCCTGCATTGCTTATAGTGCTTTTGCCGTTAGAAAAATCAATGCAGATCTCTATAAAGCTATTGAAGTCAAACTGTTAAAATGACAATAAACTCAGAGAAATTTGAGCTCATTCATTAAACTGTTGGGGGGAAATACAATATTTGGGAGTGTTTGAGAAATATGGCCAGACATGGGTGAGATTAGAACGCCATCAAATCCATTACTAGGTAGGGTTGCACACTAATACATTCTACCATTTGTCTCCATCTGCTGTTAGATCTCCAGCTAAAAGTTCTATCTACTGAATTGACTGGACTTGCTGTATTTTTTCCCTTGAATTGGCTTTCTCAGCTCAGGATGACCCATACAACTTGTACAGGCCATTCTGAATTGAGAAAGCCCGTCAGATGACTATCTTTCAGTGTGCAGGTATGTGCACCGGGATTTATTTGGAGGGAGTGGAACATGATAGACTTTGTTCTTTTTTCTATGAACTATGAATAAGTATATGACTATGCCAAGTTCATGAGATGAACGTAATGACACATGTGGAAAGTTTTAGAACTTTTAGTTGGAGCAATCAGACAGGAATTCTGGGGAAATGTATATTGTGGGTAAAACACATGATTTTCACTGATTGTTGGCACTTTGCACTTTGAGCAAATGAGGCTCATTACGAATATTAAGATATGGCTTGAAGACCCTGTTGCTTACAGTGGTTTTCAGGGCTGGACTGGAAGGAAAAAGCAGCCCTGATATTCACACGCATGGAAAGCATGATATATGTTTCCAACCCCAAGGTTAACTAGAACTAGTGTTTATTAATAGATATTTTAAAAGTCCATTACCATATAATCCCCAGCAATATTATGCACTCAATGTTGCACAACTATTCTATCTGATGAATTAGTGGCCCTATACTTACAGTATATTATACATTTTCAGCTAGACCATGCACCCTGGCAGATAAAAGGACTATAATTACCATGTGTATCACAGGGAAAAGTGTGACTTACTTGAGGAGACTAGACTGTCTCATGCAATTAATGCTACATATCCCAGTGTAACATATACAGGCTGAAGTGATTGTTCTGAGCATGGATCCTCCTGTTGCCAACATACCTATCATAAGCATAAGGGATTGGGTATATAGCAAGCAACTCTAATATTACTAACTGAAGTTGCTCAGAATTCCTGGTTCCTCCCATATGCCAGTACTGACATGAGCACTAACAAATACAGGCATTGGCTTAGCTGTGGTTGGCTATTATGGACAGCTCATTTACATTTCTAAAGTGATTGGTTAAGTTACATATTAAAGACATACCTAATTTGCATTTTTGTAGGTGAGAAGTCCATTGACAATTCAAAGCAAGCAGCCCAAACAGATTGCCAGTCCGGCCCTGGTGGTTTTTATCAATCTATCTACCTATCATCTATCTAGCTTTCTATTGTCTATTTATCTATCGCTTGTCTATGTATCTATCAATCATCTAGCTAATATCACCTACCTATCTTTATATCTATCTATCTATCTATCTATCTATCTATCTATCTATCTATCATCAGTATATCTAT
>CM044431.1:28649917-28688218 GCA_024363595.1 Xenopus borealis
TATCTATCTATCTCTCTCTCTCTCTCTCTCTCTCTCTCTCTCTATCTATCTATCTATCATTATTTATTTATCATTAATCTATAATCTATCATCTATCTATTATCAATCTATAATCTATCAATCTATCTTTTATCTATCTATCTTTATTGTTATGCATCTTGAAATAGTACTGGATAACTTTCTGTTGCTAAGTATAACTCATTTTATAGAATTACATATTTTGTAATAATATCCTTATGGAGTGGTTTTCTAAGCTTTTTTATTTTTTATTTTTTTTCATCTCACTCAATCTGTTAATTAATCTGTTAAAGTTTCCCACAAGGGAACTTGTTAGCACACTAACATGTTGTGAGACCAACACAAAAACAAAACAATTTTGCACACGTGGTCTAAATAAAATTCATTATTCAGTATCAAGTCCAACTGAGAACAATGAGGCAAGCGGCAAAGCAAAAGGAGAGGTTACCTTTCATTTTTGGATGGAAACACTTTAAGATTATCCTTGTCATGCAACAGGTCCTCAGAAACTTCCTTGAAAATCGATTTTTTTCCTGGAATGCTTGAAAGCCTTTGATCCAGTTCTGTTTCTTCCGTCCATGAGCAGACAGATCCATCCTGTAAAATACAATTGCCCCCTGCATCATACAGTTTCTTCAGCAGCCAACCCATAAACACATTTTAATATAAAATTCAAAAAAAATCAATTAATTCCAGTATTTAAAATAAAGCAATAATCAAATGATCATGCATTGAAATATTGCAGGTAAAAACACAGATGAGAACTGCATGATTGTAGTACTTACCCTTGTTTAATTTGCTGTTTAAAACCTTCAGGAACCTTCTGGTTTCTTCTGAGGCTGTCTCTTCTATGATGTGTAAACTCTTACTGTATGTTATTAAGTATATTCTTAATTAAACTGCAGACCAATTGTGCTAGTGGGGAGGCAACTCTAGCAGTGGAAGCAGTGGAAGCAATTCACTTTTCCTAGATCTCAGCCTTGGAGTTGTCAAAGTCAATGGCAAGCAGTGAGCTTCATACGGTTCCTGCAGAGCTGACTTAATGGCTCAGAACGTCATGCCTTACAGTGATGTGTAAAGCAAGGTGAATGGCATCCTAAGAACATGATTGCAGCATGGTGCCTTCAATATAAAGCTCCTCTTCAGATATGCTTGTACTGACCCAGCACAGTGCCTATAACATTTACCAATCAATAGTTCATTCAAGTGCATATAGACAAATACAAGAGGTCCTCTGCACTCAACCCATTATCAATATATTAAGACATTGAGACATTTTGTGCATACAGCTACTAAAAAATGCCTTACCCTTTAAACAAAGCAGGGATTGTTTGACCATATATTGCAATATATTTAAGCTGGCCAACTACGTCAAAGTCATCCCATATCTGGCCAGTCCTACTCTCAAATTGCATCTGACTCATTAATTCTATTACTCCGTTATACAGCCTCATTGCACCTCCGCCTAATGGTTTTAAAAATTAGTGGTGAGCACAACTTTCCCTTGTTTGTTATAGTTCATATAGGAGCAGTGACCAGCTCTCTGTTGTAGCCCCCACCCTTCCCAGCTATAGTCAGGTGATCCCACTGGTGTCTAATAAAAGGGCATCCATGATTGGGAGTTTTACTTTGAAAGCAGCAAGTAAGTTGCAGGTAAAACTTAGTCCCTTTGTAAAATGTATAAAGAAGCAATAGAATTCTTAATGAATCAGATGCAATTTGATAGTAGGACTGACCAGATATGAGATGACTTTGACGTAGTTGGCCAGCTTAAATATATTTGTGTGTGTATATATATATATATATATATATATATATACACATATCTTTTTCCCTGATGAAGGTACCAACATAGAACTAAAACGTTGGATTATATAAACCTTGATTTCCCTTTTTTGTTTTTTGTAGTTATATGGCTTTTTTGTGCCGTTACTCGAAAAAATATATATATGTATATAAATATGTATATGTTATGGATATATTTATTTGCTGGCCACAGATTCTATATTACTTGTAACCTAACAGTTACTGACATTCCTGTCAAGGTTACTTGGGTCTTTGTATCGATCCCCCCCAATGCACTAATCCATACCTAATTTTGGAATTCTTACTATTCATCTGTCAAATATGCCATAAAACCATCTATTTATGATTTGAGATATTTTCTTTGTTACATATAATGCTCAGCATGAAGTACCGCTCAGCCTGTTATTGACAACGGTCAACAGTCATAAAGCATTTGCAGGCTTTACTTTCATGCTCACTAATGGAATTGACTTGCAATAAATCTGTTGCATCTGTTTTTAGGTGTCCAGTCCCATCCTAAACTGTGTCTGGGGTGGGGTTTTTTTCCTTTTATATTTTCCCCAGCTGACTTGAGATAATCATTCCTGTAATCCAGATTGTACAATACAGCGTACAGGTCACTATATTTGCAATTGTTTGAACTTGTGGATGCACATTAGATGCATGAAACAAGCATTTCTATTATGCACCCAAACACCAAGAAGCAGCTCACGTTCCGTTCTATTACAACCTTCGCCATTTCAAACTATTTTTTAATTTTTTTTAATGTTCTTTATTGCATATGAAATAACTATGATGTAGCTATGGCTCTAACACAGTGGTTCTCAACCTTCCTATTGCTGCGACCCTTTAATACAGTTCCTCATGTTGTGTTGACCCCCAACCATAAGATATTAAATTATTTTCGTTGCCAGACCAGAGCAGATTGTTAGGAAAGTACAGGAGACAGCTTGGCTGCATAAAGGTTTGTTTTCCATGCCTAGTGCGGCAAAAATGTTTTGCCATACCTATTTTTTGGCCCCAATTACCATGTTAATTTTACAACTTTTAAATGAGCAGGGACTGCTGTATATCCCTACTAAGGGGATATAGAAAGTTATAGTGCAACTGGCTTCCCTACATAGGTTACTGAACTGCAACTCCCAGCACCAACACCCTACAACAGCTACAACCTTGCCCCAGGGCTAGTGGGGAGAGAGATGAACCTGCTCCTGGAACCCCTTAAGCGACCCCTGTGAAAGGGTTGTTTGACCCCCAAAGGGGTCCCGACCCCCAGGTTGAAAACCGCTGCTCTAACAGAAATCAGAATTAGCTAGCATTTCTGTTTAAACTTTGCATAAAAAGAATAGGTTCGATATGCTGAATGCAGGAACGTTTATTGGCCTTTATTTTTGCTCTAAACAGAAAATACATTATGTTTGCTTTGAAGGAGAATTAAACCCTAAAACTAATGGGGCTTAAAATGCCATATTTTATATAGTGCACCAGCCTAAAGTTTCAGCTTGTCAATAGCAGCAATGATCCAGGACTTCAAACTTGTCACAGGGGGTCACCATCTTGGAAAGTGTCTGCGACACTCACATGCTCAGTGGGCTCTGAGCAGCTGTTGAGAAGCTAAGCTTAGGGGTCGTCACTAATTATCCAGCAGAAAATAAGGTTGGCCTGTCATATAAGCTACTGGGGCATCTACTGGGGAGACACAGATCTTTACTGCTAAAGGGCCGTGGTTGCCTTGGGCTGGTACACAAGCACAAAACATTATGTGCAACATTTCTAGCCTATTTTTTTAGTTACACTTTTATTCTCCTTCAAAGCCACTATTTCTAAACAATCTGCTACAATAGCAGCCAGAAAGCATGACTGAGCTGCTGCTGATTTGTACATTAAAAAAAAGGAAATAGGATTAACCGTTTGATTACATTTACTCTATTCAAGGGCAAAAAATGTAAAAATATCCCAAAAACGGAACTTATATCTCCAACGTATTCCGCAGCACTATAGTGAGATCACACCTCAGTCTGGGTATCAGTGGAGCCGCCAGTCAAAGGTCAGATTCACTGTGGTTGGTTTTATTGAGTCAGTTAACCTTTCTGTATCCTTTTGCAGTATGGGAAGGAGTCTACACAGTCATGGGGGGGGGAAACACAAGGGGTTGTTTATTATGTGCATGATTTATTTTTTGCACTTTGCACCCTTCCCTGCAACAGCAGAGCTCTCAAGAGCAGAGACCAGTGTGCTTCAGGCATTACACAGCACTGTATTAAAAAAAGGGCAAAAGTTACACATACATAACTGTTTCCTGGCCCAATGGCAAGCTGTAGGACAGAGCTGCTTGGATACAAGTGCTTTAGAATGGACACTGAGGGTCATGCTTTGGCACCAAGGTTTTCTGTAAATGATCCCTGTAAACTCCTGGGTGGAACTGAACCGTAGACTTCAACACCGCAAGGCAGAATTACTAACTACTGTACCACCATGTCGACTACCGTTCCCTGAATTTATAAACTCACGTCTGCCCCGCTCCTTTCGTGACATTATTCCGTGGTAGTTCCGGCACAGGTCTATAAATACAGGGGAAGGAGTGGGCTGGGCCAGGTTCAGGTTAGTTGGGGTTGGGTTAGTTTCAGGTGTGGGCAGAGGGAAGCTTGACCTGCTCATCACTACTGCCCGTATCTATGCTGCATTACATACGGTTTTCAGTCACAAATGCAAACTATATTTTTTATGATGCCTCCCTTGAAGTCCAACAACCAGTGGCAATAATTAATATATACGTTTCACCACGTCTAGTGGCTGTTTTTAAACTATAGTAAAACTTAGGAATCTAAATAAAATCTGGCTTGTCATCATACCTCTAATATCCCATGTGCACTTTTATTATAAATACAACAATACCTGTGGTGATTATTTATAAACAAGGCGCTTGTTGCTTAATGTATCAGCATGCGTGTTGTTAAATTAGAACTAAACTAAACCTAAATATGTATAGGGCTAAAAATGCCATGTTTTACATACTGAACTTATTGCACCAGCCTAAAGTTTCAGCTTGTCAATAGCAGCAATGATCCAGGGCTTCAAACTTGTCACATGGGGTCACCAACTTGGAAAGTGTCTGTGACACTCACATCCTCAGTGGGCTCTGAGGAGCTGTTGAGAAGCTAAACTTAGGGGTCGTCACTAATTATCCAGCAGAAAATGAGTTTGGTCTGTAATATAAGCTGATTCTACAGGGCTGCTTATTAAATTCTGATGCTAATTGCACAGGTTTCTGTGTTGCCATGTAGTAATTATCTGTATTAATGACTAATCAGCCTTATATTGTGACTATATTTCTATTCTATGTGTACTGTATATTGTGAGTAGGTCCCTAAGCTCAGTAAGTGACAGCAGCACAGAGCATGTGAATCAGTGAATCAGCAGAAAAGAAGATGGGGAGCTACTGGGGCATCTACTGGGGAGACACAGATCTTTACTGCTAAAGGGCTGTGGTTGCCTTGGGCTGGTACACAAGCACAAAACATCATGTACAACATTTCTTGCTACTTCTTTAGTTTAACTTTCCTTGTCCTTTAAATACACTGTACAAAGTATAAATGTTGATGGTAATCTGTAAAAGTAATAGAGAATAATATCACAGGTTTTACAATAATGGTAGAACAATGGATACTTAAATGTTTTTATTATTATTAATAATATTATTATTATTGTTATTATTATTATTGTTAGGATATTTCTATCATTTGCCAATACGCTTGAATAATCAACTTGGACTGATCTGACTGGGTGCTCCATCTGTTGTTTCTTGCTTTTCTTATATACAGGATATTAACCCATGACACTCCCAGCTTTTTAAAAACGATCCCAAATTTTCTTGGGAAACTGTGTTCCCAATTTACTTTTACTTATGTTATGTTGACTTTTAGCATGTTATAGAACCGTTATTCTAAGCAGCTTTTTAATTTTTTTTCTTTTTTTATAGTTTTTGCATGATTTGTCTTCTTCTTCCGATGGTCACTGAACCCCATCTAAAAACAAATGCTCTGTAAGGCTACAAATGTATTGTTATTGGTAGTTTTAATACTCATCTTTCTATTTGGGCCTGTCCTATTCATATGCCAGGCTCTCATTCAAATCAATGTATGGTTGTGTGGTGTTTATGCAAATGACCTGTAGATGTCACTGTGCTCAAGAATTATACTGTGCGTACTTACTATATGTTGAGAGGATTAGAGTTCAGGTTACTGTTATGTAATGGGTGCATTAGCCTGCTTATAAAGCACTGTTATACTCTACTTAATCTCGGCTATCAAAACACAACAGATGGGCGACAGGATGTCTCTTCTACAGCAGCATGCAGCAGAGCCGGACTGGGGGGCCCGGGGCCCACCAGGACTCATGTCCAGGGTCCCTACCCCGACATGTGCTAACGGTGTTGCGCAGTGCACATGCGCTGACAGCGCCACGCCAAACCATTTTTTTTAAATGAATGGGGGGGGGGGGGGGGGGGGGGGGGTCTGGCCCAGTGGGGGCCAATGAGGGTCGGGGCCCACTGGGTTTTTCCCCGGTGTCCTACAGGGCCAGTCTGACCCTGTCATGCAGCTTTCTCCCAAACCCTGGTGAGCCTACCATACCTTTTACTGCTTGGATCCATATGATTGATAATTACATTATTGCTGCTGACCAAGGGGAGGTTTCTGCTGCTAGAAAGCATGCTTTACTTATTGATTGCCTGGGAGCAGAGGGACATTCTATACATTACCATCACCTGATAAAACTAATGAAACTGCTCTTACAGCGATACGCAACAAGTTGACGCTATAGAAATACATGTTAATAATAATACTGCTATAAAGAATTTTTTTGTGCCAAAGTAAATGTGGTTGCTGAAAGATATAAATTCCGCCAACATGGACAACATAATGGTGAATCCACAGAACAGTTTGCAGGGCCACTTTAATAATGCAAATGATGGGGGGCCCACTGCGCTCTGTGACCAGGCGAGACGCCAAGAGGGAGACGGAGGGAGGAGACGCACACCGTGAGGAAGACGCCAGGGGGGGAACAGAGAGGGAGGAAACTGGAGGGAGGGGAAGCACACAGGGAGGGAGGGGACGCACACAGGGAGAGAGGGGACACACACAAGGAGGAAGACGGAAGGAGGGGAACACAGAGGGCGGAAGATGGAGTGAGGGGACGCACAAAGGGAGGAAGGGGGACACACACAGGGAGGGAGACTGAGGGGGGAAAACACAGGGAGGGGAGGCGAAAACGGATTCGAAAATTTTTTCTGGCGCACACGGTTGTGGGGGGGGGGGCACTAGTTTGCTCTTTGCCCAGGGCCCACCAAGGCCTTAAAACGGCCCTGACAGTTTGTGGCAGCTTTGAGAGAACTGGTTGTTACCTGTGAGTTTGGGAATCTAACAGATGAAATGCTAAGAGACCAAATAGTGGAAAAACAGACTCACAATGCATTAGAGAGAGACTGCTCCTAGATCAAGATTTAACCCTTGCATCTACATCGTACTAAAACTTAATTTAAAGGTGAGCAAACCATTTAAAAATAGGCCAATAGCTAACCTACTTCAAAGTGAATTTAAAGCTGAACTTCACCTCTGATTTTACAAAGGCAAGCAGCAACACCTGCAATTGAAAGGATGCTAATAACTCTATAATTACTTCTCTCATACAACAGTAACCTCCAGGGTCGGACTGGCCCGGCAGGGTACCGGGAAAAAACCCAGTGGGCCCTCACCCGAAGACCCCTCTACAAAAAAACGTGTTCTCTGCGCATATGCACGAGCGGCACCATCAGCACATGTGTGTGGCGCCGTTCGCCATCATGCGGTGAGTCACAGCAGGGGGCCCTGGACAGCAGTCCCGGGGGTCCACGGGCCCCCCAGTCCGACCCTGGTATCCTCTGTCATTATAGGTGGTTGTGCTTCTCCCCAACCGGTATGTTTGCCTATAAATTGAAAGTTTGGGGCAGAGGAGTAAAATATTCTTCAATATGCATTCATTTATTAGGGTCCTTACACACAGGTGTTTTAACCTTTGCTCCACCGTGTTCCGTTTTGCTGCGTTCAGCCGTAAGGGAACGCATGTATAGACGCACTCAATTCTTTTCAATGGGGCTGTATTTACACGAACGTATGTAGGCGCCGAACGCAGGAAAACTGCAGCATGTTGCGTCTGGACCTGCATTTGGCAGGTTAAAACGCCCGTGTGAAAGGACCCTTAGGCTGTCAGAGGACCCCCCTCCCCCACACATGAGACAGAAATGGAAATAACTCTTCAACATGAAAATAAATCAGCAGAAACACGAAAAATCACTTGTTAAACAGTGACTGAGTGCAGCCATAAATACGCACAGCCTCTTTGTAGTCACGACACTGGGAAACAGATGGATTAAAGCACAGGGCTAATTACACAAAACATCTCTTAGTAAACCCAGTTTCCAGCCAAAACTTATTTAAAATAAAAATCAGACTGAAATTAGCCAGAGCTGTTTTATGCATTAATGCTGTAGAACCTCCCTCTCCAGAATGAAGGGTCACGATCAGTATCCCTACACAATCAATGAGCTACAGTAATTCAAGCAATATCTTCAACTCAGTAACACTCAGACCCAAGGGCTATAAATGTAGAATGCTCACGGCAAGGTCAATGGCCCCATCTCACTGTCCTGTAATAAATGTTATTATACCTAGAATATAATAGCATTAATAATGTCATACCAATTACAACACTGGTTTGGGTTTGCAATAAAAGTCAGAATACATGTTATCCAGAATCTTCCGAATTTGGCCGTGTCCCATAGATTCAATTTTAATCAAATCATTTAAATTAAAAAAAAAAAAATTTTCTCTCTCTGTAATAATAACTGAATCCCAACTCAGATACGATTAATCATTATTGGAGGCAAAACAGTCCCGCTGGGTTTATTTAATGTTTAAATGATTGTTTAGTAGACTTAAGGTATGGAGATCCATTTTACAGAAAGATCTCTAATCTGGAAAACTCCAGGTCCTGTCCCATAGAGTTTCCCAGATATCAGATATACACAAAATTGTAAGATCACAAAACTGGAGCAAAAAAAATTTAAATAAATAAATAACCCAGGACAGGTAATTTATACTCTTATTTTCTGCCCATTTCAGTTTAGGGGTCCAAACCCCATGCACTCTTCTCTTTCTCACCTGCCCTAACACAGTCCATCTTAGAGCAGGTATAGGATCCATTATCCAGAAACTTGTTATCCAAAAAGCTCTGAATTATTACATACTGCGTCTCCCACTGACTCTATTTTAAGTAAATAAGGGATTTCCCTTTTCTCTGTAATAATGAAACAGTACCTTGTACTTGATCCAAACTAAGCTGCATGAATCCACATTGTAACTAAACAACCCCTTTAGGTCTAATTAATGTTTAAATTGTTTTTAGCAGACAGGTTTCCAAAGAGGCTGTTCACTGATTAAATTTTTGTGGGGGGGTTTACATGCCCTTTAAGGCACGGAGATCCAAATAACAGAAAAGTCCTTTATCCGGAAAACTCCAAGTCCTATTTTATTCTGGATAACAGATCCTATAACATAATGAAGAATTTGCATGCATGTTTTCAGATGCAGATTCGATTCCGATAACAGTTGGGGAGAGTTTACCATGCAGCTATATGGGGGCTGGTTTGCACTGAATGAATGCTCAATGGAAATAAAGATATGCATTTGTGTTTAATGAAAACATGCTTTGCAGGTCCTACCGCCTGGAGAACCCTCTGCTTTGTCAAGACGAGCCGATATGGTTCCCAACCTCCTTGTGTCCATGCTTCACACTATTTCACAGGAGTAAATTAAGGGGAAAAAAAGCAGAGATGGCCTTTGGTGGTGACAGCTTAAGAGTAATGAGAAATGATCCTGTCCAGAATGAAGCCCAGTGAGAACATATGGAGGAGGGAGGGGGGATCTGGAGTGAAATAGATACTGTACATCCCATGAAACATGGATAGAAGAAGAGGATGAAGAAGAACACACAGGTGAGGAGCAAGATGGAGCCCTAAATCACTCACCTTCATGAATGTTTGAACAGAAGCCGGCAGAATATGTTGTCAGGGCTAAAAAAAAGTATGAGCAGCAAGTTTTGCATTTGTGCCATACATGGGGCAGATTTACTAATGGTCAAATTTCGAAATTCGACCATTGATTTTTTTATGGGGGGGGGGGGAGGGTCATTTTCGATCGAATATGGTCGTTTTTGAATCGAATGATTTTGCGTTCCTAGGAATTGAATTCCTGGGACAGGTTCCAGGAGGTCCCCCATAGTCTAAAATGGCAATTCGGAAGCTTTAAGGTGGGGAATGGTCAAATTCGAAGGATTTTTCAAGGGCCAGTACTTCGAAATTTGAATTTTCTAAATTTTTCAATTCGAATCAAGCTTTGGGCTATTCGATAGTCGAAGTAGCCCAAAATTACTTAGAAATTATAATGTTTTAAATTTGAATTTTTTTTTCTCGAATATTCACTTCAACCCTTAGTAAATGTGCCCCTATGTCTCAGCTTCTCATATACCTGTGTGTGACCATTCCCATAAGCTCAGTAAGCTACAAATAAAGAAGCAGCATACTTGTTAATGGTGACTTTCAACCTGTGGCTCCAAAGCTGTTAAATGACTACTCAGTGTCAGAGGCTCATTTATAAACTCTGGGCAAATTTGCTCCTGGGCAGTAACCCATGGCAACCAATCAGATGTTTGCTTTCACTGGTAGGGTTGCCACCTGGCCAGATGGTTGATCCCAATGTTATTAATAGGGAAAAAAGATAAATATATAGGAAGACCGGTATTTTTTTTTGAGGAAAGGAGGTAGCCCTATTCCCTGGTTAAAGGAACACTAACATAATCGCTTCTGTTTTTTTTTTTTAAAGGAAAACAGAGCTAAATATTTAAAATCGTTACATTTTTAATAAGAAATTACTTACTGATTCTCTGCATGGGCTCCTCTTCTGAGATGGTGATATGGTGACTATCCAACGTGCGGTACTCGATTTCTCCTCCCTGCCTATCTCCTATAGAAGGCAGGGAGGAGAAATCAAGGGCCGCACGTTGGGTTCTCGCCATATCATCATCTCAGAAGAGGAGCCCATGTAGAGAATCAGTAAGTCATTTCTTATTAAAAACTGTTTTCTTTTATTTTCGTTAAAAAAAACAAATTTTTTTAAAACAAAAAAATGATGTTAGTGTTCCTTTAAAGAACCAGTAACATCTTAAAATGTGTTAGTATACACACTGAAAAAAAACACCAAGACAAATGAAACTTTAAAATTGCAAAGCCTTTATTAAGAAATAACTTACGGAAACTCCATCGTGCGGTGCTCGATATCGCCTCTCCCTGGTTCTCTTCTATAAGGAAGGCAGGGAGGAGAAATCGAGCATCGCACGATGGATCACCCGATCACCTTTTCTAAAGAGGAGAGCAGAAAGAGCTTTGGTAAGTTATTTCTTAATAAAGACTGCGTTTTGAAAAAAAAAAAAAACATGTTTTCCCATGACAGTATCCCTTTAACTTTCATTACGACATAGAGAGGGACATTCTGAGACAATTTGCAAATGGTTTTCATTTTTTATTATTTGTGGTTTTTGAGTTATTTCGTTTTTTTATTCAGCAGCTCCCCAGTTTGCTATTTTGGCAATCTGGTTTTTAGAGTCCAAATGACCCTGGCAACCATGCACTGATTTAAACAAGAGACTGGAATATGAATAGGAGAGGCCTGAATAGAAAGATGAGTAATACAAAGTAGCAATAACAATACATTTTTGTAGCCTTGCAGAATATTTGGGGTCAGCGACGCCCATTTGAAGACTAGAAAGATGGAAGAAGGCAAACAATAAAAAAAGGATAAAAAAAAGGAAAAAATGAAGACCAATTGAAAATTTGCTTAGAATTAGCCATTATATAACATACTAAGGGCACTTACACACGGGAGTTTTTACCTGCGTTGCGTTTTGCTGCGTTCAGCCACAGGGGAGCGCAGGTTTAGACGCACTTCATTATTTTCAATGGGGCTGTACTCACACGAACGCATGTAGGCGCCAAACGCAGGAAAAATGCAGCATGTTGCGTATGAACCTGCGTTCGGCGCTTACACGCGTCTCGTGGGTACAACCTCATTGAAAAGAATGAGGTGCGTCTATACCTGCGCTCCCCTGCGGCTGAACGCAGCCAAACGCAACGCAGGGGAGCGCAGGTCCAAAACGCCCGTGTGTAAGGGCCCTAAAACTCACTTAAAGGTGAACCACCTCTTTAACTACAAATTGTACATTTTATACAAAAAAACCTCTATTATGTTTTGTTGCCCCGTAAAGGCTGTTTTGTGCCTATTATGGAGAGTGGGCCACTAAAATATGATTCCATTATTCTAAACAGGTTTGCCATGCATGGAGGCACAAATATACAGAATGTCAAGGTGACACAGCAACGGGAACTGGCTGAGCTATTAACTCCTACTGGTTTGCTTCCCTGCAGCCTGTCCATCTGCTGAAATTCAACAACAATATGAGCTGGATCTTCTGTCACCAGCACAATAATATTCACCAGCTTAAAAAAACCTCCTCTAAAAAATGATTCAGCACTCCCTTAGGCACGTACTAATTAAACTATTATATGAAAATAATTTCCAACTTCTCTTGTGTCAGCTGGTATTGATCCAAGTAAGTTGAAGTAATGAGTATGATGATTATTATTATCAGACTACCTCTGGTCTAAAATATTCACCCCCATAGGTAATAAAAGGCACTAAGTTTGCCAAGGACCAGTTATCCATTGCATCAAATGTTAGAATTTACTGGTCACCTGTTTCAAATCAACCTGCTGAGTGGCTGCTACCAGGCTTGGATTTTTGGCAAAGCCACAAAAGTCCAGGCCTAGTATAGTAGAATTTGAGGGGCGGCATGCCACAGAGGAGCATCAGTACTAGCTACTAATGATGGGTGAATTTGTCCTGCTTCGCTGAAAAATAAGCAAAACACGAATTGTCAATTTTGACACCAGTGTTAAAGTCAATGGACGTCTGAATAGTTTTGATGCCAGTGAATTTTTCGCCCACCGAATTTTCTCGGCAGTTTCGCAAATTTATTCGCCAGTGGCTAATTCTACCGCAAATTCGCACCTCGCCCATCTCACCCTACTAGCACTGGAGATGCACGTCATTCCCAGTGCTGGCAAGCACCTGGCAAGTTGGATGAAAGGCAAAGCAAAGGAGGAAGGGGATGGCGTCTGGCAAGTAGGAAGAAGACGACGAATCAAAGGAGGAAGGGGACGATGCCTGGCAAGTAGGAAGGGGACGGTGTTTGGCTAGTAAGAAGGGGACGGCAAAGCAAAGGAGGAAGGGGACCAAGAAGTAAAGGAGGAAGGGAATGGCATCTGGCAAGTAGGAAGGAGAAGCAAATGAGGAAGGGGACAGCACCTGGCAAGTAGGAAAAGGACGACGATGCAAAGGAGGAAGGGGACGATGCCTGGCACGTAGGAAGGGGACGGTATTTGGCAAGTAGGAAGGGGACGGCAAAGCAAAGGAGGAAGGGGACCACGAAGTGAAGGAGGAAGGGCAAGTAGGAAGGGGAAGCAAATAAGGAAGGGGACAGCGCCTGGTAAGTAGGAAGAGGACGACGAAGTAAAGGAGGAAGGGGACCTGGCAAGTAGGAAGGGGATGGGGAAGCAAAGGAGGAAGGGGACGGTGTTTGGCAAATAGGAAAGGGGATGGTGCCTGGCAAGTAGGAAGGGGACAGCACTTGGCAAGTTTGAAGGGGACCGCGAAGCAATGGAGGAAGGGGACAGCACCTGGCAAGTAGGAAGGGGACAGTGCCTGGCAAGTAGGAATGGGACGGAGAAGCAAAGGAGGAAGGGGACCGTGCCTGGCAAGTAGGAACAGAACAGAGAAGCAAAGGAGGAAGGTGACGGTGCAGGTTATGGCACATGGCAAGTTGGAAAGGGACGGCAACGCCAAGTAGGAAGGGGACGGCACCTGGCAAGTAAGAAGGGCACGGTAAAGTAAAGAAGGAAGGGGATGCCTGGCAGGGGGATGCTGGGCAGCAGCCGGGGGAAGCAAGGGGATGGCACCAGCAGGGTATGGGGACTATGAGTAGAGCTGGCCTAGGGGCGGCCAGTTTGTAAATCTGGGCCTGGCTGCAATGGGTTACTGCTCCTGGGGTTTTGATTTCTTAAGAGACATGGGTGGGTACTGGTTCTCCTTTATCTTTATAGATGTGGTCTTAGATGTATTTAAAAAAGGGCACAAAACATGAGCTCCGATGACAAGAATAAAGGCCGGTGCACCCCACTTAAAGTGGTTGTTCATATTTGAGATGACATTTAGTATGATGTAGATGCCCTCTTCTATTCATAGTCCAGTCTCTTATTTAAATCATGGTATGGTTACTATGGTAATTTGGACCCTAGCAACCAGATTGTTGAACTACAAAAAAGAAAAACTGCTGAATAAAAATCTAAATAATTCATAAAACTACAAATAATAAAATGAAAATCCAACTGCAAATTGTCTCATAATATCACTCTCTCTCATTCTAATACAGCTGACTGTTGCACTTTGGTGCATGATTTATATCATCTTTGCACTCCAAAAGCTTGTTTATTGGCTAGTGTATTAGAAGTGGATCAATATTTGTAAGCACAAGGTATATCATATAATCCATTTTTACAGATCCCACTCTGAGTAACGATGAATGATTGTATTTTTTTTAATCCATCCCCTTTCTGATCCCACATCCCAGATTTGACAAAATGTAGAAACCAAATTAACAATTTTACTGATGCTGATAAAGATCTGTTTTCAGTTCATCTATGGATATACATTTACAGAAATGTCAGAGTAAAGGGGAGTGTCTTCCTAAGAGTTTATTTATTTTCAGTTAATAGTGCTGCTCCAGTAGACTCCATTTCTCAAAAGAGCAAACAGAATTTTTCATATTTAATTTTGAAATCTGACATTTTGTCAATTTCCCAGGTGCCCCCAGTCATTGGACTTGTGGGATACCGTCAGGGAAATGTTTTTTAATTTTTTTTTTCAAACTGCATCAGGTAATAGTGCTGTTCCACAGACCTCTGGACTGAAATACATTTCTCAAAAGAGCAAACAGTTTTTTTTATATTTAATTTTGAAATCTGACATGGGGCTAGACATATTGTCAATTTCCCAGCTGCCCCAAGTCATGTGACTTGTGCTATGATATGCTGTACTGCAAACTGGAGTGAAATCACCCCCCCTCCAGTTACCAACAGAAAGGTAACCAGATAACAGTTCCCTAACACAAGATAACAGCTGCCTGGTAGATCTAAGAACAGCACCCAGTAGTAAAATCCAGGTGCTACTGAGACACATTCAGTTACATTGAGAAGGAGAAACAACAGCCTGCCAGAAAGCAGTTCCCTCCTAAAGTGCTGGCTCTTTCTGAAAGCACATGACCAGGCAAAATGACTTGAGATGCACCTACACACCAATATTACAACTAAAATACACTTGCTGGTTCAGGAATGAAATTTTATATTGTAGAGTGAATTATTTGCAGTGTAAACAGTGTATATTAGAAATAAAAACATAATAAAAATCATGACAGGATCCCTTTAACTTTTAGTATGTTCTAATTCTAAGCATCTTTTCGACTGGCCTTCATTTTTCTTTTTTATAGTTTTTTTTTTTAATTATTTGCCTTTTTCTTCTGACTCATTCCAGCTTTCAAATGGGGGGTCACTGACCCCATCTAAAAACAATGCTCTGTAAGGCTCCACATTTATTGTTATAACTCATCTTTCTATTCCAGTCTCTTATTCAAATCAGTGCATGGTTGCTGGGGTAATTTGGACCATGGCAACCAGGTTGCTGACCCCCATCTAAAAAAAGGCTGTAAGGCTAAACATATAGGGATTTATTTATTATGGATCAAGTTGTTTTTTCCATGAAAATTCTAGTTTTCATTTTTTTTTGGTCAAAACCTCAGATTTTCAGGTTAAAATAAAAAACTCTTTTTCGATTTCTTAAAAAAACTAAAATTTTTAGACATTTACTATACCCTAACCTTGTAATGCTGAATGAAAAATAAATCATCTAAAGCCTGTTGGGTCATGTAGGAGTCAATGGCAGAGGTCCCTTGAACCAACTGAAGATGTTCATAACCTTCATGATGTTTAAGTTTCTTTTGGAGATTTTTGCCAGAAAACTCAATCAATTCAAGTTTTTTTTTTTTTTATTGAGTTTTCAGGTTTCGCCACTTGAACTCGCAGAATGAAGTTTTTTCTGTTCGAGTTTTTTCTTAAATAAGAAACCATCCAAGTTGTGAGTTCATTTGAGGAACAAAAAACTCTTAACATCGACCTTTGATGAAAAATCCCCTCATTGTGATTGATACTTTTTATCACATATCCTTCTATCCAGACTCTCTCCTATTCATATTCCAGTCTCTTAATTAAATCAATGCATGGTTGCTAGGGTCATTTGGACCCTACCAACCAGATGGCTGAAACTGGAGAGCTGCTGAATAAAAGGGTAAATAGCTCAAAATAATAATAACCCATTGAAAATTGTCTCAGAATCACTCTGCATCATACTTAAATCTAATTCAAGGTGAACTACCCTTTTAAAGGAACAGTAACACCAAAAAATTTAAGTGTTTTAAAGTAAAGAAAATATCATGTAGTATTGCCCTGTGCTGTTAAAACTGATCTGTTTGCTTCAGAAACACTACTATAGTTCATATAAACAAGCTGCTAAGTAGCAATGGCTGAAATTGAAAAACAGCTATATGGCACAGGATTAGTAATGGATAACAGATAACATTATGTTCTACAGAGCGTATCTGCTATCTGCTGAGTAACTTGAGCCTTTTCTCCTTTGATTAGTTGCCCCCATGGCTACACAGCAGCTTATTTATATAAACAATAGTAGTGCTTCTGAAGCAAACACTGCAGTTTTACCAGTGCAGGGCAACACTACATTATATTTTTATTACTTTAAAATAATTTCATTTTTTGATGTTACTGGTCCTTTAAGATGCTTTAACCACTATGTAACGTTCCTAGAGCAGACAAATGGGATTCCCTTTCTGAGATCTCATTTAAAGGTTGTTCACCTTTGAGATAACTTTTAGTATAATGTAGTGTATATAAAATAACTTTTAGTATAACTTAACGTATAACGATTTGCTTTAATATTTTTATTATTTAATGTTTTTGAGTTATTTAACCTTTTATTCAGCAGCTCTTCAATTTGCATTTTAAAGGGATACAGTTATGGGAAAACATGTTTTCAAAATGCATCAGTTGCTGCTCCAGTAGACTTCTGAAATCCATTTCTCAAAAGAGCAAACAGAATTTTTTACATTTCATTTTGAAATCTGACATTGGGGCTAGACATATTGTCAATTTCCCAGGTGCCCCAGTCTGTTTGCTCTTCTGAGAAATGGATTTCAGTGCAGAATTCTGCTGCAACAGCTCTATTAACTGATGCGTTTTGAAAAAAAGATTTTTTCCCCATGACAGTATCCCTTTAAGCAATCTGGTTGCTAGAGTGCAAATTCCCCTAGCAACCATGCATTGGTTTGAATAAGAAACTGGAATATGAATAGGAGAGACCTGAATAGAAAGAGGAGTAATAAAATTTAGCAATAATTATACAATAGCCTTACAGAGCATTTGTTTTTAGAAGGGGTCAGCGACACCCGTTTGAAAGCTGCAAAGAGCCAGAAAAAAAAACTATAAAAAATAAACAATGAAGAACAACTGAAAAGTAGCTTAGAATTGGCCATTCTATAACATTCTAAAAGGTGAACCACCCCTTTAATATAGGGCATGTTCTGGGTATCATCATTCTATATGAACTGGGTTGTAGGCTGCGAAAGGCTAAGAGCATTGCCATTTATATCTAATGCCCACCTTGAACATGAGATTATCAGGAAGGCTGCAGATTTATGGATGACGCAGAGCCATTATGCGGGAATGGTTAGGCGCCAAATAACACAAACCCTTTAGATGTGTTAAAACGTAGACAGTAAGATGAGCCAATAGGAGCAGAGGAACTCATTGAGGAGCTCTCATACTGAATATAATTTCCCTTCAGACATTCATTTTCAGGTTATGTTTTGAGTAGGAATGCACCAAATCCACTATTTTGGATTTGGCCGAAACCCCTGATTCCTTCATGAAAGATTTGGCCGAATACTGAACCAAATCCGAATTTGAATATGTAAATTAGGGACAGGAAGGGGGAAAAATGTTCTACTTCCTTGTTTTGAAAAAGTTTTGTGATTTCCCTTCCTGCCCCTAATTTGCATATGTAAATTAGGGACAGGAAGGGGGAAAAATGTTCTACTTCCTTGTTTTGAAAAAGTTTTGTGATTTCCCTTCCTGCCCCTAATTTGCATATGCAAATTAGGATTCAGATTCAGTTCAGCCAGGCGTAAGGATTCGGCCGAACCGAATCCTGCTAAGAAAGCTCGAATCCTAGCCGAATCCTGACCCAAATCCTGGCTTTGGTGCATCCCTAGTTTTGAGTACATTACATTGAGAGGCCGCAGCTCACATTCTGTTTGTAATAACTGGCGACTGGTCCCCATCCCAGTGATGTTACAGATGATTAATTTGCCATTACACTAATTAGGCACCATCTGCTCTTGGGATTATTTGTTTTCATTTCACATACGGCTGCTCCTTACTCTGTAAAAGGCCCTGCTCGTTACAAAACTATACAGAATAACTTAACCCGAGTTTTGGGGTTCAGAAGGCATCTTTCATCTGATTGGTGTCTCTCAAGTGTCAGCTTTACATGGTAGTGTCTGGATATGTCCTAACCTAGCAACTTTTCAATTGGTCTTCCATTTTTTAAACAAATTCTCGTCTATCTCTTTCCAGCTTTTCACTGACCCGGGCAGCCAAAAAAACCTATTGCTCTATAATTGTATTGTTACTTTTTATGGCGTATCTTTCTAGTAATGCCTCTCCTATGTATCTTCCATTCAAACCACTGCCTGATTGCTAAGGTAAACAAGACCCTAGCAGCCAGATAGCTGTTGAAATGTCAACATTTTTGTTAAACAAAAAGGTAATAATTCGGTTTTAAAATCTGACATGGGGCTAGACGTTTTGTCAATTTCCCAGCTGCCCCTGGTCATGTGACTTGTGCCAGCACTTAAGAAGGGAACTGCTTTCTGGCAGGCTGCTGTTTTTCCTTCTCAATGTAACTGAATGAGTCTGAGTAGGCCATGGGTGTTTACTGCTGTTCTTAGATCTACCAGGCAGCTGTTATCTTGTGTTAGGGACTTGTTATCTGGTTACCTTCCCATTGTTCTGTTGTTAGGCTGCTGGGGGGGTTGATATCACTCCAACTTGCAGTACAGCCGTAAAGAGTGATTGAAGTTTATCAGAGCACAAGTCACGTGACTTGGGGCAGCTGAGAAATTGACAATATGTCTAGCCCCATGTTAGATTTCAAAATGAAATATAAAAAAATCTGTTTGCTTTTTTGAGAAATGGATTTCAATGCAGAATTCTGCATTAACGGTTTAAAAACAAAAAAAAAACAGTATCCCTTTAAGTTAACTTTTAGTATATAATAAAATGTCCTATTCTCCCCAACATTTCAGTTGGTCATTTTTTTTTACTTCCTAGTCCAACGGGTGTCACAGTTGAGAGTAGGGTTAACACCTTTTCTTGAAAAAAATACCGGCCTTCCTATATATTTATCTTTTTTTCCTATTAATAACATTGGGATCAGCCATCAAAAATAGCGGCCAGGCCGGTAAAATAGCGGCCAGAAGCAAACCCTATCTGTGAGGCGGCAATTTTATTGTAATCTTTTTATTCAACTTACAGTCTGCCATTCAATCCACTGCCTGGTTGCCAGGGTAAATTGGGCCTCGGCAACCAGACAGAGTCTGAAATTCCAAACTGGAGAGCTGCTAAACACAAACATTTGGATTACCCTAGCAACCAGGCATTCATTTGAACGCTGGAATATGTATAGGAGAGGGCCTGAATAGAAGGCTCAAAGAGAAATAGTTTTTTGGCGGATAAGGGTGAGTGACCCCCGTTTGAACGTAGGGAAATGGTGGAAGAAGAAAACAAATAATACAAAAAAAAAAACTATAAATAAAAGAAGACCAATTAAAAAGCTGCTAAAAATCTGGCAGTCTATGACATGCTAGAAGAGAACTTGAAGATGAACTACCCCTGTATGGTTATCTTGACAACAGCATGCACTGAAGGAGTACAGAGTGAGGACACTGATGAAGTGGAGGGGGCCGAATGAGAGTTTAAAGGCTGGACTTGCGATCCTTATAGTCTGGAGTTTCTTATTTCTCTACCCATAGTCACACAGATTCCACTAGGAGGATGCTATGCCCTAATCTCAGTCAGTATGATCAGAATCATGAGCACAAGCAAGTGTACATACCCCAGACCTCTACAGACTGAAGTGACTATTTCTGCTAGGGATGCACCAAATCCAGGATTCGGTTCGGGATTCGGCCTTTATCAGCAGGATTCGGATTCGGCCGAATCCTTCTGCCTGGCCGAACCAAATCCTAATTTGCATATGCAAATTAGGGCCAGGGAGCTAAATCACGTGACTTTTTGGCACAAAACAAGGAAGTAAAAAATGTTTTCCCCTTCCCACCCATAATTTGCATATGCAAATTAGGGTTCGGATTCGGTTCGGTATTCGGCCAAATCTTTCGGGAAGGATTCTGGGGTTCGGCCGAATCCAAAATAGTGGATTCGGTGCATCCCTAATTTCTGCTGCTGCTCTGCACATTTTCATGCCCTACTATTATACACAGACGGGAACACGTTTCCAATCTTTCCTATGAGCAGAAACTCAGTGGGCTCTTTGAATACTTCAATTTAATTAAGGGACTAAATCAATGATGTTCCCCTATGAGAATTATGTAACCATAGGGACATTCAGGTTAGCACTGTTTCTTGTACTACAAAAAGCCCCCATCCTGTCACTATTCCAAACATTAATTTAGCCTTGCTGTTGGCTAGATCAACTCTGATGTGTATGTACTAACAGACTACTCTTTAAGCATACTATATACCCAGGCCATGCAGTGTAAAGTCAAATAAGATTATGAGCAATATTACTATTTTATAAGCATTAACTCTCCCTACTATTCCACAGGCCCTTCCCAGATACTATTATCCACTGTTACTATAGGCACCATCTCTCCCTACTATACCTGCTATCCCACAGCCACATTCCCTTCCCAGAGGCTATTATCCACTGTTACTATAGGCACCATCTCTCCCTACTATCCCACAGCCACAGTCCCTTCCCAGAGACTATTATCCAACTGTTACTATAGGCACCATCTCTCCCTACTATACCTGCTATCCCACAGCCACACTCCCTTCCCAGAGACTATTATCCACTGTTACTATAGGCACCATCTCTCCCTACTATACCTGCTATCCTACAGTCACACTCCCTTCCCAGAGACTATTATCCCACTGTTACTATAGACACCATCTCTCCCTACTATACCTGCTATCCCACAGTCACAGTCCCTTCCCAGAGACTATTATCCACTGTTACTATAGGCACCATCTTTCCCTACTACTGCACAGCCACAGTCCCTTTCCAGAGGTGATTATCCCACTGTTACTATAGGGACCATAACCCTACTATACCTGCTATCCCACAGCCCCTTACCAGAGACTAGTTATCCTACTGATACTATAGGCACCATCTACTATACTCCTTACTATACCTGCTATCCCACAGACACAGTCCCTTCCCAGAGACTATTATCCCACTGCTAGGCACCATCTCTCCCTACTATACCTGCTATCCTACAGCCATAGTCCCATCCCAGAAACTGTTACCCCAATGCTACTATAAGCAACATATCTTCCTACTATCCCACAGTCACACTCCTTTCCCAGAGACTATTATTCCACTGTTACCATAGGCATCATCTCTAAAACTATTATGTTCACGGATTGTGAAAATTCAACATTGTGCGACAAATACACACACAGTTTCTACATAATAGCTGCTGCTATTCATTTTTGACACAGATGGGGTAATGTAATAAAATATGCACTTGCTAGTTATAGCAAATGTATAGCAACTAATTAGCAGCTAGGATTAACTGGTCACTTGTTTCAAAGAAAACATCTTATTGGTTGCTATGGGTTTCTGCATCTGGGCAAATTGTATTCCTTGTATTACATTCCCCTGAAATGAATTGGGCTAAAAATGCCGTATTTTACATACTGAACTTATTGCTCCAGCTTAAAGTTTCAGCTTGTCAATAGCAGCAATGATCCATTTGTCACAAAACATCATGTATAACATTTCCAGGTACGTCTTTAGTTAAGCTTTAGTTCTCCTTTAAGGCTATGCCACTGTGTATGCATGGCTTTTCAAAGATGCTAGTAATGTACAGGAAGACGGTGTATGACTTTCTGCAAGAATCCTACAGTAAAATGCAGGAGGAGGCTCATCCTTCACAAGTTTAAAGGGAAAACATACCCCCTTTTAAATTATGTGACGATGATAAACACCGTTTATTACACACTTAAATACAAATCGGTCTTGGAACAGGGCATTCATAATATGTCAAAATATACAAAAGTTGTTTTTTTCTTCAGTTTTCTTTAAAAATGGTAAAAAAAATAATAAAATTCACACTTGAACATGGTATCATTTTTACACAAAGTGATTCAGAGTAAGAAAGAACATTATTCTTCGAAGTTCATTATCTCCCATAAAAACGTACATATACAAAAGTTCTGTAAACATTTCATTGTGAAGAGTCTGTAGGAGGATTGGCTCAAACCCAAGAAAAGGTCAGGCAAGTGTATTATTCTCAAGTACCACTGCAACCTTAAAGGGATATTGGCAAGGGAAAACATGTTTTTTTTCAAAACGCATCAGTTACTAGTGCTGCTCCAGCAGAATTTTGCACTGAAATCCAATTCTCAACAGAGCAAACAGTTTTTTTTTATATACAATTTTAAAATCTGACATGGGGCTAGACATATTGTCAATTTCCCAGCTGTCCCTGGTGATGCGACTTGTGGATGGAACTACTTTCTGGCAGGCTGTTATTTCTCCTACTCTCCTTCTCAGTCTCAGTGGGACTTGGCTTTTACTACTGAGTGTTGTTGTTAGATCTACCAGGAGCTGCTATCTGGTTACCTTTACCTGCTGGGAGGGGGTTGATATCACTGTAAACTTGCACTACAGCAATAAAGAGTGACTGAAGATTATCAGAGCACAAGTCACATGACTGGGGGGCAGCTGGGAAACTGACAATATGTCTAGCCCCATGTCAGAGTTACAAATGGAATATAAAAAAATCTTGTTTGCTCTTTTGAGAAATGGATTTCAGTGCAGAATTCTGCTGGAGCAGCACTATTAACTGATGGGTTTTGAAAAAAACATGCTTTCCCATGACAGTATCCCTTTAAGCCATAGGCAGAAAGAAGTCTAGAGTATGTTCTTCCAGCTCTTAGTGAAGAACATGGACAGCAAAGTCGCAATCCACAAGCACTCGCTTGGACATCCCTGCTGACGACTGGATTTGTAATCCATGGAAAGGCCTCTGGTGGACAAGCCCAGAATGGGGGGGAAAGGACAATACTACACGGTAGTTTCATGTTTCCAGAGACCAGTTTTGACGTTCCCATTACTGTCTGCATTTACTGGAGGATCTTCTGCAGTGTCATCTTTAGCTGGGCCGCTCTGCACTGCCAAATTTAAACCATAAGATTTCTGTTGGCTCTCAAGTTCAACAGCAATTGGCTCTCTCAAGATGTCCTTTTTGTTGTTGTTGGAGGCCACCTTATCTATGTTCCTGCTGTATCTGGGAAGTGTGCTACCAGCATCACTACTGTCTTGGTGGCACTGGTTAAAATGGCGTTCTCTGTAGGCTAAGTAAGCTCTCCGGCTCCTCGAATGGCCTTCTGCGTAACTCTGTCTGGCTTTTGGCACAGTATTTTGAACACTTCCTTCCACGCTTGTAGGAACGTCATGGGCATACTCTCTAAGAACCGTAAGCCTACTGGAGCGATGTCCTTTACTTCGGTTTTTGTGATGTCGGGACGGGTGACCATTGGGCCGGTACTGGACCTCAACAGGCGCCACATGCATTTTAATGTCATTGTCCACTGAATGCTCCGTTAGACTGTTATCCAGCTGAGGGGCTGCGACTACCGGCAAAGGATTAGTGTTGCATTGTGCTGCTGCGGCTTGCAAATTAGTCAGCTTGCAGCCTTGTGACGAGTTCTTAAGGCTTGAGGCACTCTTATTTGTGCAAGAAGACTCGGCACTGCTGTTCGTACACTTTGGAGCATCACCATTACTCCCAGCAGAATTAGATGGCGGAACATTAACTTGCACTGAATACGTACTCCGCCCAGGGCAGAAAGCATTCAATAAAGCCCGCCTCAAGTCTTCTCTGTTCATACAATGGTGAACAACTAAAAAAGCACCCAGGCTTAAACAACTAACACCAAAGAAGCAGCTGAATACCAAGTCCATGGGGTAATACAAGGAGACAGCCAACGCCCCAAATATCCAGAGAGACACAAAGAGAAATAAAGTAAGGCTGGCACCAAGAAGCTGTGCCTGAAAGGTCTGTTCATTCTCTAAAGCTGAAGTAGACACCAAGGACACTGAAAGCGAGTCTTGCTGATTCCCTTCGCCACTTTCACTTGCTGCTAATCGCTGCTGTTCCTCCGTCTGTTCCTTGAGCTCAAATACCCGGTCAGGATGACGCTTCAATTGAACGAATATGCTGAGGAAGTACATACAATTGATAAACACAATGAAACTTGCAGGGCCGTAAAAAGCACCCAGGCTTGGTTCCCATGCCATCCAGCAGCTGAAATAGAAATGGAAACCGTCAATTACTGTCACTTTGTAACACCTTAACCAATAACAGAGGAGTAGAACAAGGACAAAGACTTACTAGGGGGCATTGGGCTGACTTCCATAGTTCTTTATATTTGCCGCTGCTGTTATGCCACATACAATTATGGGGATTCCTCCGCCAATGAGATAAAACCTAAAACACATAAAAATATGGTATTAGTAAGTGTATTTTCTGAAGCAAATCAAACATGACCCTTAAAAGAATTCTAACCAATAACCTTTTTTTACATTTAATTGGTCCAAGTACAAGGAATGCATTTATAAAACCGATTTCCATTTTCTCTGTAATAATAAAACAGTAGCTTGTACTTGAACCCAATTAAGATATAATTAATCCTTATTGGAAGCAAAACCAGCCTATTGGGTTTATTTAATATTTATATGATTTTTTTATTAGACTTAAAGGGGTTGTTCACCTTCAAACAACTAGTTGTTTTCAGATAGATCACAGGAAATAAAGGCCTTTTCCAATTACTTTCTATTTTCTATGTGTCACCGTATTTCTAATATTGAAATGTAAATTGTAATTTTTCACCTTCTAAAGCAGCTCTGCTGAGCAGACTCTCTGGGTTTCATTACAGGCAGCTGTTAGAATTGATAGAATTGTTACGAATACTCCAGAGATGCTGCTGAGAAATGTATCAACTAAATGTTGCAAAACTGTAAGTTTTTAGTCTGCATCTGAATGACTGAGCTGCCAGACTCAAACAAGAACATTCAACTTTAAACTAAAAAAATAAATAATGGAAAGTAATTGAAAAAAGTCTTTATTTCCGGGAAAAATCTGAAAACAGATGAACTGAAAAAAAGTTTTTGGAAGGTGAACAACCCCTTTAAGGTATGAAGATCCAAATTACTGAAAGATCCATTATCCAAAAAAGCCCCAGGCATTCTGGATAACAGGTCCCATACCTGTAGCATAATAGTACAGCCCTCACCAAAATGTATTATTTATCATATAAGTTAAACACATTTTTATGATCCAACATGTAGTGTAACTTACTAAGGAAGAACAAACCCAAATGTATTAGGTGATGCCAGCTTACCTGAGCATTGGCCTAGGGGGAGGTGGCAAGTCGTCCGGGTCTTGACATCTCTTGGCCTTTTTGGTGACTTGCTTATATATATTGCGAGCTGTTACTCCCACCCAAAGTACAGTGGCAAGCGTGGAATAATGCAAAAGGATTCCAACCTTTGTGGAAATGGAAAAAAAGAGGATTAAGCATAATCAACTGAACAATTGCCGTTGCTAATCCAACAAATCAAAGCGGCAACATTCGTTAGCCCGTATACCTTCCCTGCACTCCCACTACATCATTAGTCTACAGTTTACCAGCCTGAACATTGATCTGCACTTATATTTACCATTTGCCTAGCCATGCACGATTGATTCAGCTCCATGTGTCCCACAACTACAGTTTACATTAAACACACAAAGAAGTGGACAGGTGATATCTATTCATGAAATAACTCTGACATTGATCTTCTTTACGCTTTACATACATTCGGAAATCTCTCTACTCTGTTTAGATACCCATGCCTTTCATCTCTAAAATCGACGCTGTGTGATGCGAATGTCAATAAAGGGCTAAGGAATTTAGGATCAAGTTGGCAACAAGCACCTGGACTGAATAATCTGTAGAGAAAGAGAATATGTGACTTGCTAGTCACCAGCTATATAGTACAGAGCAGGCTCGTGGATCATTGCCATGTGCCAGGGATTGTAACCTTAAAGGGGTGGTTCACCTTCAAGTTAACTTTTAGTATATTGTAAAAGGGCCAATTCTAAGAAACTTTGCAATTGGTCTTCATTATTTATTTTTCATAGTCTTTTAATGACTTGCAATTTTCTTCGGTTTCTTTGCAGCTTTCAAATGGGGGTCACTGACACCATCTTAAAACAAATGCTCTGTAAGGCTACAAATGTATTGTTATTGCCACTTTTTATTACTTATCATTCTATTCAGTCCCCCTCCTATTCATATTCCAGTCTCTTATTCAAATCAATGCAGGGTTGCTAGGGTAATTTGTACCCTAGAAACCAAATTGCCGACACTGCAAACTAGAGAGCTGCTGAATTAAAAAGCTAAATAACTATAAAACCACAAACAATACAAAATGAAAACCAATTGCAAATTGTCTCAGAATATCACTCTCTGCATTACACTAAAAGTTAACTCAAAGGTGAACAACCCCTTTAAAGAATATCAATGTGTTGCTTACCGCTTGACATATGCTGGCATATCTGGTCTGATTTATACCTCCCACGTATACAGCACAGGTCAGGAATACATGAAGGCCGAGGTTAACCAACATGTGCCAGCTTTTAAGGCTAACTCGTACCAGGCTGTTGAAAAAGAAAGAAGCGAATATAAAATTCAGGTCAAAAAGAAAAGTGTGACATTGCTATGTGCATTTATGCCATAATATTCGCAGGATGACAGCCAAGGTAAAAAATATTACAATAGCAGATTTCCTTACTTCATACTTTATGTTGTGTTTAAAGGAAAACTATAGTGAAAATTAAATAGTAGCTTCCGCATACTGAAATAAGAAACTTCCTAAATGCAACCAGTTAAATATTCTGCATCATTCCTTAAATAATGAAGTTTATATTCACTATTCCTCTCTCAGCATCTGTTTCTCCAGTCTGTCTTCATTCAGGAGTTGGGTGTCAGATGAATGATCCAATATATCTTATACGGGCGGGTGGGGGCAACTGTTGCCTAGAAGATGTATTAGAGCTCACTCTATTAAAATCACCTAATATCATGTCTCTCTACATCAGTGATCCCCAACCAGTAGCTCATGAGCAACATGTTGCTCTCCAACCCCTTGAATGTTGCTCTCAGTGTCCTCAAAGCAGGTGCTTATGTTTGAATTCCAGACTTGGAAGCAAGTTTTAATTGCATAAAAACTAAATATAGTGCAAAGTAAAGACTCCTGTAAGCTGCCAGCCCACATAGGAGCTACTAAGTAACCAATTAAAACACTGATGTGGCAACCCAAGGGATTTTTTCATGCTTGTGTTGCTCCCCAACTCTTTTTACATTTGAATATGGCTGATGGGTAAAAAAGGTTGGGGACTCCTGCTCTACATGCAGGATTTGTGCAAAAGGCAGTTATTTTGTTAGTTTCTCTTTGTACTGGAATATGTAATTTGAGTGAGCTCTAATTCATCTCGTAGGAAAGGAAGCCCCCCTATAAGATATAGTGGATCATTCACCCAGCTGCTGCACGAAGACAGAATGAAGAGAAACAGATTCTGAAAGTGGAATAGTGAAGAAACTTGATATTTTCAGAAACAATGAATAGCTGCTGAGTCTGATTGGCCTGTGTATGGGGCCCTCCGATGGGCTTCCCTGATCGATATCTGGCCGAAAGTCGATCGGGCAGGGATAAAAATCCTGTCAACTGTTAGCTGATCCGCAATCCGACCATCTGTATAACTAGGATTATGATCTGATTCTTGGGCCCTATTTGTATAGTTTATAAATGGTAAGTGGCCGTATCTGTAAGCAAATTTCACTGGCACTTTAAGTGCTATAAATTATTTGGAGCAGTAAGGAAGCCCATATCTGCTTAGCTGGGAAATAGAGAGTTAAGGATCTAAGTGTATCTGTTGATGCTTTAAAAGTAGCAGCAGACAGACAGACCATTTAGTACAATCTGACAACTACCCTTGAGCTGTTGTGTGAGGCCCCACAATAAGAATGATTATTAGAATTATTAAATAAAACATACAATTGTGCCACAGCTAATCTGTCAAGTGCTAACACAGTTAGAAGCCTATTGCCTTCAGACGATGTATTGGGTTATTTATGAAGTCAGAGCTGGAAATTCTATATAAAGGGGACAATCAGTGCATGTATATGGACATTGCTGTTCAAAAAAATACACAAACTATTCATACCTGTGGAAGTATAAGTAACTGATGATAAACACCAATAAGCACAAGAGTAAGACAACGGCAGAAGCGTATACCACAGGATGCAGGAAGGTGACTGGGTGGCTGTATATCTCCGTTCCCGTAAGGTCCTTGGAAGGGAAAGGGGGAAAAAGTTAGTACAAGGCACAAAACCAGGGAGGAGCTGGAAGAATCTAGTCAGACTAGATTTATGATAAAACTTACTAAATATATTGCATAAAACAGCTCATGTGTAAAACCCTGCTTCATTTAAATGAACCATTTTCATAATAATATACTTTTTTAGTAGTATGTGCCATTGGGCAATCATAAATAGAAAAGTGCCATTTTAAAAAAATAAGGGCCGCCCCCCGGTATTGTAAGATTCCCTGTGCACACAAACATACCAAACATGTTGGGTCACATGAGCCAATTAACAGGCAGAGTTCTGTCTTTTGCTTCTTTCTGTTAAAATAAAGGTGGGTCTTTCCAAGAAAGATCATTCATTTTAAGTTGTAGAGCTGAATTGTCAGATATACAGATAGAAACAATAGAATTCTACCTGTATCTGACAATTCAACACTAACAATGGGCGATGTTAAGGGTACCTTCAAAGGTGCCCAATCAAAATTGGTCCGCTCGACGAGCCGACTGATATCAAAGTCTTCGGCTCATTTCCCACCATACATGCACCGAGTATCGTACGAAAATTTGTTTCTGTACGATACTATTGGTGCGTCTATTGTCAGTATTGTAGTATTTCTGGTCAGGTGATCTCTGAGCAGCACACACAGGATCACAACATTTATTTAAAGGGCAGGGAAAGTGTAAAATAGAATAAGGCTAGAAATGCTGTATTTTGTATACTAAACATAAACATGAACTTACAGCACCACAAGCCTAATCAAACAAATGATTTATGCTTTCAAAGTTGGTCACAGGGGGCTGTCATCTTGCAACTTTGTTATACATCTTTGCAAAACTAGACTACATACACATGCTCAGTGTGGTCTGGGCTTCTTAGGGATCGTTATAAATGATCAAAAAACAAAGCTGCTTGAGTTCTGCATGGCTGGTAAGTAAGGAAGGGGCTCCCACTGATGTTCATAAGTATGATTGTTTCCCTGCCAGAAGTTAGGGACCGTCTGACAATTCCTATCCACGGCAGTAAATGAGGAGAGAATTTCACTGCATACAGTCAGGTTTCTTACAAAAATGGTACATATTTTTTAATTAAAGTATATTGGAGATAGATTTCTTTTTCATTAAAGAAAGTAAAAATGGGATTTTATTTCTTTGCCTTTTCTTCGCCCTTTAAATATATATTCCAGTTTGATAAGATTTGTTAATATGCCACTTAATATGATATAAACAATCTGTTGCTTACGTATTCATTTTGGGGGTAAAGTTTACCTTTAAAAATACCAAGGAATAGACCAATAGATACCAAATAAACAGTATAAAAAAATATAAAAGCTTATAAAAGTTTTTCCTTCATTTTTTAGTATCTTTTGTTTACTGCCTGTATGTGGTGCAAGAGAAACCCTCCTTACAAAGTACAGAAGGACACTGCCTTTCTGTAAGAGGGCAGACTACGGAAAGTTTGGGTCTTCCTTATGAGGAATCATTGGCCTGGTTCCTGGTGCTACCTATAGGTTCACTGCAACTTTCTAGGATAATGTTTCCGATGGGGAAAATATTGGGGATTCGATTTAAATTAACAACAGGTAGTGGGAAAAGCAGTCCATTTGTATTTTACGATAACAATAAGACGTAAATGTGACATACAGAGGAGGAAAAAAAATCTTACCATTAGTACTGCATAATTGCCGAGAGACAAGCACTGGATGGTTGTGATGTTTTCATCGGACGCAATTATATGGCAGCCTTCCGACTTCCAAGCACCTTGCCCATTAAGCAGATCAAAATCCCACTGAGCCGCAACCGCATCCTTCCCATTAGCAAATCGCCTCAGGGTTAAATTAATAGGGACAGCGGGAATATTTCGATTCAGCCCGTCTAAGTAGAGAACAACACATTAGTGAACATTTATATTTTGCCGTTCCATATATATGAGACCCATTAAATATTCTAATTAGATGGGAAGGAGCCGCATTCTCCCATAGGTGGGACAGGGATTCAACCACAGACAGCACATATAACATGTGGGGAATTTAGTCCATTTACTGGAGTAGGATATCTTACAAATGTAAATTTCATTCCAAGGTTCGCTGCCCTGAACTACACACAGCAGATGTCTAACTGCCTGTATTCTGTGAATTCCGATCATGTCTTACACATTTCAGATTTATGTTGTGTACTGCAAATGAAATAATACTGCATAGAAACGCACTGTACCTAAACTCACATCTTTAGATCTCATATTCAACATAAAGTAAGCTAAGCTTTTATCTACAGTAGAACTGTCCCTTTAATTCAGTGCCAAACTGTACATTTTATATGGCATTATCTGACCACAGACACTCTCAGAACTCCCACAAACCTAACTAGGTGCTTAAAGGGGTGATTCCCCTTCAAGTTAACTTTTAGTATATTGTAGAAGGACCAATTCTTAGAAACTTTTCAATTGGTCTTCATTATTTATTTTTCATAGTTTTTTTTAATGATTTGCGATTTCCTTCTGTTTCTTTGCAGCTTTCAAATGGGGGTCACGGACACCATCTAAAAACAAATGCTCTGTAAGGCTACAAATGTTGTGTTATTGCCACTTTTTTATTACTTATTCTATTCAGTCCCTCTCCTATTCATATTCCAGTCTCTTATTCAAATCAATGCAGGGTTGCTAGGGTAATTTGTACCCTATTGCTAACCAAAATTGCTAACACTGCAAACTAGAGATCTGCTGAATAAAAAGTTAAAACTATAAAACCACAAACAATAAAAAATGAAAACCAATTGCAAATTGTCTCAGAATATCACTCTCTACATTATACTAAAATGTAACTCAAAGGTGAACAACCCCTTTAAGGAATACAGATTTCAATTAAAAGGGAATCCAACACCCCCAGGCGGTAACCCCTCCCCCCTCCTGGCCTACCTCTCCCCCCAGGCTATTGCCCCTAACTTGCTACTTACCCCTCTGTGTAAGTCCTCTCCAGCGACGTTCACAGGGGCCTGACATGGTGCTAGACATTTTGTCAATTTCCCAGATGCCCATGGTCATGTGACTTGTGCCAGAACTTTAGGAGTGAACGGCTTTCTGGCAGGCTGTTGTTTTTCCTGCTCAATGTAACTGAATAGTACGCAGTGGGTTTTTACTATTGAGTGTTGAACTTAGATCTACCAGGCAGCTGTTATCTTGTGTTAGGGAGCTGTTACCTGGTTACCTTCCCATTGTTCTGTTGTTAGGCTGCTGGGGGGAAGGGGGGGAAGGGAGGGGTGATATCACTCCAACATGCAGTACAGGAGTAAAGAGTGATTGAAGTTTATCAGAACGCAAGTCACATGACTTGGGGCAGAAGGGAAATTGACAATATGTCTAGTCTCATTTCAGATTTCAAAATGAAAAAATAAAATGAAATAAAAAAAAAATCTGTTTGCTCTTTTGATAAATGGATTTCAGTGCAGAAGTCTGCTGGATCAGCACTATTAACTGATGCATTTTGAAAAAAAAAGACCATATCCTTTTAAAGTAAATTATACTGCATTACTGAATAGCAGGTTTTCTTGCATTGGAAAAGGAGGCTATCCCAGGTCTGTGTTATGATGCAAGTCACAACTATAAACTGACAAACAATGAATTACCATTCATGACATTAAATAATCAATTACCATATAATGGGAAACTATTTATTTCTTATTTGTGGCTTGTCAGCAATACCTGTTAACTTTTAAGAAAGCTTATAAAAATAAACCATCAGGGTGTGGTGCTGGCGAGACTTTTATTGTCAAAGTGAATAATTAGGACATACTGTCTGTGCGCAGTAGATGGCAACAAAGCAGAAGGGTCACATAATGTGCTGTAAATGGCAGAGTCCATAATACAAAGATATATAGAGATGCAGTTTCCTCTACAGGACAGCATGCTGCATGCAGGCTCAGAGCGTTGGATGCTTTTTAATTGAACTGCAACCCAATGCATCTTGCCAGCGACTTATTGAACTTCATGCTGCCTGCGAGTGTTTCAGTTGATGATCGGTGCCAGGACCCATAGGCTGCTAGTGGTCACCTTCTTGAGAATATGCCTCCATGGAAACTTTCCATTGCACCAGAAGAGGTATGTATACACGAGGGATATGAAAGAAGTATTACATAATAAAGGATTGCTATTTGCTTAAGCTCAGATAATGTTTTATCCCTTTCCCTGTGACAGCTGAATCTGGCTACCAAAGACTCCCTAAGCTGCACAGTGACTTAAAGGGGAAGGAAACCCCCAGGCGCCAACTCAAACCTCCCCCCTGTAGGCCTGGGGGGGGGGGGTTTCATTCCCCTTTAACTGATCGTCTTCCAGTGGACACTAGCTCTAATCCAATTGGTATATCTAGCACCCTGCCATAAAGCAAGATGGAGACTTAAAGAAAGTCAGACAAGTCAGGAAGACACAAACTGTTCCAGAAAAAGCAAAACACGTTATACTTAGGTATAAGTAAACAATTTGATTTCACGGAATCTCCTTAAAGGGGTGGTTCACTACTTCTATGTTATAGATTGGGCAAATCTAAGCAACCTTTCCATTGAATTCCAATTATGTATAGTTTTATAATTATTGGCCTTTCCAGCTTTCAAATGGGTGTCGCTGACCCATCAAAAAAACAAATGCTCTGTAAGGCTACAAATGTATTGTTATTGCTAATTCTTATTTCTCATCTTTCTACTAAGGGCCTCTCCTATACATACTCCAGTCTCGTATTCAAATCAATGCATGGTTTCCTAGGGTACTTTGGACCCTAGCTTGCAAATTCCTAATTACACAAACTGAAGAGCTGTTGAATAAAAAGCTAAATAACTCAAAAACCTTAAATAATAAAAAATGAAAACCAGTTGCAAACTCTCCACATCATACTAAAATTGAACTCAGAGGTGAACAATCCCTTTAAAGAACCTGAATCAGCTAATTAAAGGAACATGTTTTAACCAAACAAGATCAGTGTGCTATAAATGAGGGAAATCGGGGCACTGCATCGATCTTATATACCTAGTTTGGCAAGAATGACAGGCGTGACCACCGTTCGCCTCTTCCCATCATCGGCAAGGTGTGAGGAGTTCCCTGTGGTAGGGAAGAGCTTTCCATTCCGGAACGCAATTAGCTGAAGCTTGTAGAAAGACTCGTCCATTCCTCTGCGTTCTCGTTTCTCTTTGGGCACAAGTGCAGATGGAAGTTGAATAGAAGCCTCCACAACTGTGTTCTATAAACAAGAGCAATTCTTTAATAATCATAAAATGCCTCACAGCTCTAAGCAACAAGAGTGTATTTATTTATATATATACAGTTGTGCTCTTAAGTTTACACACCCTGGCAGAATTAGATTTTTTAACCATTTTACAGAGAGAATGATAACACAAAAAGTTTAGTGGATGGCTGAAGCCATTTATTGTCAAACAACTGTGATTACTCTTTTTATCTCTGAAAAATGGTTAAGAAATCTCACACACACACACACACGCACACTCTCTCTCTCTCTCTCTCATTTATTATTAGAGAAAAAGGAAATACTTTTTAAACATTTTTTGTAATGAGTCTATGGGACACAGCCTTTCTGTAATTCAGAACTTTCTGGATAATGGGTTTCCGGACAATGGATCCAATACCTCTATATTAATAATTATATTTTTATTACATTGTTTATTAGTTACCTTTAACGCTAAGCTGCTAAAGGTGTTGGACACATTGCACTTGAAGCTTAGCTGCTTATCCATGCTGCCATCTGGATCTCGTCGGCCAAAGTCAGCATGCACTGTCCGGTCTGCAGCAGCAACTTTTTGAAAAACAGTGCAGGTCATTCCAGTGAAGAGAGCAGATTTTATCACGTATGCTTCTAAAGCAATGTTTGGAGAGTACTGGGTAGAAAAAAAAAACAATAAAATGTATATATTGACAGTAGTGACAAGACCAAGAGCTGCAACAGTATTTAAAAGGGGAGGGGAGGGGGAGTCAATCATGCTTATCAGTATGTTATCAGTTAGCATATGCCCAACACAAAAGAAAGATTTTTTTTTAAAATTGGCCTCCAAGATAAACTGGGCTGAAAAGTTTCATGCATTCTATATTTTCAATAAACTCCAGTTAAAAGAGCTTGCATTAGTAGTGTGGTGCAATGTTCAACCCATTCAAAATTTGTAAATTGGCAATAAAGGATTCCTCCAGAGGCATGAAAATAAAATTACAGTGCAAGTGTTCTCCAAGACATTACTCCATATTTGTTTATAAAATATATAAAGCAATCTACAACTCACCGTGGAGTAAACTTGAACCGCATTGGCCAATCGATAGGTAGCGATACGCTGCAGACACTGCACTATTCGGCTACATGCTTTTGCATCTTTCTGAGCCATCCACAATACGCGCTCATCAGCCAGCATTATATTACTTGCTATGTCCACCATCACATCGCTAAGCTGGAGGGAGAAAGATGTAAACCAGCTCTTGAAACAAAAAAATCATATAGAATATAAAAACGTTTGGCTCTTGGTGAATAGTTGACTCACAGAACACCCAGGAGATCTAGGAGCTTCTGGGCATCTTGATGCCATAGAGATGGCTTGGAATAATGCAGTCCCTCCAGTAGGACAGCCCTGCTCTATGGGTATTGACCGTTATAACTAAAAACCTTCAGAAATGGCTACTGATCTACTACATCTAAACACCAGGATAGCCCGTCTGTTTCTGTTGCTGAACAAAACCTGAGCAGTCTTTTTTCATTATATGCTGTATTACAGTATGGCACTGCTGTTCATACAGAACATACAAAGTTTAATGTAAACTAAACAAAAGGGGACAGTTAACTAACCTCTTTGTATTTTTCAGCAAACCGCCCAAATTTTTCAATCATTTCTGCAACAAAGATCACGTCCATCTTGTCTGAAAAATTTGCTGCTTCCACCGTGTAAGCCAGTAACTGCCTAGCCGTTGCCACTGCATTTGTGAGATTAAGAGGCATCTGTAGAGAAATTGCAAGTGTTAAAGCTGATTTCTCGGTGATCTTTGCATTATGGAAATTATCTTTATCCCCAATTGTGTTGAGCAATTTCGTAGGTTTAAAGAACAGTCTGGTTAAACTAGATATTATAAATTACCTGATTAAACATAAAAAGGACCCGAGTGGCATCTTTTGCATACTGGCACCGGGAATAGTCGTCCTCTGCCCAAAATCCCCCCCTGTCACATCGACGCCAGGCTCTTCTGTCATCTTGTTGATTGCCAGGATATATGCCACTTCCAGCAGAGTAACGGGTACAGAGAAGGTATGCAGTGATGCCTGCCAACGTTCTTGGCCACCTAGTGGGTTACAGAATTCAATCAAACCGCTTGAATAAACCCCGTTTCACTGAGCTACTTGAATCTATTCTCACTAGAAGAAATGGCAATGTCCACTTACTGGTTAAGGTAATACAAAGTGCAATGTTTAAACTAGTGATGCACAGAATGCACTATTTTGGATTTGGCCGAATGCCAGAATCCTTTGTGAAAAATTTGGCTCAATACTAAACCAAATCCAAATTTGCATATGCAAATTAACAGCTAGGAAAGGAAAAAGTGGAAAACATTTTTTTTACTTCCTTGTTTTGTGAAGAAAACTCACGTGATTTACTGCCCTGCCCCTAATTTGTATATGCAAACTAGGATTTGGATTCAGGTCAGCCAGACACAAGGATTTTGGCTGAATCGGAATCCTGCTGAAAAAGGCCGAATCCTGAACCTAATCCTAAACCCGTGGGGAGAGGTAGGCCAGGGAAGGAGGAGGGTGTGGAGGAGGTTAGCACCTGAGGGATTGAATTCCCCTTTAAATGGTGTGTAATCTCTTGCATATGTTCTAATTCCATATAAGGAAGATGATTAACTGAAATTTAATAGATCTGTGCCCCCACATATAACAGTTTTAAAAATGGAAATCCACCCACCTGAAATCTCCTTTGTTGTTTATCACCCTTTCGAGAGGGCAGTACTGAGCAGAGCTCTCCAGCACTACAATATCCACTGTCCTGGTGTTATTACCCCGTCTGCTTTGGACTTGGCATCCCCAGTTGCCAGTGGAGCCCGCTTGGATATTGGAAATTGTAAGCGCACTAAAAATAGTATTTATAAAAAAAAAATGCTAATAAAACAAGCCGGATGCAAAGAGCAGGGCTAAACAGAGATATTATCACAGTGTTATACTCCCAGACCCTTTGTTCTGAAGATACCTTGCTATCAACGAGCAGTTGTGGATTGTGTTCTTCTCAACAAATATACCCTGTGTTTCATCCGTTTCCACGATTTTGCCATCTTGGTACCATAAAACTTGCATGTCCTGATCAATGTAGGATGCCATACACTGGAAAGGAAGGCTGTCCCCTTCAAAGACAACCTGCCGATGGGATGGAGTCATGTAAAAAGATGGCAGCTCAAGCGGAGATTCTGAAAGGATATAAAATACATAAATTAGACAAGGAATGCAAGTCAGACAGATAACGTTCAACAACATAACATTGCTATTGTGGGTGGAATAGTTAGCTGCCAGTCTGCATGACCAACCAAATGCCAGCACTGGATATCAGCCAAACTGACTTGCAAGATCTCTTGCACCAGCCTTTAAAGGAATTGTTCAGTAGAAAAATAAATACTGGGTAAATCGATAGACTGTGCAAAATAAAAAATAAATTCTAATATAGTTAGTTAACCAAAAATGTAATGTATAAATTCTGGATGACTGGATGTCTAACATGACAGAACACTACTTCCTGCTTTCTTGTTTTCCACTGACTTTCTTGGCTTTTTTTTGGCATGCAGGTGCAGGAAAAGGACCATGATCCTCTTGTGCCTCTCTCTCTTAATAGCATTACAACTAGAAATGGATAAAATAACCTGCAACTGTTCAGCACCAAAACAACAGATGTGCAAAACAGTCACAGAGAACAGCCTTAGGGGCTCTCCATCAATGAAAGGTGTATCCTTACAGAATGTAAACATAAGGCATAGTGGCTGAAGAATGCAAGATTAGTTTTCCTTTAACAATCCCTTAATATTGGAAATTACAAAACTTAATAAATCCTGTATTCAATAATATAAATTGTTCACAAATATAGTCAGCCTGCTTGAGACTTAACTTCTTTTTGTTTATATAGAGCATTTCCGAGCAATCTTTTCCCCTCCTACAAATTTTAAAAAACAAAATCAAACTAAACACATTGAGAGAAGATGCTTGCTGATGAACAGAATAACTTTCACCACCCCTCCTTCTGAAACCCAGTTTCCTAGGCTTCAATAAGACAGCATACTATTTTTAAAAGCCCGAGTCACTGCCCTGATATTTGAAAACACATTACTGGTGCTGTGAAAACATCATAAATAGTTGCTTAGCACGAGTAACAAAAAGTCGTTCATTCACACAGAGAACTGCCTAACTATATAATAGACCTCAGAGAACACGGGAAGGGCGGGGGAACACGGGAAGGGCGGGGGAACACGGGAAGGGCGGG
>CM044431.1:28692358-28724742 GCA_024363595.1 Xenopus borealis
GATGAACACGGGAAGGGTGGGCGGATGAACACGGGAAGGGTGGGCGGATGAACACGGGAATCACAAGGGAAGCGTGGGTGGGGGGAACAACAATTACACAGGATAGGAGGACATTTTACTAATGTGAGGCATCCCATTCCATTCTCACTACTGTTGGCATTAGGGCTTATGAATGTAAGAAGTGTTAGTTATGCACAGCAATTAACTCTACGGTCACTCAGTCACAGCCAGCAGCTGTTTAGATGCCGGGAGCTGAAATCCGCAGCAGCTGGGAGGTCCAGCCTTTGGGCATTCCTTCCCTAACAGACCTTTATTGTACATAGTTCACTTTGCAGCGAAAGCTGCTGTAAACCGTGGGACCTGGGGTTTTTCTGTAATTTGGATCTCCATAACTTAAGTCTACTAAACCCAATAGGTTTTTGCTTCTAATAAAGATTACTTATATCTTAGTTGGGATCACTGATATAGCATTACAAATAAATAAAATATTTTTTTTTATAAAATTTGTATTTGATTACAATGGAGTCTATGGGAGATAGTCTTCCTGTAATTCGGAGAGAGAGTGTGTGTGTGTATATATATATATTGTGGGGATTTGCTCAATTAATGGCTGCAGAGCTTGCTTAAAGGACCAGTAACATCAAAAAATGAAATTGGTTTAAAGTAATAAAAATATAATGCAGTGTTGCCCTGCACTGGTACAACTGCAGTGTTTGCTTCAGAAGCACTACTATTGTTTATATAACTAAGCTGTTGTGTAGCCATGGGGGCAGCCATTCAAAGGACAAAAAAGGCTCAAGTTACACAGCAGATAGCAGATAAGATCTGTAGAACATAATGCTATCTGTTATCCATTACTTATCCTGTGCCATATAGCCTTTTTTCAATTTCCGCCATTGCTACTTAGCAGCTTGATTATATGAACTATAGTAGTGTTTCTGAGGCAAACAGATCAGTTTTAACAGTGCAGGGCCACACTACATGATATTTTCTTTACTTTAAAAAACATTCATTTTTGGGTGTTACTGTTCCTTTAACATGAAGGGAACAGCAAGTGGAGGTTGTAAACAGGACTGGGCCTGCTTGTTTATTTGGCAAAACAACACAGTTCCAGTCAGAAAACAAAAACAGCTTACTTCAGCATGGCAAAAATCCAAACAGTCAGGTACATTCAATTCTTCCTTACAAGCCACAGTACCTCTCTCACTGATTGTGACTGGATTGGTTTTATGGAACCTGCTCCCTCCTCTTCCACTCTCATCCCTCTGAATTGTGAAAACCTTCCTTTTACTGTTCAGTCGGCTGAACATGCTCCTGGTACAAAAACCGGAATGGACCTAGGAATGGAAGCTTCATCCCACCCAATGCACTACAAAGCCTCCGGACTCCAGTACCCAGACCAGAGATTCAAAACAAGTTGGAGAAAACCCATAAGCTTTTCTCCCTATATCTATTCCCTGGAGCCCCTCACCATGTATAGGTCAGAAACCTAGGTGAAATATAGACACCATTTATTACTTTTCCAGCTGGTGTCTCACAATATATTATATACCTGCAGGTTCAAGTTGATTCTGAAGATTGTATACAATATTTGACCACAGCACCCACCATTGATATTTGGAGGAAGAGTGCAGGTACTAACTATATTAAATCCAATTGCACACGTTGTGATTTTTAAGTAAAATATATGCTTTAAGTGGTAAGACCTGTAAGGATATATATATATATATATATATATATATATATATATATATATATATATATATATATAGTGCCTGAATAAAGCATCCTGGAAAACAGCTCTGCCAGGGAAGAAAAGAGGTTACGTGGAGAAACACTTTGCGTTCCTTCGGTATAAAGGAGGGGAGTTCCCGTTAGTTTACTCACACGCATGACTGAAAATACAACATACTAACCAGTTTGGGCTTGCACACATTGAAAGAAAACATAATTTATCTGGAGACTCAGCAGCAGGAAGACTTTCCACTGACTGCACAAAAATAACCAACGATCATAAACAGCAGCGTGTCTCTTTCATCAATCAGATTCAGCTTTAAAGGAACAGTTCAGTGTAAAAATAAAAACTGGGTAAAATATTTCTAATATAGTTAGTTAGACAAACGTAAGGTATAAAGGCTGGAGTGACTGGATGTCTAACATAAACACTACTTCCTGCTTTTCAGCTCTCTAACTCTGAGTCAGTCAGTGACTTGAAGGGGGGTCACATGGGACATAACTGTTCAGTGAGTTTGCAATTGATCCTCAGCATTCAGCTCAGATTCAAAAGCAACAGTTATGACCCGTGTGGCCCTCCCTCAAGTCACGGATTGGTTACTACCTGGTAACCAATCAGTGGAAACCATGAGAGCTGCTAAAGAGGAAGTAGTGTTCTGACTAGTATGTTAGACATCCAGTCACTCCAGCCTTTATTCATTACATTTCTGGATAACTAACTATATTAGAAACATTTTTTATTTTGCACAGCCTATTTACCCAGTTTTTATTTTTACACTGAGCAATTCATTTAATAGTATACTGCCTTTAATCTTCTAGCAGGGCATTTAAAAAAACTGTTGTGGTGGTGGGGTCTAAGAACACTCCCCAAAAATGACAAGATGAAATATCTTTGCTCTATGATGAATAATGCTCTTGAGAGTAATCGTTAGGCTTGTAAGACAGCTGCAGGCATTAACCTCTAGGTCGCTGTCAAACAATGTGTGTTCAATGGTTTATGTTGCAGAGCAGCTATATAAATCCTGGTATCTTTCCTAGGAGCATTCTCTCTGCAAAGGGCATCTGTATATACTGCAAATGACTATATTATCAGAAGGCATGTGCAAAACATTCTCATAGGATGGGAGTTTGCAATTGTGGGATGTTTCTACAGGTCCGAAAACTGAGTGTTGTGAGGATGATGTGAAAACGATAGCCTAACTCAGGGATCTGCAACCTTGGCTCTCCAGCTGTTAAGAAACTACAAGTCCCACAATGCATTTGCCTTTATGAATCATGACAAACTCCTTCATTGCATTGTGGGACTTGTAGTTCCTTAACAGCTGGAGAGCCAAGGTTGCAGATCCCTGGCCTAACTAGATCTGAAAAGCTAGTATGGGTTAGAAAATGAATCACTGAAAACGGATTATATAAAGTGCTTAAACACTGTATGAACTTCCAAAAACAATTTTTTAACACATGACATCATTAGATTAAAGGAAACTGTTGTGCCTCTTAACGCACACAAACCATTTTCCTGTGGCCGACAGTAATTCAATCCCTCTCTCGCCTTGTTACATCTGCAGTGATGGATTCTGGGACTTCAAGTGCCTCTGCTTTCCAGACACTCTGTCCGCCATAAAGGCACATTTAAGTCTCATAATAAGTTACTTCAACACGGAATTTGGGGTTTAGGGTGGTGGCACACGCAGCAATTTGGGGAGATCAGTCGCGCATCGACAAATCAATTCTTCTTCGGGCGACTAATCTCCCTGAACTGCCCCAAAGGGGAAATCCCTCTATTTTTTTACTTACTCCTCAGCGCAGATTCAGGGATTGCAGTTCACAGCAGCCATCTTCCGATATCCGTCCATTTTGCTGCATGCGCAGTTGTTGCGAAACCGGTAAATTACTCCAACTGCGCACGAGCGATATGCTGGTCTCAGTTTACCGAAGACCCAAAAGATGGCTGCTGTGAACTTCGATCTCTGAATCTGCACTGAGGGGTAAGTAAAAAGTTAGAGGCATTTCCCCTTTGGAGCTGCTAGGCTGGGGGGAAGGCGGGAGCCTACACAGGGTAGGGTTTTTTGTGTTACGGGTTGAATTCTCCTTTAAGGGGTTGAATGATGTACAGCCTTATAAGGATTAAGAAAATGGTCCAGATTGAGTTTATGCACAAACAAGGGGTGTTTTTGAATTGATGAGCTTATTTTATCTCTTACAAAGATATCTGTGAAACTTCAAAGGCAAATAAAAGCATTTTTAAAAAGGAGTCAGAGTTTTGTTGTCCTGGCAGTACAGTCACATATTCCTTACCGCAGGTCAGCTGCTCTTGCTTCAGAGATGTTACTGGTTGCCCATGGAGTGACTTGGGATAGGCACATCTAGTCTCACGGACAGTTATGTTCTTCTCTTTAATCCAGCGCAGCATCCATAGTAGGTTACAGTCGCACAGAAGGTAATCCGTTTGAAACTCTCTGCAAATGAATAGTTAGCAAAAGATTCAATGAAAGAGAGTGACCTTGTGGGCCATCTAAACAACAGAATCAGAGCCATGAACCTATTTCCATGCAGTAGACAGATTATATGATGTTCCCTTTATCTGAGGGCCAGATTATGTTAGAATGACAATTTCATGCAAAAAAAAAAAAAAAGCCTACAGAGCTCTTATAGGGGTTGTTCACCTTTAAGTGAACTCTTAGGGTAATGACACAATAAGATTCAGGGAGATTTAGTCGCCAAGTGGCGGGAAAGCTTTTCGGGGAGATTAGTCGCCGGAAAAAGAAGCAATGTGGCAGGGCAACTAAATATCCCCGAATCTGTGTCACTTCCCTTAGTATGATATAGAGAGTGATATTCTGAGACAATTTGCAATTGGTTTTCCTTTTTTATTATCTGTGGGTTTTCAGTTATTTAGCTTTTTATTCAGCAGCTCTCCAGTTTGCAATTTCAGCCATCTGGTTGCTAGGATCCAAATTACCCTAGCAACCAGGCCTTGATTTGAATAAGAGACTGGAATATGACCAGGAGAGGGCCTGAATAGATATATGAGTAATAAAAAGTACAAATAACAATAAATGTGTAGCCTTACAGAGCATTTGTTTTTTAGATCGGGTCAGTGACCCCCATTTGAAAGCTGGAAAGAGTCAAAAGAAAAAAAACAAATCATTCAAAAACTATAAAAAATAAATACAAATTGAAAAGTGCCCATTCTAGAACATATTAAAAGTTAACTTAAAGGTTAAGGTGGAGATCACACAAATGCCCAAGGACCTCCAGTTGGGCAGCCCTGGTTTAAATACTCCCCTATACTCGGTTTATCTACAGCAGAATCTAAATATACCCAACCCAAATTGTTCTGAAAATATACTTACAGTGATTTTAACGAAGCTAGATTTACAAAGGTTCCTTGTGCCAATGAGGAAAACATATTGCCTGAAAGGTTTCTGGGGGAAAAAAAAAATCTCAGTTTGCTACTAATCGAATGAAAAAACTTGCTCTGTAAAATGAATTTCATAAAATGAAGCCTACAATAAGTTAGTTGAAATTCTGTAAGTAATGAACCTGTCAAAATTGACTGACAGTGAAGCAGGGTCAGCTATGTTTTAAAAGAACTTGGTGATATAAATTCCAAGATAAGGAAGTTGGAGTTTCTGGACAAGGGATCCCATACCAAATAGCACTCCTAGGTCTTTCAGTAAAAGTGCTTTTAAAGGAGAACTAAAACCAAAAAATGAATAGGGCTAAAAATGCCATGTTTTATATAGTGAACTTATTGCACCAGCCTAAAGTTTCAGCTTGTGAATAGCAGCAATGATCCAGGGCAGGAATCAGGAACCTTGGCTCTCCAGCTGTTAAGGAACTACAAGTCCCACAATGCATTTGCCTTTATGAATCATGACAGACTCCTTCATTGCATTCTGGGACTTGTAGTTCCTTAACAGCTGGAGAGCCAAGGTTCCTGATCCCTGATCCAGGGCTTCAAACTTGTCAATGGGGGTCACCATCTTGGAAAGTGTCTGTGACACTCACATGCTCAGTGGGCTCTGAACAGCTGTTGAGAAGCTAAGCTTAGGGGTTGTCAATAATTATCCAGCAGAAAATGAAGTTGGTCTGTAATATAAGCTGATGCTACAGGGCTGATTATTATATTCTGATGCTAATTGCACTGGTTTCTGTGCTGCCATGTAGTAATTATCTATATTAATGGCTAATCAGCCTTATATTGTGACTATATTTCTATTCTATGTGTACTGTATATTGTGAGTGGGTCCCTAAGCTCAGTAAGTGGCAGCAGCACAGAGCATGTGAATCAGTGAATCAGCAGAAAAGAAGATGGGGAGCTACTGGGGCATCTACTGGGGAGACACAGATCTTTACTGCTAAAGGGCTGTGGTTGCCTTGGGCTGGTACACAAGCACAAAACATCATGTACAACATTTCTTGCCCACTTCTTAAGTTAAGCTTTAGTTCTCCTTTAAAGCCAATTTCATTCAAAGTAATGTTCCGATCATACATTAATTACAAGTTAAGTTCATCTTTTAATGCAACTGCTGTGGAAAGCGATATCTGTCCTGTCCTATTTTCTGGCTACAGGTAAATGTGCACTTTTGAGATTTGCCTTATTTACATGTCTGTTAATTGATGAACATGCAAGTCACTGTGAGAATCGGAGTATTGACTACCTCATCTGTCTAGGTCAAGGGTGTCCAACTTGCTGCCCCAGGGCCGGATGTGGCCCAGGATGGCTATGAATGCGACCCAGCTTGAAATGCTTGGTTCCCGAGGAAACATTTTGTTGCCCATTGCCCAGTGAGTAGTAATAATAATAAGTCTATTTAATATCCAGGTGTCCCATATTCCAGTGTAAAGCTCTATCTGGTTATCCAACTGGTATTGTAGTTCTATTCTGTGCATTCTGTGCATTTTACAAATCAAAAGTGTTTGTGTATTTCATGCGTGGCCCCAGAGAATTTTTCTTTTTCCAATGTGGCCCAGGGAAGCCAAAAGGTTGGACACCCCTGGTCTAGGCTATGGTGCAACTTCTTAGAAAAGACAAAGCCCCCAGTAAGAGATACGACGTTACTTACAGCTTTGATAAATTTGTGAGTCCTTTGAATATGTCTGCATTAAGGCATCCAATCTGGTTGCTGGCTAAATCTCTGAAACAAAATAGGAAAGTAACATTAATATTGTTTAAAAGGCAACAATTTGTTTAACTGCTTCAGGCTGAAACACAGAGGAGAGACAGCAAGAGTTTATCTGCTGCAGGCTGTAACAGAGACAAGAGATAGTTAAAGGGCCATTAAACTGACCAATTACGGTTATGTAGAACAACAAACTCTCTGTAAGGCTTTTCTTGCAAAGTTAAAACAAGAGTAGGAAGTCTGACAACTGGGCAAGGGAGGGCACCAAACTGTGTGGGTGAGAGGAGGCAGTACATGGTCTTATGTTCATCAGAATATACCTGCAGTAGAATAAATGCAAATGCATTTAACTTAAATAGATACTGTCACAGGAAAACATGTTTTTTTTCAACACGCATCAGTTAATAGTGCTGCTACAGCAGAATACTGCACTGAAATCCGTTTTTTTAAAAAGAGCAAACAGATTTTTTTTTTTTTTGTATTTAGTTTGGAAATTTGGCAGATTTTGTAAGTTTCCCAGGTTCCCCATAGTCATGTGACTTGTGCTCTGAAAAACTTCAGTCGCTCTTTACTGCTACACTACAAGTTGGCGTGATATTACCCAACCTCCCTTCCCTCCCCAGCAGCCTATCAACAGAACAATGGGCAACCAAACAGATAGCTACAGGACACGTCTGCTGAATGATTTGATTGCATTCATAGCCATCTAGTGGTAGACATGAGAATAGCACCAAAGCAGGAAACCCCCTGGGGGAGATTCATCAAAGAGTGAAGTGAAGAGTGAAGTGAAGAGTGAAGTGAAGAGTGAAGTGAAGAGTGAAGTGAAGAGTGAAGTGAAGAGTGAAGTGAAGAGTGAAGTGAAGAGTGAAGTGAAGAGTGAAGTTCCGCCACTAGAGGGAAATTACACAGCTCTCAATTAATTTCTATGGGATTTTTAAAGGCGTATTCATCAAAAGGTGAACTTTCACTTCACCCATTGATGAATACGCCTTTCAAAATCCCATAACAATGAATTGAGAGCTGTGTAATTTACCTCTAGTGGCGGAACTTCACTCTTTGATGAATCTCCCCCCCTGCATTTTCCTATTCTCATGTCAACCACTAGGTGCACTTTTAGCATTGCCAACACGACCCATGTTGTGGTATAATGCAATGGGAAGGGGAGAAACAATAGCTGTCTCAAAGCAGTTCCTGAAGTTCTGGATCCTTCTCAATGCTCAGAATCTATGTACTGAGATAGTCGACTCCACACCAATATTAAAGCTAAGAAAAATACATTTGTTAGTTCAAGAATAGAATTTTAAATAGTAGAGTGAATTATTTGCAATGTAAACAGTGTAATTAAGAAATAAAAACTAAACCATAAAAATTTTGACAGAATCCCTTTAACTTCTTGCTTTAACAAAGAACAGAGTGTTTTGACAGACGTGCCTAGACGTTATACTGGCCTATGCAAGTTCATATTTATATGTACAAGGAGCAGTCACTGGTTTCAATCCATCATCATACATATTTGAGCTGCAGCCCTCTAGTCTGCATATATATCATATACTACACCTTTCCACCGAGCAGAACATCTGTGTAAAGCTCCAGCTTGGCAGGAAATAAAGGAGACTATCACAGCTGGTACTTGTTAGAGATTTGCCCAGCAGGAAACAATTGTTGGTGTTTGCAGCAATTTTCTGTGCACTCAACTATGTTCCTTTTTTTTTTCTAAATGAAAAATATCAGTAACAGCGATAAAAATAGCTTCACTCCTTTAAAGGAACAGTAACACTAACAAAGTAACTTAAGTAGTTTAAATATAATGTACTGTTGGCCTGCACTAGTATAACTAATGTATTTGCTTCAGAAATACTACTATTGTTTACATAAACAAGCTGCTGTGTAGCATCTGAGTGCATCTGTTATCTGCTATGTAACGTGCTTAAATGGCTGCCCCCATGGCTACACAGCAGCTTATTTATTTTTATTCACCTTAAAACACTAATTTTTTGGCATTATTGTTCCTTTTACTATATGCAGCCTCTATTCTGCTAGAAGTTGGACATTTAGTATAATTTTGCGGAGCTGTGTTGCAAAGTTACACCAACCAGTGCTCTGTTCACTCCCTGCCCCGTTAGTACTTGTAGTTCAAAGGGGTCAAAAATAAAAGGGGGTTACTACTTACCTTGTGCAAGTTTAGACGTGGCATATGAGCAGTTCAGCAGTCTTAGGAAGAATTCTGAACTGTATCCATGCCATATTTCAACTTGTGCAACCTGGGAGCTGGAGGCAAAATGGCAGCGGCCATTGCCGATTTGCTTTTTAAAGGAGAAGGAAAGGCTAAACCTAAGTAAGCTTTATCAGAAAGGTCTATATACATACACCAGTAAACCCTCAAAGTAATGCTGCTGAGACTTCTGTCAAAAGAAACACCTCATTTGTTTTCTTCTATTGTGTACACATGGGCTTCTTTATTAGACTTCCTGGTTTCAGTTTAAACCTCCAGGGACTAGGGCTTGAGCATGCTTCTCCCCCTCCCTGCTGTAATCTGAGCCCAGAGCTATGAGTTGGGGGGCAGGAAGTGATGTTACAAAAAGCTAATAAGGCAGCTGCTATCCTAAACTAAGCTTCTAGAGCAGTTTACTCTGGTATGATAAAGCATTCTGCAGAATAAATAGAGCGTTATAACTTGCACTATTGTGGCTAATCTATTTGCAATGAACCGCTTTGGTAGCTTTCCAAAAAAGAGGATCACCTACTTGGTCCAGGAGGTAAGCTTTGACTTAAAGTGACTGGTGAGTGCCTTTCTAATTGGAACCCGTTGTGATTTACATTTCTTTCTCACGTGCTATGAAAGGTTTGTAGTGTAGGAATTCAGCGAGTGATACTGCACACAACCAATTTACCCTTGCAAGAATAATTTAAAGGGCACGGTTGCAATATAGACACAACTGTAACAGAACATGTAGCGAGTCGATAATTTGCTAAAAATAAATAACTTTTTTTCATTATAAATAAAGCATTTGCAATGATTAAAACAGGTTACGACTTACAATCGTTTGAGAGAAACAAGGTCGAGGAACGCTCCAGGCTCAATAGAACTGATCAAGTTATTTCTGAGATCTCTGCAAATAAAGAAAATAGATGGAAATGCTTCACAGTAAATATTGTAAAATGTCTTTGATCCCATTTATTTAACTAAACCCTGCGCATTCACCTGGTCTAATGCTAACTAAGCACATATGTTCTGATCTGGATTATTTTTTTTCCACCATGTAAGAAATTATAAGTGATTTCTCTCTCTAAGTAGGTACACCCCCTGGTCTTCACAATCTGCCAACACCCAAGAGGCATAGCCCCATTCCATCAGTGTTTCAGCTTTGTCGCCTTATGGACCGTCCCTAGTAACAACTTTTAAAGAAATAGAACATGTTTGGGGGTATTCTTTTTGTGTGTCATTATGGGCTAGTAAAGCAAATAAAGTTCTGTTCTGCATAAAAAAGGGCATAAACTCAAGGGATGAAAACATAATTATACCTCTTTATAGATCCCTAGTAAGGCCTCATCTGGAGTATGCAGTGCAGTTTTGGACTCCAGTCCTTAGGAGGGATGTAAATGAGCTGGAGAGAGTGCAGAGACTAAGTGCAACTAAACTGGTTAGAGGGATGGAAGACTTAAATTATGAGGGGAGACTGTCCAGGTTGGGGTTGTTTTCTCTGGAAAAAAGGCGCTTGTGAGGGGACATGATTACACTTTACAAGTACATTAGAGGACATTATAGACAAATATCAGGGGACCTTTTTACCCATAAAGAGGATCACCAGAGGCCACCCCTTCAGACTAGAAGAAAAGGACTTTCATTTGAAGCAGCGTAGGTGGTTCTTCACAGTGAGGACAGTGAGGTTGTGGAATGCACTGCCGGGTGATGTTGTGATGCTGATTCTGTTGATGCTTTTAAAGGAATTGTTCAGTATAAAAGTAAAAACTGGGTAAATAGATAGGCTGTGCAAAATAAAACATGTTTTCAATATAGTTAGTTAGGCAAAAATGTAATGTATAAAGGCTGGCATGACTGCAAGTCTAACCTAATAGAAGAGAACACTACTTCTTGCTTTTCAGCTCTCTTTTGTTACACTGACTGGTTACCCTGGTTACCAGGCAATAACCAATCAGTGAATTGAGGGAGGGCCACATGGGACATAACTGTTGCTTTTGAATCTGAGCTGAATGCTGAGGATCAATTGCAAACTCACTGAACAGTTATGTCCCATGTGGCCCCCCCTCAAGTCGCTGACTTACTCAGATTTAGAGAGCTGAAAAGCAGGATGTTGTGTTGTATTCTGTTATACGAGACATCCACTCACTCCAGCTTTTATACATTACATTTTTGGCTAAGTAACTATATTAGAAACATTTTTTATTTTGCACAGCCTATCTATTTACCCAGTTTTTATTTTTACCCTGAACTGTTCCTTTAAGAGGGGTTTGGATGATTTTTTGGACAGACATAATATCAAAGGCTATTTTGATACTAAACTCTACAGTTAGTATAGCTATGGGCATATATACGGTTTGTGTGAAAGAGTGGAGGGTTTGCGTGTGTATGCTGGGTTTTAATTTGGAGGGGTTGAACTTGATGGACTTTGTCTTTTTTCAACCTAATTTAACTATGTGCAGTAGAAAGCTACTGTAGGAATAAAGGGTGATTCTTTCCCTTAAGGGCTGGGACAGACAGGGAGATTCAGGGAGATTCTGTCGCCTGGCGTTTAACCGCAGGCGACTTCGTTACTTCGGGCGATTCTGGAAAACGCCGTGCTGCATGTGTATTAGCACTGGCGCTTTTTCATTTTAACAGGCGGCAGACAGGGAGAAGGCAGTTCGGGGAGATTGTCGCCTGCAATTAAACGCCAGGCGTCAGAATCTCCCCGAATCTCTCCGTCTGTCCCAGCCCTAATAAAACACTTTAAGTGCCCATAAGCAGTTCAGCTTTGGTCTCCAGCAGTGACAGGGACATCCATCAAATAGACAAAGTGCAGAGGTGGCTAAGTAAATAAAAGGAATGGAAGATCTCAGTAAGGAAGGAAGCGTGACCAAGCTAGGAATGTTTACATTAGTGAAAAGGAGCTTAAGGGAGGGGATTACAATCATTATGTATAAATACACATAATGGGATCATAAACTAAACTGTCTGATTCTTCATTCCTAACTAGTTCACAAGAACGTACTGTAGAGATGAAGAAAAAAGGTTAGTTGCAAAACTACTGGCAGATACATTACACAGTGTGACACACAAGGGAGAAAATGCAAAGCTACTGTGAGGGCACTTACAATATGACCCAATTGTCCCTTTGTTAGAATTTTCCGCCCTCTTTTTGAGGCAAACTGCGCCTAGGGTTGCCATACACGCAACAATTATGTTCATTTCAATACACGTGTAGAGCTGAATGGTCAGATATACAGGATGAAACAGAATTCTACCTGTATCTGACGATTCAGCACTAAGTGTGTTTGATGTTTGGGTGCCTTTAATGGCGTCCAATCAAAATTTTCCGGCTTGCCCGATCGACAAGCCAACCAATATCAAAGTCTTCTGTCAATATCAGTCAGCTCGTCTCCCACCATACGTGCACCGAACATCATACGAAAATTAGTTTTGTATGATAATATTGGTGGCCACCTCAAGTCCCCTCCAGGCTGTCAGTATTTGCACTTCTCTGACAATTATAAGGTTAGAGACACACATGGAGACTCGGGTAGATTAGTTGCCCAGCGACAAGTTGCCTCTTCTTCCAGAGACTACTCACCCCAAACTGCTCGCCCACCGGCTACAGTGTAAATAATTGGCAGGTTGGCAATCGGAGGGGTTCTATTTCCAAAGTGCCATCGCAGCCTCTTTGGGTGACTAATCTCCCTGAACTGCCTTACCACCCTGGAAATGCAATTTGTTGCCGGGCGACTAAATCTCTCCAAATCTCCACGTGTCTCTGCCCTAAGAAGAGTTACTTGCAAAAGCTGGGGGGGGGGGGGGGGGGGGGGGGGGTGCAACTGTCAGCCTACTGAATGACTGAGCTGCCCTTAGACCAGGCTCTCTATGCCCAAAGTCTAGTTGGAGATGTAAATATTGCTGGACTGGTGAGTGGATTGGGGTACTATTGAGAGAGAAAAAAACACTCTGGTCTAGCAATCTATCTGCACCGCTTGAAAAATAAATATTTTAGCAATGGATTTTATTGTTTTTACAGTTGCCCTTTAACCCTATCCAAGTGACAGGTTTGTCGAATGTGAATTTGCCTTTTCCCGACTATGAAGGGGTGAACTCTATGTGAACCAATGTGCATTCTTGTGATCAAAATTAGCACTACTACATTATTTATATCAAGCATTTATTTGCCAAGCATCCACCTGTTAGAGCTAATTATATAAATCTAATTATGGTGCAGCAACGCATAGCAACCAACCTTTGCTATTAAACAGGTGAATGGTAAATGCTACAGGCCGATTGGTTGACAACTAGCCCTGTTGGAAACTTTGCACCTTTAAGTACGTAACCCAGAATTTACTGGAGTAAAATGATCTGATTGAATGTCTACATATGACTGTACAGACCATATTTCCTAATTATACAGTCCCATTTTCAAACAGTTGGGAAACTTTGTAAAATGCATATTTAAAAAGAGAATGGAATGATTTGCAAATCATTTAAACCCTAGACTTAAAGGAACAGTAACACCAAAAATGAAAACTGTTGTAAAGTAATTAAATTATAATGTACAGTTGCCCTGAATTGGTAAGAGGTACGTATCTGCTTCAGAAAGACTATTATAGTTTAAAAAAAGCTGCTGTGTAGCCACGGGGCAGTCATTTAGGCTGAAAAAGGAGAAAAGGCACATGATACACAGCAGATAAGTTCTGTAATGGAATACAATGGTATTCTACATTGTGTATGTGTTATCTGCTATGTAACCCAGCCTTGAATGGCTGCCCCTTTGGCTACACAGAAGCTTGTTTATATAAACTATAGTAGTCTTTCTGAAGCAAACAACCCCCTTGTGTTCTTGTAGGGCAACAGTACATTAAATTTGAATTACTTAAATGCGCTTTAATTTTTTGGTGTTACTGTTCCTTTAATAGCAAACAGTACAAAAACAATTTATCAAATGCTGAAACTGAAAAATATTATTGCTTTCTGAAAAATGTATGCTCATTCAAAATGAATTTGACGCCGGTAACATTTCAAAAAAAGCGAGGGGCGCGTTTCCCACTGTGTTGCATCTCCTTTTCTTTTAACGACACTCCATAACAGACAAATTGCTGTCGTTCTGAAAGTGAAATGTTGTCCCATTCTCACCCAATATAGGATTTCAGCTGCTCAACAAGTCACAGTCTTCTTTGTGGTATTTCTCCTTTCATAAGGTGCCAAATGTTTTCATGGGTGAAAGGTCGGGGCAGCAGGCAGGTCAGTTTAGCGCCTGGACTAATGCAGTTATATTACACAGAGCAGTGGAGCAGGTACACAAGTCCTTCCACTCTCACGCCTCAGTTTATGATCCCTCGGACTATTCTATTTTTAATATACTAAAGTAGTTTCCATATCGATTGAAAGAATGCCACATGGAAGGCATTTCAAAACAAACCACAGAACTACTGGCTAGGAAGAAGTACCCTATTGGCCATCTAAGCCTGTCACTGCCAACACGAATGAGGATACTGTTCAATTTTGGGTCTAAACCTATAGCGAAGTCTGCATCGTTGTTGCTTTTTGTTTAATCTATTAAACAAACTACAAACATTCCTTAAAGAGATACCGACACCAGAAATGAATGTACATTCATATTTTAAAATGTCGTTTTTTAGTGTCAGTATCACTTTAAAGGGAAACTGTCATGGAAAAACGTTTTTTTTTTTAAATGCATCAGTTAATAGTGCTGCTCCAATAGACTTCTGCACTGAAATCCATTTCTCAAAAGAGCAAACAGATTTTTTTATATTCAGTTTTGAAATCGGACATGGGGCTAGCCATTTTGTCAATTTCCCAGCTGCCACAGTCATGTGACTTGTGCCAGCACTTCAGGAGGGAACTGCTTTCTGGCAGGCTGTTGTTTTTCCTTCTCAATGTAACTGAATAGTACGCAGTGGGACATGGGTTTTACTATTGAGTGCTGTTCTTAGATGTACCAGGCAGCTGTTATCTTGTGTTAGGGAGCTGTTAGCCGTTTACCTTCCCATTGTTGGGGGGGGGGGGGGGGGGGGGGGGGGAGGAAGGGAGGGGGTGATTTCACTCCAACTTGCAGTACAGCAGTAAAGACTGATTGAAGTTTATCAGAGCACAAGTCACATGACTTGGGGCAGCTGGGAAATTGACAATATGTCTAGCCCCATGTCAGATTTCAAAATGAAATATCAAAAAAGCTGTTTGCTCTTTTGAGAAATGGATTTCAATGCAGAATTCTTCTGAAACAGCACTATTAACTGATACATGTTGAAATTTTTTTTTTCCCATGACAGGATCCCTTTAAAGGAGAAACAAACCTGTTCTTGAAAAAAATCCCCACCCTCCTACCCTGGGTAGACCCCCCTCCCTCCCTAGCGTATCTGCCCCCCCACCCACGCAAATGCCCATAATTTTTACTTACCCCTCCATGCAAATCTGGCCGCAGGAGTTCATGGCACCCTCTTCTTTCTTTCAGTCTACTTTGGAATCAGACCAGCATTTTCGACAACTGCGCATGCACCAAAAGAAATTTCTGGACATTTTCGTGACTTTTTGGCCCATGCGCACTTGTTTGGGACCAGAAATGTACTACAACTGCACATGTGTATAAACTCTGCACAGATTCCAAAGAAGACCGAAAAAAGAAGATGGCATCCGTGAACTCCTATGGCCAGAATCTGCTTGGAGGGGTAAGTAAAAATTTAGGGGCATTTGCCCGAGGGGGGGTGGGGGTGGCGTTAGACTGGGTGGGAGGAGGTGGGGGTAGGATTTTTATCAAGAGCAGGTTGAATGCTCCTTTAAACCTAAACCTTTAAAAGAAATAAAAAAACACTAAAGCTTATTGAAAACATTAATGGGATTATTTATCAAAATGTTTTTTTATACCTCACGTACTCACAATTGGAATGGTTTTTAAATTAAGAATAAACGCAATAAGAAAAAAAGCTTGATTGGAAAAAAAACTCAATTCAGCTAGTTCTGGGTTAATAACCCAAAAACTGGAATCAAAGCTTTCTGTGAAAATACCTTGAATTGCTGGAATTTTCCAGTTTTTTTTTTTAATATCTTCAAATATATAAGGGACCTCTGCCACTGACTTCTAAATTACCTCAAAAGCTTTTAGATGGTGCATTTTCAGGTTCTGGGGTTGGAGTAGAGGTACAGGATCAGTTATCTGGAAACCCTTTACCCAGAAAGCTCCAAATTATGGAACGGATGTCTCCCATAGACTCCATTATAATGAAATAAATCCAAATTTTTTTTAAAAGTATTTCCTTTTTCTCTGTAATAATAAAACAGTAGCTTGTACTTGATCCAAACGAAGATATAAGTAATCCTTATTGGAAGCAAAACCAGCCTATTAGGTTTATTAAAGGTTTTTACTGGGGTTTATTACATGATTTTACTAGCAGACTTAAGGTATGAAGATCCAAATTACGGAATCATCCCTTACCTGTACTTACACATAGTTTCTTCTTAGCATGGTAGAGTTTTAACTTACATTTGCAGCAACAAACTGAGCGCACAGACAATGGTTCAGGGAAGTATTACGAAGCCCATGCAATGATTTCCTTTATAGAATTGTGTCTTTTAAATACACAGCACAAAGCAGTGTACCTTCCACACCTTCTGCGTAACCCAGCTTCTATGGGATAGCATTAGTTAGTTTCCCCTGTTCCAACATTGTTTAGAACCTGTTGCTGGCATCAAATTCAAAACAAGCATTTATTTTTCAGAAATCAAAAACATTTCTCTGATATGTTGTCTTTGTACTATTTGCAACGAAAGGCAGGGTTTAAATGGTTGTAAATCATCTCACTCTTTTTTATCCTTACAGTTTACACAATGCCCCTATTTTTTCTGAAAATGGGGTTGCCTTGAGTGCGTCCCTTTTTCGAGATAATAAAAAAAAAAAAAACAATCAGATTGTAAACTAGATGGCTTGTTTAAATAAAATGGTTTGTTAAATTATTGGAACACCCCTGATAAAAACTGCAGGGAGTCCTCGAGTTACATAAAACTGACTTACAATACAACTCACACGTACATACAGAGGCTATTACAGTAAAGAACTGTAGTTTGTTTGGCCTTTATTAGCATTTAGCTTCAATAAACAACCTGTTCCAATTCCCTGTGGTGTGTCTTGTCTACTGCAGAGCACAGAAAGGTAAAAATAAATACTATGTTAAGACAAACATCTGTCTAAGTTGCAGTTAATAAGTTATGCTGGCCATACACGGGCAGATAAAGCTGCCTATATCGGTCATTTAGACCAGTGATTTTCAACCTTGTGCCTCCAGCTGTTAAGGAACTACAAGTCCCACAATGCAATGAAGGAGTCTGACAGCCACAGTCAGGCAAATGCACTGTGGGACTTGTAGTTTTTTAACAGCTGGAGGCACAAGGTTGAAAATCACTGATTTAGACAGATTTGACAGCGTATATGCCCGTGAATAGGGGCTTCTGGCGGGTCTTCCCAACCGATATCTGGACACGATATCGATCTAGAAGGTTGGATTTTCTTCCAACCCATTGGAAGTCCATTGCACTCGTCGTAATCCAATTGTTTGGCCATAGGGCCGAACGTCTGGATTACCCCGATATAGCCCTGCCAGTTAGTGGCATATCAGGGAAAGATCTGCTCGTTTGGCATCTATGGCCAGCTTAAATGTACGTGTTTCAACTTCTATACAAACCCAACAAATCTACCTACCCTCTCTCTTAAGTAACCTGGAGACTGCCACTAATGTAAAGTACTGTGTAACTTGCTGGGGCTACATAAAAGAATGACGACGGGGCTTAAAAATCACACATACAACAGTGCTACTTACAGTCTTTCGAGGAAGCTTAGACCCTCAAAGGAACCATTGCTTAATTCGCTAATCTTATTGTTGTTGAGAATTCTGCAAAGCAAAACAAGAAAAAACATCATGAGCAAAATGCCTTGGAAAAGGATTGTCAAGTATAAAAATACAAAATTGTAGAGTTATGGGACCCATTATCCAGAATGCTCAGGAGCGGATCTTTACGTAACTTGGATCTTCATACCTTAGTACTAAAAAAATCATAAACATTAAATATGTCTAGTAGGCTGATTGTGCCATCAATAAGGATTAATTACATCTTGGTTTTGATCAAGTACAAGGTACTGGTTTATTATTAGAGAGGAAAAGGAAATCGTTTTTAAAAAAGCAATGTATCTATGAAGATTCTCATTTATCCAGTCATGATATATACAGTATCTAGTAGAATTAAGTCAAAATTAGGTTTAAATTAAGTGAAAACATTTCACCACTCATCTGAGCGGCTTCTTCAATTCAACAGCTGAAATGAAAGGAACAGTAACACCAAAAAAGTGTTCTAAAGTATGAATTAAGGAATGGCCATCCCCCATTGACTCCATTATAATGAAATAATCCAAATTTTTTAAAATAATTTCCCTTTTCTCTGTAATAATAAAACAGTAGCTTGTACTTGAGCCAAACTAAGATATAATTAATCCTTATTGGAAGCAAAACCAGTCTATTGGGTTTAACGTTTACATGATTTTCTAGTAGATTTAAGGTATGAAGATCCAAATTACGGAAAGATACATTATCCAGCAAACCCAAGGTCCCGAGCATTCTGGATAATAGGTCCCATACCTGCTATTCAAATATAGTGTACTGTTGCCCTGAACTGGTAAAACTGGTGGGTTTGCTTCAGAAACACTACTATAGTTTATATAAACAAGCTGCTGTGTAGCAATGGAGGCAGCCATTCGAACTGAAAAAGGAAAAGAAGACACAGGATACACAGTAATTGCTAGATAAGCTCTATAGCACACAATGGGATTCTTCAAACGTATCTGTTATCTACTGTGTATCCATCGCTTGAAGGGCTGCCCCCATGGCTACACAGCACCTTGTTTATATACACTCTAGTAGCATTTCTCAACCAAACACAAATGCAGGGCAACAGTACGTTATATTTACTTACTTCAAAACACTTTAAATTTGTTACTGTTCCTTGAAGAAGCCAATTGGATGAGTGGAAAAACGCTTTCAAGAATGTCCAGTTGTCGGCCCTCCTCCCCATCTAGAGGCCTGACAAGGAACCCTACACCCCAGGACACAGCTGTATTATTAACATGTATTTCTATAGCGCCAACTTGTTGCGTAGCGCTGTAGAGACAATGCTCCTTGTGATGCAGCTATATCTCATCCCCTTGAACAACAAGGGCTGAAAACAAATTGATAGAAGGGGTAGGAAAAAAAATCCATAAACCTGAGCATGCTGATGTCTTCATGTTATTCCCTTGACTGCCTCTTTTAGTGTTACTATTGCCTGTATAAGCTTTTGCAATTCCATCACAAGACCATTCTGTAAAATTGCAATTATGAGTTTATATATATGTCCTTTGAGAAAAGTCACAATGTATGCAAACATAACTGTTAAAACTAGGGATGCACCCAATCCAGAATTCGATTTGGGCCTTTCAGAAGAATCCTTGTGCCTGGCCGAACCGAATATGAATCCTAATTTGCATAATCAAATTAAGGGCAGGGAGGGAAGTCATTACAAAACAAGGAAGAAAAAAAAAGTCTATTTTTTTTCCTTTCCCACCTCTAATTTGCATATGCAAATTTGGATTTGGATGAATCTTTCACAAAGGTTAGTGGATTCGGTGCATCCCTAGTTAAAACCAAATAAAACTTACCAGTTGCTTAATTCTACTAGATATTTTGTAGAAATTAGGGATGCACCGAATCCAGGATTCGGGCTTTTTCAGCAGGATTCGGCCGAATACTTCTGCCTGGCCAAACCGAATCCAAATCCTAATTTGCATATGCACATTAGGGCCAGGGAGGGAAATCACGTGACTTTTTGGCACAAAACAAGGAAGTAAAAAATGTTTTCCCCTTCCCACCCATAATTTGCATATGCAAATTAGGGTTGAGATTTGGTTTGGTATCTTTCGTGAAGGATTCAAGGGTTCGGCCAAATCCAAAATAGTGGATTCGGTGCATCCCTAGTAAAAATTGCATTATTTCGATAAAATGGAGTCGGAGATAGCCATTCTGTAATTCTGGGCTTTCTGATAACGGATCCCACACCTGTTCTTCAATTAAGAATCATTCTGTGAGGGTTATTGGTTGAGAGGCCAGAGGAAGCTGCTTTTCCACTTTGATTACTATGAACATAAACTTTAACAAAATGATTCAACAGTGTTACATTGTGTGATTTACCCCTGTAGTGTCTCTATAACGTATCCTGTTTATGTTTGAGATACTGTTATTTCTTGTGGGGGAAAAGAAAACACTGTAAGCCGAGCTAATGACTAGCACTGGGTGGTCTCAGCAACCATGTGGCAGCCCAGACTGTTGCTATAGAGTACACAATGTGTCCCATACTGCTTTTTAACCTCCTATTGCTGTTGCACATGCACAGTGTAAGGGAGATTCTGGTCGCCTTAATCGCTTCTTCTTTTGGGCGACTAATCTCCCTGAATCGCTTACCCCTGTAAACTGCAATTAAGGGCAATTTCGGAAAGCACACCGCAGCTGATTTTCATTTTAGCCAGTGCAAGAGCCAGAAGAAAAAGAGAAATAATTAAAAAAATAAAGACCAATTAAAAATTTTCTTAGGCTAAGGCCAGACGGGGAGATTCGGGGGCATTTTGTCGCCTGGCGACTTCTCGCCGCGACTTGTAGCCCCCGAACCTCCCCGAATAGCCAAGTCCTAGGGCGCACCGGCGTTGCTTGAAAACGCCGCCGCCTATTCACACGGAGTGGCGCAATTTTTGAAATCGCTCCAAATTGCCTCGCGAGTCACAAGTCGCGGCGAGAAGTCGCCAGGCGACAAAATGCCCCCGAATCTCCCCGTCTGCCCTAGCCCTTAGAATTGGTCATTTTAGAACATACTATGGGGCAAATTTACTATTATTCCCTAAAAATCCTACAATTTTATTCGAAATTCGATAAGCATTCGACTATCGAATGCATATCGAATAGTTTTAGGCTGTCATTTTGTTCGCTATTCGATTTCTCGATGAAATCATACGATCGAATACCGATCGTTCAATTTCCCAAAGAAATTGTACTTTTTCCTTCGAGCAGCCGAAAAAATCGTACAATTCAAACGATTCGATCGTACAAATGGTATTCGAGCAGGACTTAGTCAAAGAAGCCTATAGGGGGGTAGGTTCAATCTGGCGAAGTAGGCATGCAAAGCTTTTTAAAATTTTGATTCCTTCGATCATCGAATTATCAAATATCCGATCATTCGATCTATTTGATAAATTAGAATATTCGAATATCTGATTAAATCGTACGATCGCATGTGAATTTTGTAAATCTGCCCCTAAAAAATAACACAAAGGTAAAAAAAGATTTATTTTCTGCCAAGAATTAATTTTTTTAATTAGTTTTTCTCAGGACAAGACACAGGCCATGGAATGAATTCTTCCCTCACACTTTGTTTTACCCGGTTAATCTGGACCAGCAAACTTTTTCATTACACAGAGCAAAAGGTTAAGATTATATTATTTCATAACTCACACAAAGGAATTAGAAGCACATTTACCCAGAAAGTTCCAAATTACAGACTCAATTTTATCCAAATAATCCAATAATTTTAAAAATGATTTCCTTTTTCTTTGTAATAATAAAACAGTACCTTGTAACAGTACTTGATCCAAACTAAGATCTGGTTAATCCCAATTGGGAGCAAAACTAGCCTATTGGGTTTATTGTTAATGTTTACATGATTTTACCTCCCCTCCCCTGCTGTAATCTGAGCGAAGAGCTATGAGTAAGCAAGGAGACTCAGGCAGGAAGTGCTGTCACACCAATATGTCACACTAATATGTCAGACTAATATGGCAGCTGCTATTCTAGCCAAACAGAGAGCTTCTAGAGCTGTTTACTCAGGTATGGTAAAGCATTCTACAGAATAAATATAGTCTTATAGTTTACTATTGTGGCTAATCTATTGGCAATAAACTGCTTTCGCAGCTTTCCTTCTCCTTTAAGGTATGAAGATCCAAATTACAGAAAGATCCATAGTCCGGGAAACCCCAGGTCCCAAGCATTCTGGGTAACGGATCCTCATTTAATAGCACTAGGGAGTTCATGTGAGAATAGACCGAAATCCTGGAGCCTGTTTGGTGCAAAAAACGTATCTGCTGGAATAATATGCTATAGCTTCAGCCTGCAACCAAGGCACCGCTGTTATTATTAAAGAGATACTGACACCTGAAATCTTTTTTACATCTATTAAAATATTGGCTTTGAAAGCTACTTCTAACTTTGCCATAAAGTATTTGCATGATGCTTTTACATTACCTGTCTGATCCCCCATGTTCCTGTATGAGGGGGCTGCCATATTTGTGCAGCAGGAGTCTGTCAGCATTAGAAACTGTAACTTGATCCAAACTAAGATAGGATTAATCCTTATTGGAAACAAAACAATCCTATTGGGTTTAGTTTATGCTTAAATAAATTTTTAGTGGACTAAAGGGCACATTCTTATTTAAATTTATGTTTTCGTGGGTATTTTTGAGTCAAAAATCTACTTAAAAATCGGTTAAAAAAAAATGTGATGTGATGAGATTTATTATACCCAACCCTGGAAACAGATCAAGTCTGAAAATAGACCATCTAAAACCTGTTGAGGTCATGTAGGAGTCAATGGCAGAGGTCCCTTGAACCATTGGAAGATCTTAATAACCTTCATGATGTTTGAGTTTTTTCAGAGGTTTTCGCTCAATAACTCGACCAATTTGAGTGTTTTTCTGCTGAAAACTCAATCAATTTTAGTTGTCGGCCCAAATTCACTGATTCAAGTTTTTTCATGTTTGGGTTTTCTCTTAAATTTAGAAATCATTTGAGTTGTGAGTTGATTTGAGGTCTACAAAAGGTCACATAGCTCTAAAATTCGACCTTGGCTAAATAACCCCCTTAATGCATGGAGATCAAAATTATAGAAAGATCCCTTTTCTGGAAAACTCCAGGTCCCAAGCATTCTGTATAACTGGTCCCATACATATAAGATGTAAGTATTAATCCTGACTCACATCAGGACAATCCACACCCAAACACAGCAGCTATCTAGGACTTTATTGTTCTAGTAATCAATCTCCAGACTTGCACTCCCAACCAAGTTACATCACAGCAGCTGCTCCATTAATGGGTGACAGTGATAATATACAGACACTACAGAGGTGTTGTTTTTAACTCATAAATGACTGGAATGCATTTGTCACTTCCTGTTCTAAAAGCGGCACCTGTTTGGGATCACAAATTAACAGCAAACTGTCATTTGATGAATGTGTGGCTATTAGTCAGAAGGATGGAGAACTTCCACCCATTAAGGGCTAGTCCAGACGAGAAGATTCGGGGGAGATTAGTCGCCTTGCGACTGTCTCCCCGAGCCACATCCCCCTGCCTTCCGGCTGCTTCAATGAAGAATCGCCTGCGCCTATTCACACGCGGCGCTGCGTTTTCCGAAATTGCCTAACGAGGCAACTTTGAGCGGCTCCTGAAAAAGCAGCGCCACATGTGAATAGGCGCAGGCAATTCTTCGTCGAAGCAGCTGGAAGGCAGGGGGAACCCGGCTCGGGGAGATAGTCGCGAGGAAATTAGTCGCCAGAAGCGAGCACCACGCAGAGATCTTACTTCCATCTTTGCGCAGCTGCGCATTCGAAAGAAAAGACAAACTTTAAAATTGGCTTTTTCATTGAAATGCGCTTGCGTCAGTCCGGGGAAATGTGCAGCAGCTCGAAGACGGAAGTATTGATCTCTACGTGGTGTTCACTTCTATAACCCGGGGCCAGTGCAGATTTCCCCTGATTGGAGCACCGGCCCTGGGTTTGAGGTACGTTGCTATAATCGCTTGGGGGTGCCTAACGTTTGCCACCCTCAAGTGTGTCCAGCCTTTCCTTCTCCTTTAAGAGATAAGCAAGTGCATTGAGGAGGTCTATTCACTGGCAGCAACGTGGCTCTCGAATACTACACGGCCTGTAAGTATCCGGGTGGCAGGGGCTTCTCATATTCTAATAAATACCACATGCAATTTTCATTACTTATTATATATCACTCATATTGGCACCCCTCATTGCCCACGTCTGGGGAACAGGCAGCCTGTATTCATTTTTGTGCTGCGTTCTGGGTAATCTTCTGCACGTGGCAGTTTGTACGGCTAACTGGCACAAGGCAGCTTATTGCTCCCGGCACTTTGTTCAAGAGGGTGCGTCTACACTGAGCTTCTCTACAGAAAACATGAACTTGGTGGCTGTGCCTCGGAGCGGACTAAACAAGGGAAGCCACAAATAAGATTGTAGTACAGCTACAGGATGCGTTATCCGGAAAACCCATTAACCAAAAAGCTCAGAATTATGGAATCATTTAGAAATGATTTCATTTTTCTCTAATACACGTATGGAACCTATTTATCCAGAATGTTCGGGACCTGGGGTTTTCCGGAGAACGGATCTTTCTGTAATTTGGATCTTCATACCCGAAGCCTGCTAGAAAATTATATGAGCATTGTAAACCCAATAGGCTGGGTTTCCTTCCAATAAGGATTAGTTATATCTTAGTCGGGATCAAGTACAAGGTAATGTTTTATTATTATAGAGAAAAAATATATCATTTGAAAAATGTTGGATTATTTCATTATAAAAGGAGTCAATGGGAGACGGCCATTGCGTAATTCAGAACTTTCTGGATAAAGGGTTTCCAGATATGGGATCCCATACCTGCAATAAGACAGTAGTTTGTACTTGAGAAGATATAAGTAATCCTTATTGGAAGCAAAATTAGATTATTGGATTCAGTTCATGTTTACATAATTTTCTAGTAGACGTAAAGGAAAAGTAAAACAGAAAAATAGGAATGTGCCCGAATGCAGGACTCAGCCTTTTTCAGTAAAATTCAGATTCAGCTGAATCCTTCTGCCCAGCCAAACCAAATTCTTATTTGAATATGCAAATTAGGGGTGGGGAGAATCTTCCATGAAGAATTCGGGGCTTTGGCCAAATCCAAAATAGTGGATTCGGTGCATCCCTAGTTTTAAAGTAATGAAAATATCAAGTACTGTTGCTTGTCACTGGTAAAACAGACCTGTTGGCTTCAGAAACACCACTATAGTTTGTATAAACAAGTGCTGTATGATTTACCTTTTTCTCTGTAATAATAAAACAGTGGCTTGTACTTGATCCAAACTAAGATAAAAATTAATCCTTATTGGAAGCAAAACCAGCCTATTGGGTTTATTTAATGTTTACACGATTTTCTAATAGACGTGTTATGAAGATCCAAATTACAGAAAGATCCGTTATCCCGGAAAATCCCAAGCATTCCGGATAACAGGTCCCATACCTGTTTAATAATCACTACACATTATTACAGTTAGAAAATTAACAAAGCAGTTAAAGTTCATCCTTGAAAGAAGGGTTTAAGGAATGAAGATCCATATCACAGAAAGATCCATTATCCGGAAAACCCCAGGTCCAGGGCATTTTGGATAACAGGTCCCATAGTACCACCTGTAGTAAACATTGCATAAACTAATCATCATACTATCATGCACTCACTAGGGAGCAAACCTCAATGAACAAGCAGCAGGTGGCACGGGTTTTAAAGGAACAGGAACACCAAAAAAAAAAAAAGTGTTTTAAAGTAAAGAAAATATCATGTAGTGTTGCCCTGCGCTGTTAAAACTGATCTGTTTGCTTCAGAAACACTACTATAATTCATATAAACAAGCTGCTAAGTAGCAATGGTGGAAATTGAAAAATGGCTACATGGCACAGGATAAGTAATGGATAACAGATAACATTATGTTCTACAGAGTTTATCTGCTATCTGCTGTGTAATTTGAGCCTTTTCTCCTTTGACTAGTTGCCCCCATGGCTACACAGCAGCTCATTTATATAAACAATAGTAGTGCTTCTGAAACAAACACTGCAGTTTTACCAGTGCAGGGCAACACTGCATTATATTTTCATTACTTCTTTTCATTTTTGATGTTACTGGGCCTTTAAAGGGGTGGTTCACCTTTCAATCAACTTTTACTATGTTATAGAATGACCGATTCAAAGCAACGTTTCAATTGGTCTTCATTTTCTTTATGTAGTTTTTTTTTTTATAATTATTTTCCTTCTTCATCTGGCTCTTTCCAGGTTTCAAATGGGAGTCACTGACCCCCATCAATAAACAAATGTTCTGTAAGGCTACAAATGTATTGTTATGGATACTTTGCATTACGCCTCTTCTATTCATAACCCAGTCTCTTCTACAAATGCATGGTTGTTATGGTTATTTGGACCCTAGCAACCAGATTTCTGAAAGAGAGCTGTTAAATAAAAAGCTAGAAAACTCAAAAAACATAATTAAAAATGAAAACCAAAGGCAACTTGTGTCAAAAAACCACTCTCTACATCATATTAAAAGTTATCTTAAAGTGGAACAACGTGTTGAACAACAGCAGAAGCCTTTGTGTCAGTCAGAAGTGCAGTACCAGTGGCACCACCTCACCGTACAATACCCACCATCGCACCAGTGGTAAGCATATTGAAAGGGGGGTGTAATAGCAGCTATATTGGGTCCATGGTGGAGTCCTGCGCAGGTCCATTTTCTGGAACCTGTACCCGCAACCTGCAATCTGCATTCTTACCCACTTGGACCCACTACCCAACCTGCAAGTACCTTATCCGCAACCCAATCCACAACCTGCTGACCATCAAGAACCAGGAAGTGCTGTCATTGTAAACCGGAAGTGACATCATGGGAAGTAGGCATGAGTAAAAATCTCTATTGAGAAGACCCACGGGCCGACTCGCAGAACCTCATCTATACCCACACCAAGAACTTCTACCCACAAGGTGTGACCCGCAGGTACCAGTCCCACTGCAGGACTCTATCCAATGGGATTAAAGGGGTTGTTCACCTTCCAAACACCTTTTTCTGTTCAGTTGTTTTCAGATTGTTCCCCAGAAATAAAGACTTTCACTTTCCATTATTTATTTTTTACTGTTTTTCCAAAATCTAAGTGTAAAGTTGAATGTTGGTGTCTCGAGTCTGGCAGCTCAGTAATGTTACAATTTTGCAACATTTAATTGATACATTTCTCAGCAACATCTCTGGAATATTAGCAACTATTGTATCAATTCTAACAGCTGCCTGTAATGAAACCCAGAGATTCTGCTCAGCAGGGACAAAGATAAGAAATGTATCAGTTCAGAACAGTGTGGGGGGGGGGGCACTTCAATATTAGAAAAACTGTTACAAATAGAAAATAGACAGTAACTGGAAAAAGTCATTATTTATGGTGATCTATCTGAAAACAACTAAATGTTTGAAGGTGGACAACTCCTTTAACAGGGTAGTTCACTTTTAGTTTCTATCAAATAGCTTATTCTTAACAACTTTTCAATTTGGAATCCATTTTTTTTAGTTTGTATCTTTCTGGACTATTTGCCTTCCTGTTAGGCTACAACGTAGTGAGACTGCAACCTTATTGTTCATTGTTATTACTTACCCCCTACTATTCATCCAATCACTATTATTTAAAAACTGAAAATAAAATCTAGTTTTTTTTATTATTTGCCAGATTTTTTTTAAAAAAAAGGGGGGTCACTGACCCCATCTTAAAAAAACAAGTGCTCTGTAAGGCTACACAATTATTGTCGTGGCTACTTTTTATTATTTCATCTTTCTATTCAGACCTCTCCTATTCATATTCCAGTCTCTTATTCAAATCAATGCATGGTTGTTAGGGTAATTTGGACCCTAGTAACTAGAAAACTGGAGAGCTGCTGAATAAAAAGCTAAATACCTCAGAAAGCCCAAATAATAAAGAATGAAAACCAGTCTGACCTGGCAAATTTGCGCCAGGGACACTGTTAGTAAATTGGGGAAGTTGCGAAATGACGTCACGCTGGTGAATAAGCGCTAGACGCTTCACGCTTTAGTGTATTTGCCCCTAGAAGTCAACTTAAAGGTGAACAACCCCTTTATTTCAGCCCCCAGCCAAACATCCCTGTAACTCCTTACAGCCTGCTGATCAGAGGAAAATTGATACACAAATATCTATTATATCTATTATATTTGTATATCTATCATAGACAGACAGAGTACATCAGCCAGGGTGGCTTCTATTAAATAACATTACATTCACATTCTCTGGTCCCCGTCTGATTGAGATGCTGGGAACTGGAGTTGAAAAATATCTGGAGGAGAGCGGGTTGGGTATTATATTTAGTGAGCAATAATTAATAAGGGACTGATCCATTAAGTTGTGCCAAGGCCTCTTTTGCGATTCCAGCAATCTGGTTGCTAAGGTCCAAATCACCGTAGCAACCATGCATTGATTTGAACCAGAGACCGAAATATAAATAGATAGAGGAGTGGAAAAAAAAAAGTAGCACAGGTTGGGCATTATATCTAGTGAAACTACACAGCAATGATTACTAAGGGACTGATCCATTAAGTTGTGTGATTGCCTCTGTACTACATTTCCCAGCATCCCCAGGCAGCCAGTGCCAAGCAGTACAGTAACCCCTCAGCTGATCTACTTACAGGGTGCTGGTCCTGTTCGGTAAGGGCCCCAAGGGAAGGCTCCTAGCAGCTCCCAGCCCGAGGCACACAACTTTCCCTGCTTCCGTGGCCGCACTCCTACTTGCTCCCTGGAGCTTGGCGGCCTGTTTACAGCCAGGGGGCAGAGATACAAGCAGGCCGCCCCCTCCTCCTCCTCCTCCTTCCCACTCAGCAGTCAGCACTATCCCCGCCAGCAGGAGCACCAGCGCCGATTCCCAAGCCGCCATCCCCGAGCTTCGCTTCCAGCAGCCAGACCAATCTCTGTGTCCCACGGATGGTGAGTCCCCCCTGTCTGGAGTCTCTCCGCTGCTCCCCCTAGCGCCCGCTGCTGTGTCTCCGTGTGAGGGTCTAGCTTTCTGGTGTGAGGGTATAGAGGATCTAGCTTTCCGGTTTGAGGCCTATCTGCGGGCGGAGCGGGGGAATGTTTTCCTTCTATAGACGGCTGTTTGTTGCACTGGCCGGGCCTCACACAAGCCTTGCTGTCCCGGCATCCTCTCCTCCCCCTGCTTCTCCATGCACAGACATGCTCCCGGGGAGGGGGGAGCTGCCGGACAAACACACACACAATGGGATCACACGGGGAGCTCGGCTCTGTAGGCGGGAGCAACGTGGGTTTGTGGGAGGATGGCACAGTCCTAAGTCCTTCCCTCTGTTTGTGTGAGAAATCCCAGATCATTAGTAGCTGAGGGAGAGAAAACAACTTCTCTGTTTGTTGTAGTTTGAAATATTTACAGGATATTCATGGCTCTTGTGTATTATAATAAAACATATTCAGTCTGGTCACTAGTTGTTGCAGTTGTAACTTGTACTTTTAAATATATAAGAAAAGTAAGAAGCCTGTGTGTGACCTTTAGCTCCAGTTATTATTGTAAAGCTTGCCATAGATGCAAAGATACGCTCGTTTGGTAACATCGCCAAATGAGCGGATCTTTCCCCAATACGCCACTAACTGGCAGGGCTATATCAGGGTAATCTGGATCCGAACGATCGGATTACGATGAGCGCAATGGACTTCCGACGGGTTGGTCGAAAGAAAATCCAACCTTCCGATATCGTGTCCAGGTATCGTTTGGGAAGACCCCATTCATGGGCAGATAAGCTGTCAAATTGGCAGGCCCGGATTTGTGGAGAGGCCACCTGGGCCCGGGCCTAGGGTGGCAGGATTTTAGGGGGTGGCAGGATTTTAGGGGGTGGCATGCTGCCCAACCATACCCATATTGGTTCATTAATTTAAATTTCCTGTGTGCCAATTCCCTCTGCTCCATCCCGATGATGAAAATTTTAGCAAATAAAAGGGATGTGACAGGTGCGAGAAACGACAGCAGGCCTAGTGGCGCCTTCTGTGAAAATCCGGCCTTACAAATTGGTCTAAACGACCGATATCGGCAGCTTCACCTTCCTGTGTATGGCCAGCATAAGTCGCTGTTCTTTAACTGATAACAATACTGACAATAATTTCATATGATGATCCAGTCAGCATCCTGTGTACACCATAAATTACTGTTTCAAACTATTTTCATGTGAAAAAAAAGACAGACAGTATAAAGGTGTCCATAGACGCACAGATAATATAATGTCTGGCTTGTTATTCACGTGAAAATAGTTTGGAAAGGTAACTATATGGGATACACAGGCTGCTGACTGGATCATCATATGAAAATATTGTCAGTGTTTTTATTAGTTAAAGAACAGCGACTTACAATAATAACTGGAGCTACAGGTGGTCACACAGGTATATTATTTTTCTTATATAATTAAAACTCCAAGTTACAATTGCAACAACTAGTGACCAGACTGAATAGTTTTATTATAAAACACAAGGGCCGTGAATATCCTGTAAATTGTCCTTATAAATGGTGCTTAGTGATGTCATTGGTTGTAATCGGAGCTTAGTGATGTCATTTATTTCACACGGTTCGGGAGAGATGGATTTATAGGGTGTTACCAATTTACATTCAAGCACATTGCCGTTAAATGTGTAATATTGGCTTCAGATGCAACTGCTGATTTTACCAGCTAGGCTGCTGGCCAGGTGGCAACCCTAGGGTCAGCTGATTATCTCAGAAGTCTTCTGTGTCATGGTCCAGATGATTACAATTTTGGTTCATGGAAGGGCAATTGTTTTTCCCCTGACTTATAAATCCCATGGACAATAATTCACGGATCCACACACGCACAAGTATCTGCATTTGGGAAGCTTATCCCTTTTATTACATTACCAACAGTATCAACATTTCTGGGGGGGGGGTTACACCCTCCCTTCATCAGGATCCAGACTCAAGTGCACAAACACCTTTATACCCAATAGGGTTTCCACCTGTCCAGTTTTGACCCGGACTGCCCGGTAATTTGAAGGGATGCCCGAGTCAAAAATCAGGCAGGATTCCCCATGACTGGCATGACTATCAGGTGATCGCCACGTTATAGCCCCTCCACCCGACATCACAACATCGCCCCCTGCCCAGTCTTCATCGGCAGAAAAGGTGGCAACCCTAATACCCAAGATAGCGCCTCCTCACCTATAATTCCAGAAAGTCCAACAAATGTAGAGCAAAGTCCAATTTTAGTAATACAAAAATCTTCACATTTTTTTTCAAAATCTATTCAAAATCCACAAAGTCCATGGTTCGACTGACCATCTCTTATATATCTGATAGTAGTATATAGTAGACAAAGATTCTTTAGAGCAGAGACATATGCAAGATTCAGGGGGGGGGGATTTAGTTGCCCATCGACAAATCGCCTCTTCTTTGGGCGACTAATCTCCCCAAAAAGCCGGCTAGAATCTAAATCACCGGTGGGAAGGCACTCGGAGTACATTGTTTTCTGAAGTCGTCCGAAGTTGTATCATTTGTTATCCCCCCCAGAAATTTGTCAACTGTGAAGAAAAAATGTAGGGATTCACCGAATCCAGGATTCGGTTCGGGATCCGGCCTTTTCAGCAGGATTCAAATCCTAATCGGAATCCTAATTTGCCTATGCAAATTAGGGTCGAGGAGGGAGATTGTGTGACTTTTTGTCACAAAACAAGGAAGTAAAAATGTCTTCCCCCTCCCACCCCTAATTTGAATATGCAAATTAGGATTTGGTATTCGGCCAAATCCTTCGTGAAGGATTCAGGGGTTCGGCAGAATCCAAAATAGTGGATTCGGTTCATCCCTAAAAAAAGCAAAGGTCAAAATCAACATCAATTCACACAAAGAAAACATGACAAGCTAAAATTCTCATTAGTTTAAATGTGTTTGTGCACTTGAGTCTCAATCTTGATGAAGTGAGGGTGTAAACCCCCCCCCAAAAACGTTGATACTGTTGGTAACATAATAAAAGGGGGTAAGCTCCCCAACTGCAGATACAGTGTGCAGAGGGCCAGCACCACCAGTACAGTAGAAGTGAACTACAGACGTGCGGTAGATAAAATACATTATAATGCCTCCAGGTTGCCATACTTCATATACCCCTTACATAGACTTCAGATATGGCCCCTAAATTTTTCAGTAGTTTTTCTCATCCTCAGTAGCAGGTCCTTTACCTACTGTAAGTAATTTACACCAAAATCCAAATTTACCCACACCATTGAAATGCATAGAATCATCCCCTGAAATCCTTGCACTGTGAAGCAGGCAGCATGATGAGGACAGGGCTAAAATGCACCCAGTTTACACCTCATTGGGGTTGTGGCATAAGTGAATACAAAGTAAAAAGTAAGGTTCAGATCACACAGTGTACTAATTTTTGTTCTCCAAGACA
>CM044431.1:28745715-28780210 GCA_024363595.1 Xenopus borealis
TACTAAACTCTGCAGTTAGTATAGTTATGGGCATATATGGTTTGTGTGAAAGAGTGGAGGGATGTGTGTGCGTGTTTATGCTGGATTTTAATTTGGAGGGGTTGAACTTGATGGACTTTGTCTTTTTTCAACCCAATTTAACTATGTGACTATTTAACAATCATTTTCATAATTTTCGGATGCATGCATCTATATGTAAGGTGTAGTATGGGATCTGTCCTTGCAAGGAAATCTACAAATGCTCCTATTTATTTGTGCCCTTAATAAGAATGTAGTGTGCAAGTAAACTAGTGTGAAAGTTGAGTTATAAATGCTTTGTCCATAAGAGGGAGCCAAATATTAAAAAAAGAAACAACAGAACCAGGATCTACAGTAGTTAAATATATAATATTCTTGGGCATACTTTTGGGGGAAAATTTACTATTGGTCGAATTCGAGGGTGATTTTACTGTCAAATTCGACCAATCGAATTGTGGTCGAATTGAAATCCTTCGAATATCAAATTCGAAGGATTTTAGCCCAATTCGATCGATCGAACAATCAAATAGAAATAATTTGTTCGATCGATAAAATCGTTCAAATCGAACAGTTTTAACCATTCTATCAAATTTTTTTATTCGATCAAAAATAGCTAAATACAATTCGGAAGGTTGAATCTGGCGAATTAGGCAGTCGAATAAAAATTTTAAGGGCAATTTATTCGACTGTCGAATATTCGAAACAGATTTTTATTTGAATTATTCGAATAATTGGATTCGATCAAATTTTCAAAATTCAATGGTCGAAGCGGTCTTCAAAAAAATTCGAGAATTCAAATCTTTTTGAAAATTCGATCGAATTTTGAATCATTCATGTGAATTTAGTAAATCTGCCCCTTATAGTTGAGTAGTGTCAGTAGTCAGTAAGTAGTGATGGGCGAGACGCGGCGGCGCTTCTCGAATTTTTTGCCGTTTCACGAATTTCTCTAGAAAGGGGTGGTTCACCTTCAAGTTAACTTTTAGTATATTGAAGAAGGGCCAATTCTAAGAAACTTTTCAATTGGTCTTCATTATTTATTTTTCATAGTTTTTCAATGATTTGCAATTTTCTTCTGTTTCTTTGCAGCTTTCAAATGGGGGTCACTGACACCATCTAAAAACAAATGGTCTGTAAGGCTACAAATGTATTGTTATTGCCACTTTTTATTACTTATTCTATTCAGTCCCTCTCCTATTCATATTCCAGTCTCATATTCAGATCAATGCAGGGTTGCTAGGGTAATTTGTACCATAGAAACCAAATTGCTGACACTGAAAACTAGAGAGCTGCTGAATTAAAAAGCTAAATAACTATAAAACCACAAACAATACAAAATGAAAACCAATTTCAAATTGTCTCAGAATATCACTCTCTATATTATACTAAAAGTTAACTCAAAGGTGAACAACCCCTTTAATCCATATCCATATCAGTCCAACTTAGTGAAAAAAATAATAATTCAGAAACTTAAATAATTATGAACTGATATTATATTTCCTGAGACAATGCCATGATTTATACTGCACAGGGTACTCAGTCCATTTCTGAGACACATAACTTTGTGCAGATTATGCTGCCAGCACTTATTATTACTTGAAAATCAGCTAGTAACCTTATAAAAGAAAAAATGCATTTCTGGAGTTCTTCTTCTGTATGTACCAGTTGACCCGAAGCAGGTGATTGTCTTCCAGAATTAGCACCTGAGACCTACACATGTATATATAATAAGGGTTTAGCGCTCCAAACTATGAATCTTGGTAGAACCTAGTGAAGAGCTTGCTACAATTTGCACGGTTATAGTATTATTCCTTTGCCTTTGTCATACTGGCAGGTGAGGTAATATTGTTGCTCTAGTGTGGGGCCATCTTTTGACTGTGCAGATAATGTCTGTGTTTGTGGTTTATGGGCTTTCAGTTGAGTGACAGTAGTGGGTGCTCCTCTATGAGCCTCTAAGTTTAGTGCCACATAACTGACCATGTCTTTTAGAATGGGCTTTTAGAATCTGAAGCGGTTATTTACAGCAAGGAGATATGTGGCATGTGTCGTTGTGCTTGCACCAAAGACCTTGCTGGTGTTATCTCAGGAAAGTTTATTGGCATCGACTGCACCTCTAAAGGAATTAGAGCAGTCTACCATAAATTGCTTTGTTAAGTAGCACAGGGCAGAAGTCAGAAATGGAAATTACCAACTGTACATTAAACAGCTGTCACTGAGGGAAACAGTAGTTGAACAAGAGTTAAGTTACTACAGCTTCAGAGGAACACAACAAGGATCTCCTGGAGACATTCTTGACACTCCAAAACACTTTAAGACACAGTCTCCCATCTGGCCTCCACTTAAAAGGATTATGCACAGTTGTAAAAAAGTTTAACAAGAATCAACAAAATGTCCCCAGGTTTCAATATAATTACCAGTGTAGTAACTATAGTGGAACTATAACTGTAGTGAGCCCAATGCAAACACATTAGGCCCAGACAGCAGGTTCTGCTTCCTTTATAGCTGTAGAGCAGTGATCCCCAACCAGTAGCTCGCGAGCAACAACCCCTTGGATGTTGCTCCCAGTGGCCTCAAAGCAGGTGCGTATTTTTTAATGGCTTAGAGGCAAGTTTTGGTTGCATAAAAAACAGATGTCCTGCCAAACATTCTCTCCTGTAGGCTGCCAGTCCATATAGGGGCTACCAAAAAGCCAACCAGAGCTCTTATTTGACATCCACATGGACTTTTTCATGCTTGTGTTGCTCTACAACTCTTTTTTAAATTTGAATGTGGCTCACGAGCAAAAAAGGTTGGGGACCCCTGCTGTAGAGAATCCCTCATCCCCATCTGCTCTTCTACCTTATAGGACAGGCGGCAAGCACGGGAGTGACTGCATGAGGGCTGCAATACTCACCAGGCCCCTCCAATGATTTTTTTTGTGAGAGTGGATCAGACATTTTTATATTTGTAATAAACTGAATCTCTACAGTAGAAGAAAACTGCATTGTGTGAGAAAAAAATATATGATAAATATCAACTCACCATTAAACAAAGAAAAGACTGTTCTTCTGCACTAATATAAATGATAAGCACTTTTCTTATTCAAATCAATTAAAAGCCATTCCTATGTGCAAACCAATTTTGATGGAGTGGTATCCAGTGATGGAGATAACATTAGCAAGCCTATAATGACAGGGCCATGGAAAGAGAAAGCCCCAGGCAAAGGCATGTGCATTGTCGGTAGGAGCTGCGAGCATTAACACAAGTCGCCGTATTTTATAGAAAAGTGAGCTGCAGCCAGTGATGAGCCACTGCTGCCCTTTAATTGAAATATTTCTTTTGCAGGCATTCATCCAATCAAAATCCAAAAATGAACCATTGCACATGCTGTTAGGGGTCTAAATGGCAGTTGTTTGGCATTGTTAGGGTTGCCACCTGGTTGGTATTTTACTGGCCTGGCAACAAAAATGTTGCTTGATGCCAATATTATATATAGGGAAAATCCATAAAAATATAGGAAGGCCTGTAATTTTTTCAGAAAAGGTGGCAACCCTAGGGCTATGTAATATCAGTACAGGTCATTGTGATTAGAACCAGTCCCACAGGCCGACAATTAAGCTATAGGCCATATGAAATAACTTATATTCTCACTGTATGAGCAAGGACACATTTAAAGCAGGGCATCAAAGAGGTCTCTGCAAACACTTGACATGAGATGGACATATTTTGTTCAGTAATAATGTCAACCAGTCACAGTTGGGAGTAATATGTTATTAATATATGTTGTTAACTGATACATGTTTCCATCAGTGTTGTTAAGTTAAGTAACTCATAGCAACCAACCAGCAAATTGCATTTATTATTTTTACAACTATTCTATTTATTTTATAATTGTGAGGATTTAAATCCCTTGATTGGCTACATTCTGTGAAATTATTTTTTATTGGCTACATGGTCTAGCCCAAGAATGCAATATCCACCCTCTGAAAGCAGCTGGAACATCTACTGCTGTTTAGGTACTACAACACTCAACAACCCACCCTACCATCAGCCAAAGGCTTTCAAAGGGTTGCTGGGAATTTTGCTTCTTAGTAGATTTTATTTTTTAGAACCACTCAAGTTATTTGGGGTGCAGTGGTGAAGTCAAAATGGCCTCTCTGGCTTGCCATAAATTCAGCTATGGAATAAAAGGTACTAAATACAGAGTTGCATGATTGAAACATCTGCGGTGCCATCCTTCTGTATCTGATCTTGTGTTTATTAAGCTATATGTATATGTATGATTGAATGCCTAAATCACATTGCATTAATATTCATTGTTGATTTCTTGACGCAAGCAGAAGGATAAGCGATTGCCTGTTCATCTATTTATTTTTATTCATTAGGAGGATGGGATGCAGATGGGAAAGGCCCCAGTGTCTGGGATACATTCACCCATCAGGGAGGAGATAGAGTTTTCAAGAACCAGACTGGAGATGTAGCTTGTGGCAGCTATACTCTGTGGGAGGAAGATTTGAAATGCATCAAACAGCTTGGATTGACTCATTACCGCTTTTCCCTTTCCTGGTCACGTCTGTTACCTGATGGGACGACAGGTTTTATCAACCAGAAAGGTAATTGTTTCTTACGAATACAAGGTTGCAGCTTTAATCAAGGTTATTGCAATTGTCTTGCATAATTAATTCTGTTCTAGATGTTCTAGAAGTGAAATCTTGCATGGGCACTTTTTTTATTTTAATCGGAACAAATGCGTGTTCCACTACATGTTTAATCTGTTATATTAATGTTCATGTAATTGATTTAAAGTGTGGTACATTTACTTTCTTTGTAGACTCTTCCAAAAATATCTGTTAGCTTCCGTCATTGTCAAATAGTATTAGGTTAGGAGATAAACAGAGTTTGCACCTGTATAGACACACTTTCCACGTCAAAGGGAAAATAAATATCCCTACAAACTGCCATGAAGACATTGACAGTGAACCTCAATCTTAAAACCCTGGTTTAATCCAACCTGAATAAGTAAAACTTCTGGTGACCTCCCATAGCTCTTAACTTTAATAGGGAAGTTCAATTGCAAATGAACATTTTTATTTGCTAACATCTGAATTTATTTCAGAATTTAAATTAAAAAAGCTCAACCAAACTCCCAACCATTTTGCTTTATTCATTAATAAAACAAGCCAAATTGTAAAAAATTTTCAGAATTTTTTCCAAAATTGCTAAATTTTTTTCAGGTTTTTCCCTGAAAACCCCAAATTTGTCGGATTATCGGGCTAAACCCAGCACAGACCACTATATCTTACAGTTGGGATAGGCACATCTCCCATTGACTTATAAATGACCTCAGCAGGTCCAAGATTCAGGATTTTCATATTCAGCCTTTAAGCAGCATTGGGGTATATTAAATCTTGAAAAAAAACAAAATAGATTTCACTAAAAATTATAGTTTTTGCCCCCAAAAAGCCTGATTAGATTAATTCAAGGTTTAGTATGTCTAACACAAGTAACTCAAAGCAACTGGACTTGCTGAGAAATTTTAAGACATTTCACTGCTTATCTGAGCAGCTTATTCAGTTCAACTGACTGGTGTAGGGGAGTTCTCGGCATATAGACTCTTCCAACAATCCAAACAAACCACCAGGGTACACCACCTTAACATGAATCATCTCTATCACACCTCTTTCAAACCAGCGGTCTTCTTTATCCAAGATTTGGTCATTGCTTAATCTTTGAAGACCGCTGGTTTGAAAGAGGTGTGAACGAGGCAATTCATGTTAAGGTGGAGAAACCATCCCTGAACAGAGGCGGGGGACTTCATCGCCACCTGTCTGCTACATACAATGCTGTTCTGACATCTGTACCCTGGTGGTTTCAGAGCTATTCACACATCCATTCATGCAACTCTTACAAGTATCACATATTTCTAGGAGTTGCATGACACACTGTTAATCCTATCACAGTAACTACACAGAATCAACACCTCTGTGAATTTCAGATGTCACTTCTCTAAAGAGTTACAATGTGCTGTTGTGATTGGATTGTTGGAAGAGTCTATATGCCGAGAACTCCCCTACACCAGTCAGTTGAACTGAATAAGCTGCTCAGATGAGCAGTGAAACGTCTTCATTAAAATTTCTCAGCAAGTCCAGTTGTTTTGGGTTACTTGTGTTAGATAAACCATGACCTAGATGAATGAGAATCTTCAAGTTTCAGTAAATTACCCCATAAGTATGATGCAGATAGTGATACAATGGACAATATCAGGTTGTTATGGTCCAATTTATCATAGCATCCAGGTAGTGGTTTGAATGAGAGACTGCAATATGAATAGGGGATTGCCTAAATATAAATATAAGTAATAAAAACCTACAATAAACATGAGTGCTTCATATGCTTTTTGAAGTCTCCTTGATATCATTATACCAAATTAATGCTACATTAATTGTATCATTCTTAGGTATTGAGTACTACAACAAGGTGATTAACAGTCTCCTTGAAAATAACATCAGGCCAGTGGTGACGCTGTATCATTTTGATATGCCTCAAGCTGTAGAAGATCTTGGTGGCTGGAGCTCTGAAAAATCTGTAGATGTTTTTGAACAGTACGCACAGTTTTGTTATGAAACATTTGGAGACAGAGTGAAACTTTGGATTACCATTAATGAACCCTATGTTGTTGCAAGATTTGCCTATGAAGAAGGCATCTTTGCACCAGCCAAAAAGCACCCAGGCTATGGAGCATATCAAGCTGGCCACAATATGTTAAGGGCACATGCTAAAGCATGGCATAACTATAACACAAAATTTAAGAAACGGCAAAATGGAGCAGTTTCCATTGCTCTTTGTTCTGACTGGGCTGAACCTTTTAATCCAAACTCTGCCGAAGATAAAGAAGCAACTGAGCGCTATTTAGCATTTTACCTTGATTGGTTTGCAAAACCAGTGTTCATCGATGGTGATTATCCAGCCACAATGAAACTGAAGGTTTCTGAGAACAGCAAGAAGGTAGGGTTGAAGGCCTCAAGACTTCCGGAGTTCACTGAGGAAGAAAAGGCCTTGATCAAAGGCACGGCTGATTTCTTCTGTTTAAATTATTATACTTCTAGAAAAATAAGGCATTGCACAGTTGCTTCAGAAGAGCCTAGTTTAATTTGTGACCGTTCATTAGAAGAGATAAAGGACCCTGACTGGCCACAGTGCGCCCCTGAGTGGTTGGCTGTTGTTCCATGGGGACTTCGTAAACTGCTGAAATATATTAAGGTAATCCCTTATTTCCATATTGTGTTGCATGTCACAATTCATGATATGTAGCGTAATGTGCCAAATATATTTAAAAGTAGCTTCAACCTGAGGCCACAGAATAAAAGTCATTCTGTCATACTGGAGGAAACTTAGCTGAAATCTTCTTAAACAACTTGGTTGTATGAGTGCTCTTTAGATGTTCAGATGTAAAAATACAGTTCCATGCCTTTGGGGATGATCATATGAAACCAAGAAGAGAGGATAAAATGAAAGCAGAGCAGGCAGGGTTCTCACGGGGCTGCTACCTAGATGACTTTGAAAAAGTTTATTTTGGGTATTTGGAAACTTTGTTCTAACATTCGAAACCATGTCTATATACAGTAAATTGATTCCCCTCCACCTCCAACATTTCACCAAAATCTTCATCGAGTGACCAGGTCCCTTGAAAGGACATTAGGCCTTTTTAATTTGTATAGCTTTTAGCCAGCATTAGTATTATTATTATTCTTTATAGAGCTGACATAGTTACAGAGATTATACATAATTCACATAATAATAATAATAATACATAAGCTGTAGAGCTTACAGTCTAAGAACCCTATCACATTCACATACATTATGGTCAATTTTGTCAGGAACCTGCCAAATAACCTGCCTGTATAAGCACTGTACATTGTTTTTAACCAACAGTATGTAAAATATAAATGTGGTTTCACTAAGTAAGTACCTTTCCCAACCTAGTTGCTAATTAACAGGAAATTGTTAATCATTACTTATGCTTTCTCTAGGAAACCTTTAACAATCCAGTCGTTTACATAACTGAAAATGGATTTGGCCAGAATGATCCTCCATTACTCGAGGACACACAGAGATGGAAATACTTTGAAGAAACACTCAGAGAGATTTCCAAAGGTTATTATTTTTTTTTTTAAATAAATCTTTTTAAGTGTTTTTATTAATATCCTAAAGGTGTAGGCAATATAATCTTTAGTAACATGTATTAGCCATAATGTTTTTTGATACACCTTCTCAACCAATCATGTCCTAATGGGTATACGTAATTGCATTCTAATAACAAAGGTTCATGGTTTTGTGACAAATTATTTAAAATCCATTCAGTTATTTATTTAATCAATAAACTGAAAATAAAATTATAGGAATAATTCTAAAGACCTGAGCATAGGAAATGAGAAAGCCTTCTTTAATGTGTAAATATATCTTTATTGTTATTTTCCCCTTTATTTTTGTCTAACATTAATAGGCTTTTGTATTTGCATAATATGTCTGGCTTTACAGCCTCACCTTTCCCTATCATTTGCCTTAACCTTTATTTTCTGTAATAATCTCCAAAAGTGAAAGCTAGTAGAGCATGGCCTGATATCATTAGGAGTGACTGATGTCATAGTATGGTCCGTTATTATTGACAGTCAATAAATTGTTCAATAATGTATTTTCATAAGGATGTTATTGGTAGGAGTTGCCCACTAATTTTTCCTCACAGTTAAATGTATGCCTGTATTGGATTCTCACCGATAAACATCAAACATGAAAATTTTATGGCATAGTGGCTTTTGAAACAAACCTATGGAAAACCAATACAAGCTGGATTTAAGCCTTTGTCACAAGTATTGATCAGGCAGCGGACAGATGAGGTCAGCAGGGGAACGGGAAGCGTAAATAAACCCATGGTTTATATCATTTTTGTAGTCTCGGAAGCCAATGTTAGCCATAATAATATTATCCAGCCTAAAAGAAATAATAAACAATAATTCTTTGACAGGGATAGCAGTTTATTTTCAACGATCGAGCTGCTGTCAGAATAAGGGGCAGATTTACTAAACACAGGAATTCACATGAGTGATCCGAATATTCAATCGAATTTTCAAAAAGATTCAAATTTGAATTTTGAATATGCAAATTAGGCAAATTCGACCAAATTCGACCATCGAATATTCGAATTCGAATAATTCGAATATTCAAATTAAATTTTATTCGAATATTCGAAAATTCGATGGTCGAATACTTCCCCTTTAAATTTTAATTCGACCACCTACTTCGCCAGATTAAACCTACCGAAATGGAGATCATTCTCTAAGATCGAATATTCGAACGATCGATCGAATTTTGTATATTCGATTGTTCGATCATTCGAATTGCGGTAAAATCCTTCGAATTCGTAGGATTTTACCTTCCCACTATTCCCTGGTCGAATTTTGAATTTTTTTATCATTCGAAATTCGACCTTTAGTAAATCTGCCCCAAAGTGTCATGATTCATTTAGTGTACTCACAATTCAGGAAGTTGTCTTCATTAATCCTATGAACAACAATGTTGTTATTATCATCTTTGCCCAGCGAAATGTGCAGGACTTATTACACCCCTTAAACGTTACTGATCATGAAGTAAGTAGTGTAACTGTTAGCCAACTTCTGTGGAGTGCAGTGCCATCTATACTGTAGACCAGTGGTCCCCAACCAGTGGCTCATGAGAAACATGTTGCTCACCAATCCCTTGGCTGTTGCTCCCAGTGGCCTCAAAGCAGGTGCTTATTTTTGAATTCCTGGCTTGAAGGCAAACTTTTCCTGAATAATAACGATTTGTACTGCCAAATAGAGCCTCCTGTAGGCTGCCAAACCACATAAGGGCTACCAAATAGCCAATCACAGCCTTATTTGGCACACCCAGGAACATTTTGGATGCTCGTGTTGCTCCCCAACTTTCTTTATATTGAATGTGCGTCACAGGTAAAAAAAGGTTGGGGACCCCTGCTGTAAACTCTCTGTAACATAATAGTACATAAAACATTTTTTTCCTGAACCAGACTTCCTCCTCTATTTTTTTATTTATCATTTTAAAGTCTCCATTCCACAAAAGCCATCACTGGTTTTACCAGGAAAATAAATAAACATTGCATATACTCTGTGTTGTCAGTGATAAACTCATTAAGCATGCTAATACAATGTTGATTCGTTGTATGCTATTAGAAATTGTACCTGGGTTAACAAGTACTTTGTGGCTCCAGTACAGATAAGCTTGTCATCTTGTTTGACAGGCATGGATCAAGTACTGTAAGTGCAGTGCTGTGGATGCCGCATGCACGTTGCAGCTGTGACAAAGGCAAATAAAAAGTTAAAACATCTCAGTGGCTTCCTTGCCCTATTGAAGCTTTGATTCTACATTCTCTATCACATTCACACAACACACACATCAGGAATCATTAGACTAGGCAGCCACAGAAATACATTATCAGTTTCAATGATGTAAACAGTTGTGTCCTCCAGTCATTCCGCTAGTGAATCCCTGAGAATTGTCTGACTCATTCTGGGTTATAAAGACGGATTCTCTTTGTTAGATGGGTAACAGAAAGGAGTAGCTGAAAAGAGCTCAAATCTAGGCGCTATAGAGTTGAGGGGGCAGATATCTAATAAAGTTTATTTTCTACATTTATAAGTGTGTTTTAAAAAAAATAACCATGGCCAGGAATTCTCATTTTCTGTAGCTACATGCTGGCCCAAAGCTGCAGCTATGTGGGTCTTTGTTCCCTGTCTCTCTCTACCACTTGGGGTTGTCTTCTTCCCACACCCACAGGCTGACAGGCCATTAACATGACAACAAAGAAAATGCTCTTTTATGACTTTAACTGTTCCATGTAGCAACCCCAATCTTCTAGATCTAGACTGCAGACAATTGCTTGTTCTGCTTCTGCTTGTGGTATTGTTTGTAATTGATTTGTTTCAGCTTGTAGAGTAGTTCTCCCCAGTATATTGTGCAACTTACTCAATAGGAACTTAAGCATGAACTGTAATAATACATCATTTTTTCAATAGTTGCAAGTAATGGCCCAAGCATGTAACCCACAAAAATAGTTTTTTTCTTCCGCCATCAACCTCATTAATACATTAAATACTTTACAAAAAAATGTCAGCCCCATAATACCCTATTCACACTGAATGCTAGATCGCTTGTTTGTTGCACTCCCCACGTGCACTCCACAGTGCCCTGTATTTTTGGGCAGATAAATTGCAATATTTATGAGCTCTTTATGATCGTACACCATCTGCAGTTGTACTTCAGGCAATGTTTTACAATTTAGGCTACTGACAGACCTCATGCGGAGCAGCCGCCCCTCTGCTGCTGCTTAGCTGCTTGATGTGCCTGCACCCAAATACATTGGTTCGGCTCACGTACAGGCAGACATGGTGGATTTCAGCACGAAATGCAAAATCTTACAGTTCACCGGTGAAGTTCACTGTGTCTGCCTGCACTCCAGTGGTCCATTCGCCAAAGAGAAAATTCGGCTGGTGTTAGAGTGTGAAGCAACTCTAGCGTCTATCTCCTTCACTAGCAAAGTGACTCCTGCACCCGTTATCTGCGATGTCCCTGCAGGCGGTAACGCTAGCGAACGGATGCTAACGTTAGCCACTTCACCCTTTAGTAAATCTGCCCCTATGTTTTGAGCTTCTGTATCAGCCCAAGGCAACCACAACCCTTTAGCAGTAAAGATCTGTGTCTCCAAAGATGCCCCAGTAGCTCCCCATCTTCTCTTCTGCTGATACACTGCATATGTTCTGTGCTGCTGTCACTTACTGAGCTTAGTGACCCACTCACAATATACAGTACACATAGAATATAAATGTCACAGTATAGGTCTGATTAGTAATTAATACAGATAATTATTACGTGGCAGCAAAGAAACCAGTGCATTTAGCATCAGAATTTAATAATCAGCCCTGTAGCACCAGCTTATATTATAGGACAACCTCATTTTCGGCTGGATAATTAGTGACGACCCCTAAGGTTAGCTTCTCAACAGATGCTCAGAGCCCACTGAGCATGTGAGTGTCACAGACACTTTCCAAGATGGTGACCCTCTGTGACAAGTTTGAAGTCCTGGATCATTGCTGCTATGGAAAAACTGAAACTTTAGGCTGGTGCAATATGTTCAGTAAATAAAATATGGCATTTATAGCCATATACATTTTTAAGGTTTAGTTCTCCTTTAAGTGTAATCAAGTCCTACACTTAGGGGCAAATTTACTAAATTTGTGTAAAGGATTAGAATATTCGCTCGAATAGTCTCGATTCGATTGTGCGATTAGAATATGCAAATTAAGTATTTTCGACTAGCGCATATAGAATATTCGGTCGCATCGAATAGATTGAATAAATATATATTCAATCGTTCGACTATTCGCCAGTCGAAGAACTTGCCCTTTAAATTTTTATTCGACTGCCTACTTCGCCAGATTGAACCTACCGAATTGCAATAGAAGCCTAAAAGCCCTCAACAATTCGACCCTTAGTAAATCTGCCCCTGAGTGTACTGTGCCTCCAGGGTCAAGTAATTATATAATGTTCTGTATCCAAGTATAGTAGACGGAAGAGGAACTCCAGCAGTATTACTGCAAATAAAAAGTGAATCACTTGATAATGGGTATTGAACCCGAAACATGTTGTGATTTCTACTGCCTACAGTAATAATGCTGGAGTTCCTCTTCCTTCTACTATACTTGGATTATTTGCAGCAGTTGCAGCACAGAGCAAGGAATTGGATGCATATCATTTGGAAAAGCTGTGCTGACCATCATCCCTCTCTTTAATGTTCTGTATCTTCATTCTAGTATTTTCCTTATATTCTTATCTACATAAGTCGTAAGTAAGCTTATAGCATTATTGCATATATTACCACATTCGGATATTCTAACCAACCTGTTCCATAGTGTGCTGCAAACTAGTCTGTTGCTAAGATAATAATGCCAATATACTGCACACAACTACATGTGTAGACTGGAGATGGCAGTATTCTGCCACTTCTTCCATGTTCTTTATGTGTAGAAAAATTAAAGGGCTGCAGGATTTTATGCAAATATTCCACACTTCGGTATGCTAAGCATGTACACCTGTTCAAAAGTTGTTATAGGAAATAAAGATTAAGTTGATATGAGAAATGTCTTCACTTAAACAAAAAGCTTTTCTAGACCAGCACGTTCATTAAAATACCAAATGTTTAGAAATTACTGTACTAAAAGCAGGGATAAAAGGCCTTTTTTCATGCAAGAAAGGCAGCTTTGTCCTAACCAAAAGAACATCTCTCATGGCAACCTTTTTAAACTGAGAAATGCATGAAATCTACCTCAAAAGTGTTCTGTTTGTGGAAGAACTTTCCTTTTGGTTTCTGGGGACTGCTTAAGTGAAGCCATCAGTGCTCCTAAAATGAGAAATATCAAACCAGCTTAACCTGCAGATGCATACGAAGAGGTTCCCACTGAGTTTGTGTAATATCTTCTAAATTTTCAGTATTGGGTATAGCTGCCAAGGGATGTTTGCTGGCTAATGAGGTGAAGTGCCAGACTGCAAAAAAATCCTCTTGCACAGTTTGAAGCATTTTAGGTGCACCTTTGCGGTAATTATGTCTCAAGTATTTAAACTTGAAAACTTTTTTAATTAGGAGCCTGAAGATTGAGGTAATATGTGCAAGCACTACCATTTTTTTTTTAGCTTATGAATTTACAGTGCCAACTAGATGCTGTGAAGGTTAAATTGACAAATGTATTTCTAAGCTAAATTCTGACACATTCTCCTGCTTTTCACAAAGGTAAAATTGAAATATATAGGTCTCACCCTATTGAAGAAATATGAATTTAGCCTTTTCACAATGAATTTTAAAGAAAGAATGTATTTTAGAGTCTAAGAAAAACCCTCAACATCTGTTCCTTGAACTATAACCACACTAATCTGAGCAGAGCACCTCAGACTTTGATGTTCTTCCTGAACGACATGAGTTTTAACAACTAGAATCAAGAGGTGGATGGAAACATGTCATTTCCTTTTTACTTTATACCATATAGTTTTAGCAACAGGCTCAATGTACAGAGGCAGAAGAATGGTGGAAACATTCCACTGTCCATACCCTAATCTACAGAATTTCACATTCTAAAATCATTTAGGGTGAGGTTTTTTTACTTTCTTCACCTCTGAAGCTTAATTGCAGGTAGGAATTGGGATGACATATACTTTGCTATGAAGGGATACAGTTCTGGCTTACATGGAATGTAACCTTTTGCAGAATATTATTTCATCCAATAAAATAAATATTGTTACGTTCAGTGGCCTCACACATGATGCATGACTACTCTCCCATTGTTCTGTTCATTCAGTCCAACAAGAGGAGCTGCAGATGTAATGTCCACTTGCCAACATAGCAGACTGGCAGATTAATCTTTTCAGATCGATAGTACCGCTGAGCAGTTTCACATATACTGTATCTGGTATATATGACCAGATTTTTGGGTCAAAGTGTGGTCAAATCCAGGCAAAATTGCCTTACCACATTTGACCATGTATAATTAGCATTACCTAACTCTTTACTGAGCCCCTTTCATTGATTATGATCAAGGTTATTCACTGTGAATTTCTAGTCACTTTTCTGAAGGTTACTCTGCATCACTTCTAAAGACGCCAATGGATTGATTCCTATGATGTGCAAAATTGCATAGCTTATCATAAAGCACATGTGCACATAGGATTTATGCAGGCTGGAAGAGACACATCACATGGGATCACAATGCGGCTGTGTACCCTGCATCTTGTGGCCACTGGTACTCTCTAGCTAATTGTAGCACCCCTCATGAATACAATGCTGCCTATTGCAGACAACCATGTATTCCTGGGAAAAGTGCAGTTCTTTGAGCTCCAGAATGGGAACTGTGGTCAATAGGCACCAACTGCAAAGTGCCAAAAACATGTCAGTTTGCACCTGATTAAATGAAGTCTACTATTTCAATATTATTTGTCATTTTAGTTTATATCAGTCATGACTTTTTGTGGACAGGCATTTGGCCCACAGACCTGTGTATGACCGGAGTATGCTAATGTTCATGCCAGTATATTTTTACTGGCACTAAAAAAACACCAGTGGCACTTTGTATTGAGTGTTTCTACTGACACAGGGGTTTTCATCACAAATTGTCTCGTGAATTTTTGGATGTTTTCCTTATACCTGGTGAAGATTATCAAAGGCAATTTTAGGCACAGAAAATAGTAAAAGGCATTTTTTGTAGATTAGAATCCTGTATTCAGTAGGTTGTCTGTTCTCCACACTCTTATGGGGTAATGTAATACAACTTTGCACTAAAAAATATGCATTTTGCAATGTAATATTCTTCATTAAGCTTTTATTGCATTGTAAATCTTAATTGCGCATTGCAATTCTTTAGCACCTGCTTGAAGGTGATGTAAACTTTTGGAGCAAACATAACTTTTTCATTAAGAAGTTTTATTACATTCACTGTACACTGCCGCAAACTATGAAATTTGCTGTCACTATTCTATTGTCGTGTGAGGGACAAAGTGTTCACAAAGACAACATTATTCACTTTGCGAACATTTATTTCCTTTGCGAAGGATTTTTGCATTAGTGACCAATATTACATTCCCCCTTAGAGCTTTTTCTGATGGCTCAGCTGCAGATGCAAGCATAGCACAGTTTGCTTTTGATCAGAAATGCCAATGTAGCATCTGAACCTTGCGCAACTGCAATTTCCAAGATTAGGAATTCCAAGATTCTAGATATTAGCATGTTTAATGAACTTAAGCATTCTGTAATTGCGTTTTGTTTTACTATCTTACCTTTTGTGAAAGTACTGTTCAATCCTTGCCTTTCTTAATGCAGTTTTCAGGTAAAAGTGAATGTTCTTGAAACATAAGAAGAGCTGTGCTTATCACATTTGTTCCAGTTTCCTTGGATCCACACTCATTCTATTCTGCCTCACTTATCTTTAAATAACACTCAGTTTTAAGGAGAAGTTGAACACACAAAGGTTGCTTTTTTACTTTATTTTCAATTCTTCACTGCTTCATAAATCATATTGCCATATTATGTTATTACACCTCTGTGCCTTTTAGTTCTTTTGGATGGATTGCAAAAGTTTTACTTGGAAGTGTGCTCTTCTCCCACAAAAATCTAAAGTATCTCTTATTGTGTACAATTGTATAAAAAGACACATGATGCATACATTATACAAAGAAAGAATTACACCACAGGGTCATTTAAATAGGTTTTTCCCCAACATGGGAAAAACTCAATATAAAAAAATAATCTCAGTACAAAAAAAATAAACAAAATAAATAATGTATATTGCAGAAGATACCTCAACATTTTATTATGACACAAATAGATATCTGTTGGTAAAGCCCCAAAGAAAATACAATCATTCCTTAGTGGCATAAAATTTTTCTTAACATTTCTCCGGATAAACTGTTGTTATAAACAGAAATGGAAAATAAATAGATGGGAAACTCGGCTGTGACACTAGCACATCTTTATGTATAAAATAAAAAGGTGACACATATTGTCTAAAGTACTACTTCTTCAAGCAAAAAATAAAATGCAAAGTAGTTCAAGATTGGTCAAATCCATAGAGCTATTTTTATTAGGATGAACATAGTACACAAGGGCATAAAACCCATACAAATTTTATATAAAGTCTTAGAGCCTCATAACTAGAAACTGTCTAAGTGCTACTGATAAATATAGAAAAGTTTCCAGTGTCACTAAGTTGAAGGGGAGATATAAAGTTGGACATTCCTTTCCCTTGAACTTCAGAGTTCTCTGTTGGTTCATCTCCCACTCCCTTTCTTTGTCTTTCTATCTCTCTCTCCAGAATATGTATTTTTAGATTCCCTTATCAAGGCAGTATTAATACAGAGGTCTCTACAGAGATGCAATTTGCATATTGTATATAATTTGGTTCAGTAAAGCAAAGTAGATTCTATAAAGCAGTAGATTCTGAATAGATAACTGTAAATCTTATTGGTAATTCTCAAATACCCACATTAGACACGGCCTCAAAAACTTTGGGAATTGTGTATATACCCTACAGTATATTAAACCTTCTGTCCCTAAATTCAATAGACTTGTTTCAATATGATGATTATGATTAAATTTCAAGAAATACATAGAAATAATTATTTTGGAGTTGCCTCAGTGCCAATATTTTTGGATGAATACCAAACCAAAATTTTCAATTATTTATTCAAATTTTGTAAATAATGAAAAAAAAAGGCAATGTCACGGTCACATCCAACACTAGAACCACTACCAAGCACACTGGTCTAGACTCGTGCTTCACCAGCAGTGTCTTTGGCTTCGGGAGGAGCCCTCAGTTATACAGATGCCACTTGGACTTTAACGAGAGATGCAAGGGAAAGGTTCTGGATAAGCAAAGGGGGACGACTGTAGTTAGAGTCAGTAAGGCCGAAGGTCACAGTACAGGCAGGAGTAGGCAGATTCGTGGTCAGACAGGCTGGGTCGAGGCAGGAATATATCTAGGATCGTCAGGCAGGCAAAGGTCAAACCGGGTAATCAATAAGATAGGATGAGGCAGAAGAGGTAGTCGGAATGCAGGCGTGGGTCAACCAGGAAGTTAATCAGATGGGTCAAGCTGAATCAAAGTCGGTTTCAGGCAAGGGTCAGGTTTCAGAGGTCAGAGTAGTCAATAAGCTAGGCAGGGTCAAACACAGGAATCAGGACAGACTAGAAGCTTAATAGCACAAGGTACAAGGCACCAGGAACAAACCTATCACGGGCAATTTGCAATAATCAGAGTTCCCTTTAAATATTTTAAATTTGGCGCCATTGCACGCTGACGTCACCCAATAAGGGGCTGATCAAATCCAAATCCTGTAAATGGGAACCCCAAATCATGAATTCAGAGCATTCCTAATGTTTTCTTGTATTTTGAAAACTATATGGAACCATTTATATATGTTTACATTATATTTTGTTTAATACTATTTGTTTTTCATTACTTATATATTTTCTTGCATGTGCAACCTGATACAAAGGGGGAAATTCACTAAGCGGCGAAAATTCGCTAGCGTTGCCTTCGCTAACGTTCGCCGCACTTCGCCAGGCGAATTTTCGCAAGCACTACGCAAATTCACTAAAGTGCGAAGTTACGTTAAGGTCGGCGTACGGTAGCGTCGTTGTGCTAGTGTTACTTCACCAGGCAAAGCGCATTTACGCTAGCGATGCCTAATTTGCATACGGCGCGAATTTCAAAGTCTAATAGAAGTATATGTTATTGCCACTACATTGTACTACACAAGTTGTCCTATTGCCCTACATGTGCCCCCTGTATAGTTGAGTTGCCATATGTAAGGAAATGTAGGGGGAAGGTGGGTAACCCCACAAAAAAAGTTCACTCTTTTTCAGACTATCACTCTAGAAAGGTAAAACACGCCAGCGGTTTTTTCGGACTTATAAAAAATGTCAACTTTTTTTTTCAAACTCCTATCTATTGTATTGAACTTCGCCAGGTCTGACCTGCCGAAGTAACATCTAGCGTAAGTGGTAACATTCAGTAAAATGGTCATCTTAGTGAATTTGCGTAATTACGATCCTTTGTGAAGGATGTGAAGTTGCGCAAGTCTATCTACTTCGCTAGTGAAAATTTGTTCGAGTCGGTGTTGGTGAATTTGCGAAGTTACGAATTGACGTTACGCTGGCAAATTAGCGCTAGCGTTAGACGCTTTGCTCTTTAGTGAATTTCACCCTAGCATCAATAATGACTACAATGTAAAAATTCACTTTTTTAAATATTTTTCAGCTATCAACATAGATGGGGTCAACATTCAGGGGTATTTTGTCTGGTCCCTGATTGACAACTTTGAGTGGATACATGGATGTAATGTACGATTTGGGTTGTTTCATGTGGATTTTGATCAGACTACCCTTCCGAGGACACCTTACCTTTCAGCGCTAAAATACAGCAATGTTGTGAAAAGAAATGGATTCGGAGGACATGCAAAGGACCAATAACATCAAATTTAAAAAATGATTCATTTAAAAGGGTCATAAACCCAAATATAGCATTTTGGTAAATGAAAGTAAATCTAATTCCAATATATATATATATATATATATATATATATATATATATATGTATTCATTACAAATGTTCAATTATTTCACTGTGCTTTGTAAAAATAATTGCTACTGAAAGCAATATCCTTTTGTTATTCCACTCCACTAGAACTACATGCACCAATAAAACAAAATTATTCATTGTATGTTTCATTTTTGTTTTCTGATTTTACCAGTTGTTTAATGGATCACTGTTCCTTATTGTTTTAATTATCCATATGAGCTGATGTAAATAGCAAAAAAGTATGTAGAAGAGAATGTATATAGTATGATGTCATATAGGGTGTGGCCAGTGATACACATCTATAAATCACAGTTCCCATAGTAAAACAGAAGTTTTTCTCATAGCCTTTACAATTGAAAACATAAATCTTTACCTGCGTATTTGCATGTATGAGCAAAGGAACCTTGTAATGCCACCCTAAAAGAACACATTTTTTATATTATCGTATGTTATTTTGGGGAAAGTCTGTTACCAAGAAGTTTGTTATCAGAAAAATAAGTGCCCCAATGGTAATGATTTTAATAGTTAACAAATAATTAGGTAGAAATTGCACAAATTATCTATTATAATGTACTGTTTTTCCTGTGTATCTTAAAAAATTGATAATTTGCTAACAGGTTAATTGATAATTCGCTAACCCAAAGGATCCAACACCAAAAGAAAAACAAAGCAATGTGGTCTACGGAGTCCAGTGTAGCGAGGAGTGCACAGATCTGTACATTGGGAAGACAAAACAACTGCTCACCAAGCGAATGTCTCAGGATAGGAGGGGGCACTCTACAGGGCAAGACTCGGCTATCTTTCTACACCTCAAAGACAAGGGACACTCCTTTGAAGATAGCAAGGTCCAAATCTTGGATAAAGAAGACCACTGGTTTGAAAGAGGCGTGAAAGAAACAATTCATGTCAGGGTAGAAAAACCATCCCTGAATAGAGGTGGGGGCCTTCAACACCACCTTTCTGCTACATACAATGCTGTTCTCACATAAGTACCAAAGCGGTTTCAGAACACTTCACACATCCATTCATGCAACTCACACAAGTAACACCTGTGTCTAGGAGTTGCATGACACATTGGTAATCCCATCACAGTAACTACACAGAATCAAATTCAGATGTCACCTCTTTGAAGAGTTACAATGTGCCATTGTGATTGGATTAGTGGAAGAGTTTATATACTGAGAATTTCCCATACCAGTCAATTGAACTGAATAAGCTGCTCGGATGAGTAGTGAAACATCTTCAATAATTACTCAGCAAGTCCAGTTGTTTTAGAATTACTTATATCAGATATACCATGACCTGGATGAATGAAAATCTTCATAGTCATACTAACAGGTAAATATTACAAACAAAAAAATATAATCTTTATATTTGTATGATTTACTTCTTCTTTTTCTGTAAATATGTTAAATACATTTATTCCATGTCATAACAATAATTACCACTGGAATTATTTTGCTATCAACAAATGTTTGCCTATATGTTTTACTTGACCCTGCAATGCCATATTAATTTTGCTGTAAATGTTCTCTTAAAGCATTATCAAAGTTTCCATTGTCCTCCATAAAGTTGTGCTCCTATCTACTATTTTTGGATGATGAACAAGTGTGACTTGGTGACTGATGCAGGCCTCTCACGTGACCCAGTCTTGCTTCAGTAATGAAGTTCACTGGCCTTTGAACTTGCACACGGCATGGAGCTATGTGCATGCCCAGGATTGGCATAAAAACTTGAATTCTTATAGATTTATCATAGCCCAAAGCTGCAAAAAATTCCAAAATACACCATCTCAAACCTATCAAGGTCATGTAGTATTAACACTCGATTTGTTGCTCCAATTGTTTTGAAAAAAATTATTGATGAATGAGTTCAAATCATGGAATGAAGTTTGGTCGGATTTGTTTGCATAATAAAATTAGGTTCATTCAAGTTTTATGAAATGTCCCCCTTAATATACAAATTAGGAAAATGCACAGTTACATACAAGAAATACATAGAATAAATATTCAAAACTCATGTGAAATGAATACATGTATCAGAAAATATCTAATTGGTAATAGAAGTATAATTCAGTTAGGTTTCATAAGGAAAAGGTCATGGACAGTAAGCTGGTTTTATAATTTATACAAGGGCCATATGTGTTTTTCATTTCTAAGATATGCCATGGTGCTTCTATGAGACTTATCTTATTTAGTATATAATTTTATTTCTGTTAGGCATTTCAACAATGTATACTGTCATTTGTGTTTTGTTGTTTTCCAATTCCTTCACATTATCTTTACATATGAAATGTATTTTACATTATATTATGTACCGTGATATATCATCTGTAAATCTGGAGATATTTACCAGTGGTAATACCAGTTGGGATTATGCTTGATTATAATGATAGTCTGCTAGTCATTTATGTTATTTTGTACCTGTCTTGAAATATCAAGATGACACATGATAAGTTGTGTTATATTAGGAAAGAGCTAGTAACTCTAAAATAAAATGTAAAAAATTTTATTCTGTATAAAAACAGGTTTTCACAAGAAAAATGGCATAGCCTTCCTAGAATTCCATCTTTTATTTTTTGCCTGTACAGTTGCAGCACATTGTGCCATTTTGTCTACTGATGCCATCTAGTCATTGATATGTGCTTCTTAAGATGGCCATACATGGGTTGATTTTGTTGCCACTCTGCGAATGGCTATATGATCATTTGAACAGACAATTCACCAGTCCATGGTGTCACGAATGCCGCTCGGAGCTTTACCTGGAGCACTACACGTCACAGCACCTGAGCCGGTTTTTGCCACCAAGATGGTTTTAAAAGGACACCCAGGATCCCATGAATTTGCCCAAGTATAGGATCTGTTTGCTCACATTCCTGGGTGTTTGTTATCTCATTGACTCTTGATTCTTGGACTTTGACTCTGCCTGAACCTGACCTTGAAACTTATCTGCCTGCCTTGTGAACTCTTGCCTGGATTTTGACCACGTCTCCTGTTTAACCCTTGTCTGTGTCAAGGATTGGGTAGGGGGCGCTGTGGAGTCTAAAGGGGGAGGAGTGAGTCCTTAAGGCAAGGGTATCTTGTGCCCAGGAAACTGGTAAGGATAGGCTGGAACAGGAAGATGAGGGCGTAGACAGACTGGATCGTGACAGGAACAGACTGATGGGACAGGACGGTGCGGGCGTAGATCTGGAAAGGAGTAGGCTGGAACAGGGAGATGAGGGCGTAGACAAACTGGGACAGGACGGTGCAGGCGTAGATCTGAACTGGATAGCAAGGGCGAGAGCAGGAAGACTGGATAGCAAGGGCGACAGCAGGAAGTCTGGATAGCAAGGGCGAGAGCAGGAAGACTGGATAGCAAGGGTGAGAGCAGGAAGACTGGATAGCAAGGGCGAGAGCAGGAAGACTAGATAGCAAGGGCGAGAGCAGGAAGGCTGGATAGCAAGGGCAAGAGCAGGAAGACTGGATAGCAAGGGTGAGAGCAGGAAGACTGGATAGCAAGGGCGAGAGCAGGAAGACTGGATAGCAAGGGCGAGAGCAGGAAGACTGGATAGCAAGGGCGAGAGCAGGAAGACTGGATAGCAAGGGCGAGAGCAGGAAGACTGGATAGCAAGGGCGAGAGCAGGAAGACTGGTTAGCAAGGGCGAAAGCAGGAGCAGAGGAAAGCAAGGGCGAGAGCAGGAGCAGAGGATAGCAAGGGCGAGAGCAGGAGCAGAGGATAGCAAGGGCGAGAGCAGGAGCAGAGGATGAGGGGATACAAGGAGCAGTCAGGAAGCAAGAATCAGGAACAGGCAAGGCAAGGTCAGTACAAGGTTAAGGTAAGGCAAGACAAGGCAGGAGGAAACAAGGCAAGACAGAACAAATATGAAAGGAAGGACAAGGATAGAATAGGCTAGGCAAGGCAAGAGCTAGGGAAAGGCAATAGTCAGGGCAAGGTGTGCACGGAGGGCTGGCCTTAAATAGGGTTGAGTCAGCCCTGATTGGCTGACTGCAACCAATCAGGCTGCTGCTGGGCTGGGGCTGCAGAGGCCAGGACATCTATAGTGAGCAGCCCTACAGGCTGCTCTCCTGGCCTAATGGATAGAACATTGAGCCAGAAACCCAAAGGTCCCTGGCTCAAATCCCCGCAGAGCCTGACAGTCTGTACCTTGAACTTTGACCCTGAAACATCCTCCTTGGTCCTGAAAACTCCCGCTGGGAGCCAATAGACCTCTTTACATATGGTAAATTATATGTGAGGACACTTTGTTGTATTTTGTTGTGTTGGCTACAAGATCTAACATATATTAACCAATGGAATTGAATGATTATTTAACAATGATTGTCCCATCCAATTGCCCAATCTTGTAATTTCACATAGAACATTTTTAAACCTTTCTGATCGACTGCTGGAGCGATTTTGTCAGAACAATACAATTGTTCACACTCCATTAAGGTAGCAATAAGTAGATCATTTTATCAAATAATCCTAAAATCGGTCGTTTCACACAAAACGAAATCTACCCGTATATGCCCACTTTTAGCTAAAAAATGCATATGAAGAGAGAAGCTTGCATGCAAAGAGGAGAGAAATGTACTGAAAGATGGACATAATATATTGGTAGTACATTCAACAATACTAGTCAACAGTCCGATAAAGCTATTACTTTAGATCAAACAAGCAACATCATCAGAATTGTAAGTGACATTACAAATATATGATTTTTTGAATAAACAGGTATTGCCTTAGATTAGCAAAAGGCTGGTTTCAATTCATCAAAACATTACATATATAATGTATATTTATATACAAAGCGAGGATGGATTGCACAACCATGAGTCCCACAAAATGGCTGAACTTCACGAGGCGATCAGGTCCGATGTATTGCCAGGCAATTACACACATGCAAAGTGTCGGAAGTGCAGCATACAATGGGACCGATCGAGAATTGCAGGTACAAACTACTTGTACCTGACTGTTAGATGAAGACACATCGTGCTGCGATCACATCCGACAGTCGGATACATGTAGTTTGTACCTGCGATTCTCAATCAACCCCATTCTATGCTGCACTTCTGACACATCGCATGCGTGTAATCGCCCGGTGACGAATCAGACCTTAACACCTCGTGAAGTTCAGCCCTGATAGTCCTAATGACAGCACTCCACACATCAAGGTTAATTAAACAAAAGAAACAAAAGGTACATTGTGTCCAAGTTCTGCCTAGAAACCTTCATCAGGGAAACCAGAACAGTGCACTAACATATGTTTAAATCAAAGAAACGGTGCCAACGTTGTTGCTAAGTGACACCAAGCATTGATGCACTTTTATTTAAAGGAGAATTCAATCCCTTTGGGCAAAAAATGTCGGTCCCTGATGGGGGATGAACGCTATCTTATATCCAGGAGCAAAATGAGCAATAATAAATGTATGATCTACAGTAGGTGATGAGCCTGAGTAGAACACTTTAGGGGCCATTTACTACTGCAAACACTCTTGCAGCTTGAGCCTTAAAACCCATTCATTAAAGGTACATGTGTCAAAATGCACACTTCCGTATAGTTGCACTTGATTGCGCTCAATATTTCCTGTCTTCTGTTCAAAATCAAGAGCTGCTGCATCTATTGACCTAAGAGAACCATGGCGTTTCTGCCGTGCATCAATTGATTCAGAACAGCGTCAATAGGTGCAGTGCACTTGCGCCTAGATACTCGGGCACTGACTTCCATACAATTGTGTCCAATGTGTGTGTTAGTTTTGTAGATTTGGACATAATTCAGCCAGGTGCAGGACAATTGTGTCAGAATCAACTCTCCCTTGTGACTGCAGCAAATACGAAATGCTGGAAAAAAAACTGTGCATTATGGGAAAATAACTGGCGATTGTGCTTGAAATTGTACTTGCCCTATTTCTCTTAAGTGGCCATTTCAATCTGGGGTTAAACTTTTACAAATTACGACTATGAAGATTCTCATTCATCCAGGTCATGGTAAGTAACTTGAAAATTTTTACAAATTACATTTTTTCACATAATGTCTTCAAACTAAAGTTGCATACATGAAGCTATACTTGCGTTTGTGAATGACCGCAAGTGAGTTTTAGACCATAAAACTGATCAGGCCATGAGAAGTTTAGCCCCAGATGCAAATGACTACTCACGAGCAACAAGAGCATAAGTTTATTGATCTTATTCTGCTCCTGGACATAAGATGACCTTCTACACACTGATGGAGGCTATTGATCAACCGCATTATGATCACCTGAGTGTTATAGTTAGATTGGGTTAAAAATGATTGCTCATTGTCCCACAAAGAGGAAAGTTGAACTTTTCTGCCTACTTAACAAAAACATACACACTTGCTAACAATAACATTAATAATAAGCTTTCCTTCAGTCTTATCTCTAATAACCAAAACTTTATACAGTGGTTTCTTCCTGGCACTGGTATACAGCATATATTGTTGTCATTTGTGCAATCGCATCTTAGACTTTTTGGTATAATATATATTATTTATGCTTCAGTATATTAAATAGATTTAAAGAGAAGTTAATATTTTTTCCAGCATCCTGCTTTTTCTGTACAATGATTTTTCTTTTTAAGCAGTTTAAAAGACGTATGTAAGGCCCAATGAGTAACTCAGCAAGAACGTCAATGCATGTTTCATATAAAAAGTGACATGTCTTTCTATATGCTTGGGAATATAAATATTCGTATTTCTGGCATACTGACTCACTGAGGAAGAATGACCATCTGTATAGTTGTACTAGATTTGAAAGACCAATGTAGCTTGCCAAATATTTGAAATACAAAGGGCAGTTCAGTAATTAGGGCCATAAATTAGTGTTGCCACGAGGTTAAAATAATAAAAACCATCAGCCCCTGCAGTATTTCAATTAATGTTGTTTTTAATTAGTGGTATTAGCATTTGAGAAGAAAATAGATTGAGTTTGACTGTTCAGGAAATAGGATTTGATGCCTTGGAGAGAAAAATGGGCATTGCTAATTGTAGATAAAATGGCTAATCAGGGACTATACAAAAATCTGTAGGGTCATCTTGCTGCTATGGGAGGTTTATTTTACAATTTCCAAAAATGTTTTTACCTATTTAATATTTATCCTAAAGTGTGCTAATTATGCCACATGATGATAAGCATATCACTCATTGTCAATATTGAATAATAGCAGCTATGTTGCAATATTTAATGGAACATCATTTGTTTTTGTCATGGCTGCTTATCAGTTCTTTAATCATCCATCACCTAACAAAAGAATCCTTTAATGCAGTTCTACCATTTGCTGAAAAATCTCTGCTATGTATTGTATTCTTGATGCAGAAATGCAGAAAGGTCTACAAGGACCACCAAGGTCTTACTCCATTATAGTTGCTTGCATATTCTTTAACTTTACATTTATCAACATTGGATCTCACCTGTCATTTAGCCGCCCAGTTTGCCAGTTTGTCAACATCCAGCTGCAAGGATGCCTAGAATTAATTGGGCTGCATAGTTTTGTGTCATCTCAAACACCGACACATTACCTACAATACCCTCCCCAAGTCATTAATGAACACATTATATTTATAGTATTTTTGTTGCATAGGCCAAATATGTGATTATGACCAAATTATAATAACTGAAATGGGTCCTTTCTCACTGAATCTGATAAGTCAGCATATTGATCGGAGAATTTTTGCAGTAAACGAAGATTTTAATCTAAACTGAGCCTTTTTAATACAATTCTATATAAAGAAGAAAGGCATTCTGAATAACCTTGTTCTCTCACAGTGCCTGAGAGTTAATTTGCCAATAATTAACTCTGGGTGGCATTGTATAAAAATTGGATACATCTTAACTGTGTAATTTATGATAAGATACAAAACATTTAGGCTTAAACTGTCAAATTGAATTTATTGGGTATTTCATTAGTCCCGGTTTTGTTCAGGTAATTTATCATAAGAAGAATATACTCTGTTGCAAAAATTCCCAGACATTCAATGAATGCTTTTTCCCAAGGGCAAATACACAGAAATATTTCCACTGCAGAAAAATAAAGTTCTGCACATGAAGTTGCTGAGAAAACAGTAACAACAGAGGATTATGTTAATTTAATGAAAGTTATCTTCTTCATCTTTTTAAACTTATACATAACCTGTTGAGTTTGGTCTCATTCGAACATCTTCCACTATTAAGTCAAATATATACAGTATTTATACTGTCGGGATGCACCAAATCCACTTTTTGGGATTTGGGCGAATCCCCGGATCCTTCATGAAAGATTCAAACTGAACAGACTCCGAACAGAATCCGAATCCTAATTTGCATATACAAATTAGGACAGGAAAGGAAAAGGTGAGAAAAAAATTACTTCCTTGTTTTGTGACAAAAATTCACATGATTTCCCTTCCCACACATAATTTACATATGCAAATTAGGATTTGTATTCAGTGTTCAAATCCTGCTGAAAAAGGCCAAATCCTGGCCGAATCCTGGATTCGGTGCATCTGTTATATACTGTATATGTACAATTACAATGTTGGGAGGCTTATTAATCAGAATCTGAATTTGTGAATTTTAGTTTTTTAAATTTGAAAAAACTACCAAACTCAAATGAGTTACATATTTATTTGAGCAAATAAAACAGTAAAAGAAAAACCCTGATGCACCCAGTTCAAAATTTACTCATCATTTTCAGTGGGTCTACAAACTCTTTAAAAAAATTGGAAAAACTGGGTTTGAAAAAATTCACTTTGCCTATTTAGCCAGGGACGGCTCCCATTGCCTTTTACATAACTTTCAAGTTTTTAGATACTGAATTTTTACATTCAAGTTTTTTTATTTATTTACCCTCCTGTTTCATGTATATGATGCTTGATTCATGGCACTTTGGCACATGTTAAATACAGTTCTTCCTCTTCATGCTGCAACCATAGGCCCTACCAATTTTTGGCAGTTGTATCGCATGCTTTAACACTGCATGCACTCATACAGTGATGGTAGGGAGGCTTGGGTCTAATGTATTAAAGGGGCACAGCTCCAGTGTTACTACAACAAGCACAAGTAGCGGCAGACACACATTTTTTGGAACATTGCAATGCTTTTCAAGAATGATGCATTATGGGTAAAAAGGCAAATAATGCTTTGACTTGTTTAATAAATCACCCCTTTCATTTTATAGTGCCAATACATACAAAAAACAGCTCAGAAAACAATACAGCTACATTTATATAGTCTGCCCATTACTATTTTGGTGTCATTGCTTTTCTACAAGAGTTCAATTCCCTAGTCTTGTGTCCTACAGTGCAGTAATGAAGTAGAGGTTAGATACATGGATTCATTGATATGTGGCCCTCTGGCTCCACTACACTCTGCTAGCCCTCATTTACAAATGCAAGATAAAGTGCAAAGTGCCAGAATGTTTATTGATGCTGTTCATAAAGCTGATTGCTCCCTTCCATGCTCCATCCTAGCAACTCGTGGGCAGTGCCAATGTGCCTGTTCAGCCTGGTTTAATATGGTTGGTGCAATTCCATGCATAGATGCTAGTTAAGCCTGGAACAACCACCTGCTTGGATCTGCTAGTAATGCAGTGGCGTAACTAGATAGGACCCCACTGCAAATTAAATTTAGGGCTTCAAAGCATTGGTAAATTGACCTATTCTGCAAGACATTAAATTGCTCATTAAATAGGGCCTTCTGTGCCCTCTACACTACTGGGCCTCCAGGCTCTGCTTCCTCTGTAATTACACCCCTGCGGTAATGCCATGTTTTTCCTAACAGATTGCACCCATGGACATGATTGACTAAAACTAAGTGCTAATGTTCTTGGTGCCATCTCATTGCTGCATAATTGATAAAAACCAACAAAATCATGAAACATCTATGTATCTGCCTCTCAAGTACCAAACATGGAGTAGCTTTAATTTCCCTGCTTTCCTTGTTTAGCTCATTACTTCAACACCAAATAACCAATATTGATTAAAACAGTAGGCAAAAAACATGTTCAGTACAAGTCATGTTCACTGCACTAGGAAGGATACTTTACCTTTGAGATGGAACTGATTATACCTGTATATCTTTTAAAAACTTTGGCTACAACTGTATGCATCTAATGAGATCAAGTATTTTTATTGCCAGAACAGAAGAAAAACAGAAGATTAACAAAAATGGCATGATGAATAAAACCTGCATATTGTCCCATACAACGGGAACCTGTATCTATGTACAATCAGGCTTCCAAACCAGACGAAACAACTTTTGTCTTTGGGGTTTTTTTTCTAAACAGTTAAATTGTTCCTGGGAACTTTTGTGTTATGCTGAATGAGAACATTGCTGTTACGGAAACATAATTGAGCAGCAAATCCAATTACCACACTGTGAGTTGTTTTTCTGATAAATTCCTCCTCTTTGTGTCCCGCGTAGAATATTAAGAAATCTGTTCTCAGGTATTACAATGTTCCTATCAACTATCACTTTTAAAGTTTGACAGAAAATCATTTTTAAATGCAGCTCTTCTCTGTCCAGCCAGCACAAAGGTAACATCAGCAAGAATCCCATTCCTTGTAAAACAGTTGTCATTGCGCACTAACAGCATGCAAACCTGAGTGCAGCACAATTAGCCATCCAAGCGTGTGCTTTAGAAAGGCCGTGGGTGCATATGTCTATCAAACCTTATTAAGAACATCAATTAGATGTAATAAAAATGACATTGGAGCAGTAGGTTTTCTTTCACATTAACTCATAGTTTAAATGTGTTAGTGACCTCGCTTCTACTGATAGTAGTTTTTAAATTTCATCTTCATACAGTCTACAGATATCTACAGATTATAGATTGCATTCATTATTTTGAAAGACTAACATTTTTTCACTTCATAGTCTAAAACAAGATGGTAAATTATTGTCATCCTAAGAACCCTATACTTGGCACCATTATATATATATATATATATATATATATATATATCGAAAGTTCCCCCAGCTCCAGATTGAAGTGCTATCCCTTTACCTCGAAACAACTAAAATGGCCTCTGGCGAGTCAACTATATAAACTCCCTTGGGCCAAGTTAGATTAAATGCTTATGGGATTTAGCCTGAATAGTAGTGATGGGCGAATTTATTCGCCAGGGGCGAATTCGTGGCGAATTCCCGCGATTCGCCGCTGGCGAATAAATTCGCGAAACGGGCAAAAAAATTCGGCAACAAAAATTCGCTGTGCAAAAACGAGTCGCGCGTCGTTTTTGACGCGACGCACCGAAAACGACGCGACGCGTCGGAATCGCCGCGACGCGTCGGAATCGCCGCGACGCGAGTCAAAAACGACGCGCCGCGCGTCAAAAACGATGCGCCGCGCGTCAAAAGCGCCGCGCGTCAAAAACGACGCGCGACTCGTTTCGCGAATCGGCGAAAAATTCGCGAATTTCTCTGGAAATTCACTAATTTTTCGGCGAAGCGAAACGCGCCCGTTTCGCCCATCACTACTGAATACCTCCTGGTACATTGAATATTATTTGTGAAAATAATGTCCACCCTAACAGTGGTGTATAAAGATCTGATTTATCTATTATTATTTATGAGCTCACTGATAAACATTAAAAGGGTGGTTCACCTTTATTTAACTTTTAGTATGTTATAGAATGGCCAATTTTTTTGTTTAAATATTTTGCCTTCTTCCCCATTTAAAAAAATCAAATGTTCTGTAAGCTACAGATTTATTGCTATTGCTACATTCCATTACTTTTTTTTCTCTCCAGGTCCTCATCTATTCATATTCCAGTCTCTTATTGAAATCAGTGAATGGTTGCTATGGTGATTTTGACCCCAGATTGCTGAAATCGCAAATTGGAAACTCGAAAACCCCAACTAATAAAAATGAATTGTCTTACAATATCACTCTCTACATCATTCCCAAAGTAAAAGGTGAAATATAATGAGCATTTCTCAAAGAAAAAAAGGATAAAATTATATCTAGCCAAAAATGAATATGCACTATATTCCATGGTTCATCACCCAAACCTTTAATATCCTACAGCTTATCCTAGTCATTCAGGAAAAAAGAAAGCCGAAAATGTATTCACAATGGGAATTCGCAAAAAACAGAAATACGGCCGCAGCAGTGCAATATTTTAGCGTTCAGGAAAAAGCATGGGCAAAACAAACATTTGCAAACAATTATGCGATGTGCGAACTTTATAAACGACCCCATTGATCCTGCTTTTGTCAAAGGCTACAGAGGTCTGTGCTTCTACACTTGCCTTTTCCCAGTTCACTGCTGTGAACCCCTCATTTGTCAAACTTGGTGTCTTACATGCTCCTGCAACTCTCAGTACATTATGCTGTACAAAGCAGACTCAAGTGGACCATCTCTGTAGCACTGGAGGAAGAGTTTCCATTTTAACATCTCACACAAACTGATGCTTCTTAAAAACACTGTTAGCTGTTTTGTTTTTAGAACCCCACAGAAGTTGTGCAAGATGCATTCACTTCAGAAATATTTTGCCAGATGATATTGGCAAAATATATTAGTTACAGCTACAACTGAGGCCTCCTCCCTCAGGCTCTTCAGCCTCATCTACTTATACACATTGAACCACCTGTCAACCCCTGACCAGTAAGAAACACAGAGCTGCTCCCAAGACATGCATAAAAAATGGATGTGATAATAATTTTCCTTCTCAACTTTGTTCAGACCCAAAACATAGCTGGGATTACACTAAGTGGGTTATTTATTAAAGGTCGAGTTGATTTTCTGTCAAAACCGAAGGTTAAAAAAAACTTTTTTTTTGAGATTTATTATGCCCCAAACCTGGAAAAAACTCAAATCTAAAAAAACTCTAAACAGCTAAAACCTGTCCAGGTTATATAAATGTCAATGGCAGAGGTCCCTCCATTCATTTAAAGATGTTTGTAGCCTTCATGATGTTCAGGTTTTTTTTTTGGCGGTTTTGCTCAAAAACTAGATTAATTTGAGTTTGTTTTGCCAAGTTTTTGGGTTCTTCACCCCGAATTCACTAATTTCGAGTTTTTTTTTTAAATAAGAAAAGATTTGAGTTGTGATTTCATTAAAGGTATAAAAAAAACCTTACAAACCTCTAAAACTCGACAAATACTCTAAAACTCTACAAATAACCCACTAAAAGTGAGAGATTCATAATAAAAATATTTCAGCTTGCTTGTTATAGAGATATTTGGTATGGGAATTTACATAAGTGTTACTTTTTGATGTTATGTGACCTGGGTTTGATGACTTTGATCATACTTGAGTGTGCTGCGTCTTCTGATTGCCCAACCGGTCTTTTGAGTGAGGTGTCACCAGGGACCCCAAAAAAGGATCAGAGAAGACCACTGCATTCAGAACACTTCCCCCTCACTGTAGGTCTCTTCACGAGGTCCTACCCTTACTAGGATGTTAAATCCACATAATGCAAGAGGACACTGCGTTGTGGGGTACAAATAATACTTTAAAATTACATTGAAAACATTACACTGATATGGTTTATCTACAAGAAGTATATCCAAAGTCCATGTTGAACTATTCAGACATTTTGAATGGAGAATGACATTGCAATAAGTCAATAAAGACAAAATAGAAACAATATAAAGTAAAACTGTTAAAAACATTAGTTAAGTTGAAATAGATTTCTTTATACCCATTACATAGAGAAATGGTACAAGGAAGGTCAGTACAAGGAATTTTTTATATAAAATTTTTTTATCTTTGATAAGATCTGTTTTTTAAGGAAAGATATCATGCATCAATAAAACAGAACATAATACATTCTACAAAGATGTGAGCTGATGTCCTATGTTCCAGTAGGTACTGTGATCAGGTCTTATGTCTTCACTATGTGGTCACTGTCCCATGGTTGATGCTTATTGTGTCACAGTCGGCACCCAACACCAGAACCAGTACCAATCACCCGGGTCTAGGCTCGTGCTTCACCAGTTAAGTGACTGCCTTTGGCTTCGGGAGGAGCCCTCAGCTTACTCAGATACCACCTGGACTTAAACTTAAAGAGGTGCAAGGGAAAGGTTCTGGATAGACAAGGGGCACGACTGTTGGTAAGGCCAAAGGTCAGTACAGATAGGAGTAGACAGATTCGTGGTCAGACTGACCGGGTCGAGGCAGGCAGATAGCTATGATCGTCAGGCAGGCAAGGGTCAAAAACGGGTAATCAGTCAGATGGTATTAGGCAGAATCGGGGTCAAATAACAGGCAGAGGTCAAGCCAAAACGTCAATCATGAGGGTTAAGCAGAATCAAGGTCGGTTTCAGGCAGGGGTCAGGTTCCAGAGATCAGAGTAGTCAAAACAGCCAGGCAGGGTCAAACACAGGAATCAAACAGACTAGAAGCTTTTCAGCACAAAGTACAAGGCACCAGGAATAAAACCTATCACGGGCAAAGACTAAATAAAAATGTCCCTATAAAAATGTGCCTATAAGATACGGAAGTGCGCGCGGCGCGCACTAAGAAGCCGGCAAGGAGCGAGCAGGACGTTGCGGCGGGCATCCCTGCTGCACCACTACTAGACCACCAGGGTGAGAATTTGTTACATTTTGGTCATATGAACCTGTTGTAGCTGCCAACATTTAGAAGAGACAGATGTTCAGAGTAAGGCTTACAGAAGGAGAGAAAGTAATTCTGGGAAGGATTCTGAAGGAGGGATAATTAGAGACTTTTAAAAGCACCATTATGGATTAGTGGAGACTGTGAGAGTGGAGGAAGAGGGCAGAGAGAATCCCTTTTGGAACTGACCCATATGAAGAACATCATCAGTGGAAAACTGGATTTAGCACTCGGCCTGAAGGAACTGTCACTTTGTTATAGTACCTAGTAAGAAGAACTACTTCCTCTGACTCTAACTAAGATTTGTCAGTTGATGACCCCTCTAGTATATGAAATTGGGCAGACATGCTAAGTGCTCAAACAGTCAAAGTGCCAAATGGATGAAGCAAATTGCCTTCTATATTAAAAACAGTCATAACTATAATTAATTTATTTGGGCAGACTTGGAGTACTAGGCCTTGGGCACAGAGCATCTATAAACAGTTTTAGGATCAATACACTCATGGATGCCATTCCAGTAAATGTTGAAAACTTACAGAGAAAGTTAGGATGTGGAGACTGAAATCTCTATAATATATATGAACTAAAACATAATTAATTTCAGTTATTTTTACCTCAGTAAATTCTCAGACTCAACTAATCATGCTTGAGGAAGAGTTACAGTCGCAAGTAACTATAGGAACAGGGTTGGTTTAAAACAGGTTTGTCCAAAATGTAGATCAGGCTCTACCAGTAGGGATGGCGCGAACTGTTCGCCGGCGAACTAGTTCGCGCGAACATCCGGTGTT
>CM044431.1:28783020-28796281 GCA_024363595.1 Xenopus borealis
AACCGTTCGCAATTTTCCGGAAGTTTGCGAACATGTTCGCGAACTTTTTTTCGGCGGTTCACGCCATCCCTATCTACCAGTAGACCTTTAGCTGTTGATCAGTAGACCTCAAGACACTGTAAACAAACAGCTTGTCTAAATCGCCCTCCTGTTTTTTCAGTCAGATATTTATCATGTTAAGGTTACATAAGAAATAGTTGTTTTTTAAATATAACAATATATATTATCTCATAAATCAATATCATATTTAAGTAATATTTTCCATGGAAGAGAATGCTAATGCTTTTATGGATGTAGATCCATAATTAGACAACATCACTAAAAGTAGACCTCCTATTAGTAAAGTATGGGCACTTTTGGCTTAAAATGTACTCTTAATGATATACAGATGAGTTAAGAACAGGCAATAGCAGTAGCCCCTTTTTCAGTGGGATATACTAAACCAAAGGCTCATTAAAGCATTTAATACTCAGGTATATATATGATTGAAATGAAATGTGAAATTAGTTGCAGGTGAATGTCTCCTATAAACGAGAATAGTTTTTTCTCATACACTGGGAGACCCTTTAAAAGGTTGAATTCATGTGACTCGAGTATAAACTCGATTGGGAGGTTATTTATTTAAAAAATCGAATATCTAAAACTCAAACAAATATCTCCCTGAAAACTCAAATCCAATTTGAATCAAATTCGACTAAACTCAAAAAAAAATTTTATCTGAAAAAAACTTCAATGCCAAGAAGGCAATTCACATCTTCAAATGGGTCACTGGTCCTCTCCCATTGGCTAATACATGAACTCGGGAAGTTTTAGGTGGCAAATCTTCGTTTTCAAATTCGATTTAAAATTTTAATTGAATTTGGATTATTCCCAATTTGAAAATTCAAATTCCAATTTACAATTCAGCCCTTGATAAATTTGCCCCTTATATCTCTGCTCTACACAGATGTATGTGTAATTGTGTAATTTCTATTAAATGATTGTGTAAAGTGTGCGTACTGGACCCAATGGCTGTACTGTAAAAGATGATGACCTAATTGTGTCATCTGAAACCACTAATTCCTCCTCACATGCAGCAGTCTGAGCTGTTCATGTACTACTAGACTAGTGACAGTGTAGGCACCTTCGTTTGGATGTTGATACAAGCACAGTGTGGCTAGAGAACTTGAATTGAAAGCACAATAATATGTCAGGAACATTTACTGTTTCTTTCACTACATCTTAAGGGAGGATCTATGTAAAGATAAAGTATGGTGCATACTACATATGACAGAAGCTGAGTAAATTTAAAAGTAAATGTAAAGTCAACTCTCATTCAGATGGTAGATAAGTATAAATTGAGAAAAACTGAAACTCCACGAAGCGATAAAGGGAGAGACAATGTAGAGCAGGGATCTATACTGTAAGCCATATTCAAAATTAAAAAAGAGTTGGAGAGCAACACAAGTATGTGTTCCTGGGGATGCCAAATAAGGGCTCTGATTGGCTATTTGGTAACCCCTAAGTGGACTGCAGCCTACAGGAGGCTTTGTTTGGCTGTAAACCTGGTTATATACAACTAAAATGTGCCTCCAAGTCTGGAATTCAAAAATAAGCACCTGCTTTGAGGAAACTGGGAGCAACCTCCAAGGGGTTGGTGAACAATCACAAGCCACTGGTTGGGGATCACTGATGTAGAGTATAATACAGCAGGAGGTGTTGAGGGGATGTCAATCATAGAATCTCATGATGATGACTCTGTACAGCTTCTACTCAGCAAATTTCACAGACAATGTCTATTATCACCCAATGACACCATTATTATACTTTACCTCAGCATCGAGACACTCCAATGATAGAAACCAAGACAGAAAAAACTAAGGAATAAAAAGATTTCTTATTTATTGCACTACATATGATAAATAATTCAAGAATATGTATGAGAAAACATAGATGTGGGATTTTATTGGAAAAAGCAAAGAAAGATACAGCGTGCAGATAAATTATGTGAAAAGACACTTTCCCTTCTGCTAATTATGAGAAAAGCTTAAATTATGACAAAAACATAAAGGAAAATTAAAACATGGAAGCTTAACATAAAAGCCATAAAAGTTACCTATCCATTAATACTGGCTTGTCTAATGCTGTGAGGTTCCTGCCATTAGAGTACCCATTTGAAGTCATCCTCAGCAAGGAGCAGAGACTTGGTGATATATTTGGGCCTGTGTCATAAAGCAGCAGCATCATACTGAGAGAAATAATCTCGCAGTTTTAGGACTGCCAAAAAGTAAATCACAACACTTAACTTAGAAATTACCATTGCTGCTATTAAAATTGTTACATAATTGGGTTGGGTTGAAAAAAGACCAAAGTCTATCTAGTTTTAACCCCTCCAAATGATCCCAAGTGTACATATAAACTAGGGAGCGGGTCTGACTGGGCAGGGGGCGGATCCATGATGCAGAGTGGGAGGGCAGTGATGTTGAGGGCAGACTATGATGCAGCAATCTGAAATTGGGAGTTCTGTCCGGTTTTCCTAATTTGGAAAACCAAGCAGGTAGTTTTGACCTTGGACCCTTCAAAATACCGGGCTGTCCAGGTCAAAAATGGACAGGTGGCAACATATGTAGTATATTTTTGTTGCAACTACCCAAAGATGGGAAGTCACAGCAGGAATAAGAGTATGGATCTGGGCCAGCAGGGCCCACAAGACCCGGGGCCCCTGGGTTTTTTTCCCGTTCTTCTACCTGCCCAGTCCAACCCTGCATGTAGGAGGCACAAGACACTTATAATATATATAAGGGAATGCACAAATAGGCAATACTCCTCTTATGAGATAATAGTAGGTGTCAATGGGAGTACACTTTTAATTTCAGAATCTCCTTGAGACAACAAGCTTAGAATTTTCATTTTAAAGCTAATCATAAATGACAATATAACGGCTAAAAGGCTGTTTTGTATTGGCTCATGATGACGCATTTTCGATGATCAGTTTTACAATCAGCAGTTTTAGATTAACTATATATCGTTAGTGGTTATTGGGCTATAATATTTGTAAGTAACTCCTGTTTCCGCGTGATCAGAGACACTAAGTCTTTTTTAGCAAGCTTGCTAACAGTTTAATGTTCTATAACTTTGATTTAACTGTCATCTTAATAGCACAGGAGCAACAAACTGACAATCAGTAAGATTGAGAATGTATACTATACAGTGTATATATATATATATATATATATATATATATATATATATATATATATATATATATACGTTGTGCTTACCACTAATTGCTGGGGTGCAATGAGGCTGTGACCACAACATACATATAGGCAATTACAAAAGATCCTCTGCATTCAACCCGTTATCAATATATTTAAGACATTGAGACATTTTGTGCATACAGCTACTAAAAAAATGTCTTACCCTTTAAACAAAACAGGGATTGTTTGTCCGTATATTGCAATATATTTAAGATAGTCATTTAAGATTGCCAACTACAGTCAAAAGCAGCAAGTAAGTTGCAGGTAAAATTTTGTCCCTTTTGTAAAATGTATATTGAAGCATTAGAATTCTTAATGAATCAGATGCAATTTGAGAGTAGGACTGGCCAGATATGGGATGACTTTGACTTAGTTGGCCAGCTTAAATATATTGCAATATATGGACAAACAATCCCTGTTTGCCAAGGTGAAACTTATTGCATTGAGAACTTTGGCTCCTACATGATCTGGGACCTCAGTCTTTATTCTTCTTCAGTCTGTTTTTTTCAATGTGTTGGATGATGCATTTATTTTTGGTATGTGTAGTTAAAGTTCTACTTTACAGAGTTTAGTACACCAAGATCAACACCTCCAAATGAACTCCAGTGCACGGATATCACATACATAAACAGTTCTATCTATACACTCATATATAACTGTAGATCTCTACATTTTTTCTTAGAGCTGACATCCCTGAACTGAGTCTTTAAGGTCCTCCACCTGACATTAATTTTTTTATTAGCACCTGTATGTACCAAGACAGGTGGCTCATGCCCAGCCTCACCTAATAATTTGTTTACCCAACAACCACATTCTTAACAGCAAACTGTTCAGTCACAGAAATATGGATGACAAAAAAACTTATCTTTCATAATCCCCTATGACCACAATCTGTCTAGGCCTTTCCCTGCTTTCTTCTTCACTGCTACTAGAGATGCAGGTCTCTCAGCTTTTAGAAAGATCAGATCCATCTAGGATTGAGTGTTGCAATTTGCTAACCTTCATAATAGGTTGTTTGCTTGAAGAAAATGAGTATCCAATCTGGATACAGGGGAATGGTAGAAATAAGTTTGCAACACATGTGAAAGTTAATGGATGGTATGTCTATAAGCAGTAATGTGGTGGACAGTCACTTTATTTACATGTATTAATTAGTTTGGTGTTGACCTTAGAATAAGGAGACAGAGATGAACTGTTATAAATGCTTTAAAAGGTCTAATTTGTTTCTGTGAAATGCTTTACTGTTCACCAGTATGCCAGAACCTTAAGAGGTAATAGGAAAATTGTATAGTACATGTCTCCAACTCTTGCAATGCCTAATTAATGTGTGATTAAATAATAAGACATGCACATTTTTTTCGTGTTCTGAGTACACAGTTATTTTTGTGGGAGAAAAATCAATGAAAACATATGTGTTATAATGGCTGACCTGGGGAATTAAGCAAGTAGATATTAATTTCATGCGTTACCAAGATTTTCTTTCAAACAAATGTTTTTGTGAAGCTATGGAGACCACTAAAAACACGTGCTGCACTTGTTTAGAGTTTTATATATTCAGTTAATCTTTTTCATTATAGCTCATATATTGTATGTGCTTTTTTCACCTTAAATTCTGTATTTATACTTATATTACTTTTTATGGTTTGTTTGTATGTGCTGTGGCTTTATTATATTTTTATTTCTTCCACCAATAGTTTAAAATTTCAATTCAAGTTTTGAGGCAGAATTTGTTGCTTGTATCAGAATGTAGAGTTAAGCTTCCCAGCTTTTGGCTGGACCACTTATGCTGCTTAAAACTGTAGCTAAGTGAACATATGATCAAAGTAAGGTTTATGGTCCCCAATGTTCTTTACCCATGAGCCACATTCAAATGTAAAAAGAGTTGGGGAGCATCACAAGCATTAAAAAATTTCTTGAGTATGCCAAATAAAGTTTGTGGCTAATTGATAGCTCCTATATATACTGGCAGCCTACAGGCTAGCAGTACACCTGGTTTTTCTGCATCCAAAAGTTGCCTCCAAGCCTGGAATTGAAAAATAAGAACCTGCTCTGAGACCACTGAGTGCAACATTGAAGTGGTTGATGAGCAACATATTGCTCATGGGATCACTGATTTATGGTTTTGGGGTGTTTGGTGGTTTACGGTTATGTCCTTATGAACTAATAATTACTTTAAAGCCTGGAAATGACAGGAAAAAGGAAGGGACACTATAATAATATGCATTGTTTATGTTCTTGTCCTTCCATCTTTTTCTAAAAAGCCTAAAAAAGAAAATGTTTTCTCTTTATTTTGGTCAATGTCATCTGATCTGTCACATCTGTGATGCACCATTCCATCTCAGTCTAATAGACTACTTAGTTAAACCAGGAATGCAATGATGAATGTTCTAAATCCATTAGGATTAGGGAAATAACATTCTGAACCATAAGAAGACAAGCTTGGGTACATCCTTATTGACATCCATTTTCAAGGTTCCTTGAAAGGTGAAATTGACGTCAACTTTAAGGAAAGCACTTAAAACACGCTACTTCTCAAATGCATGCTTGGGCACAATTCTAGGATTTCAATTGTTATCATTTAAAGATGTCTTAAATAAAGTATGCTGCATGAATAAATATTAAATAGAAAAGTTAGCAAAACCTCACTGCCGAAAATTTCTGTATAATGTCTGTATATACTTGTTAACACATTATAGTTATACATTCCAAAAACACATCTCATATACTAAATATCAAAAAGCTAAATATGGTATAGGTCAACATATTTTTTCCAAAATGCAACATTTTGCATGCAGAATAATTGCACCAGCCGCATGAGGTACTCTGTGCCATTGTAACACAGCACCACCTTCCTCTCTCTTATTGCCATTTATCTGCCAGACTCATGCAACAGTCAGAACCTACAATAATGTCACAATATCAACCAATAAAACAGATTCAGGGAGAGAAATCCACAACTTCACAGCTCTCATGGTATTTAGATGAAACCTCCTTTTTTTTTTAATCGGAATGGTTGCCAGTGTTTATTAAAGAAAAAAACTCTCCAGAAAAAACTTGGCAAGTAAATGCTAGTGAGGTTTAATATAAGTTAATTAGCATTGATCTAACAACTTTAGTTATTTATTTATTTTGGTAAATGGTGACTTTAGAATAAGGAGATGGTATGAAGGGGGTTATTTACCAAAAGTCAAGTTTTAGAGGTTTGTGAGGTTGTTTATACCTCGAATGAACTCACAACTCAAATATTTTGTAATTTAAGAAATTGGTGTTAAAAACCAGAAAACAGAAATTAATTGTGTTTCCCATGGGAAAAACTCAAATTGCTCTAATTAATCTAGTCCCCCCCCAAAAAAAACAGATCATAATGGCTAGTAACATCTTCAAATGGTCCAAGGAACCTCTGCCACTGACTTCTACAAAACCTCAACAGGTTTTAGCTAGAGTATTTTTTAAATTCGAGTTCTTTCCAGCTTTAGGGTATAATACATTTTAAAAAATTCAGGGTTTTTTTTTCAAAACCACAAAACATTTTAGTTTTTGACTGAAAACTACCCTAGGAAAACCTGATTGAAATGTCATAAATGCTTCATTAGGTCTAATCTATTCCTGTGAAATACTTTACTGTTCTGTGGTGTGCCAGAGCCCAGAGGTAATAGGAAAATAGAAATTGTAACTAACAACTTTATTAAAAACCTTCCAGTTTTTTAGCCTCACTGAAAATGTGATTCTCACTGTTGTGTGACCCTTCACCTTACGCGTTTCGTACCCCCTGGTACTTAATCATAGGCATGATTAAGTACCAGGGGGTACGAAACGCGTAAGGCGAAGGATCAAGGGGTCTGTATTTGAACTTTTTTACTGATTTATATGATGAATAAATACTGAAATTTTTTAAACATTTCTAATGGGACTCTTTGGAGCTTAATCTTTTTGAAAGTTTGTCCATGATAAAATAACCTCAAGAAACACTTATTTAAAGGCAATCTTTTCAGACATTATAGTTGCTAGTTTAAACTGATTGCGCATTTGAACAATGCCAGTTTCCAAGGATTTTAAAAGAGATATGTCTTTGTTTTTATCTCAATGCTATATCTACAGTATCTATTTATATTTTTAGAAAAAACTTACATGGTTTTGATTATGAATTTATAAAAGAAAAAAATAGCATAGAAAGATCATTTGTGGAAAAGTGATATTGTACCTTTAAAGTTACAGTAGTTTAAAAATATTGCCATCACCACTTTATTTCTGTAACTATTAACAAGGTTGTTATTCTGGTCTCTGGTGCTATTGCATTTCAAAGGAGAGGTCATCCTGTAGGATTGATAGCCACTACAGTGTATTTATAAGGGATCCAAAGGCCAGATGCTCTTGATATAACTGTTTTTTTAGAAGAAATATTTGCAGTAAAACAATCCAACTTCAGGATATAGTTTGACAATTACTTGTATCCTTATATACCTCTGTGTAATGATACTGTTTCAGTGTTGCCTTGATTTGTATTTGAGCTTCAAACATGAGGAAATATGATGTATAATAAAAGAATACAGGACCAGTGCCAGTGGCCATCAACTTTGTCAAATGTGTTGATTTCAAAATTGTTACCTGTGCACGACTTGTACAGATATTCCGGATGCTCTCTGTTTGTTACATTTTCCAAGAGGTTAAGAAATTTAGAAATATTGATTTACTCACTTTTTAGGGATATTCATCTGCAAATAATTCTTAAAATCAGCCTGTAATTATTCAAGCACAAATGCTGCAGTAAGACTATGACCCCTTTCCTTTGTCCCCAAAAATTAAATTCCTTTGTCTCCAACAATTCAATGATGCTCAGTCTTCTTTGGGTAATGGCTATAATCATTGTTGTTGCCATATATTATTTTATATGTGCAGTTGGGCAATGGAAAGCTGTATTGGGTTAATTACTCAAGATGGATGGGCGTTCCCCATTGCTAGTTAGTGGAAGTTTTCATGTGACTGTGCTGGGCTGAAGAAGGTGCACTGTATTATCATATCTAAATTTTCACACAAAATGCTTTGGGATCTCCCCTGGACTTAACTTCTGGGTAGTTTTTCTGACTATGCTAAGCAGGTTCCAGAAGGAGCACCAACCATACATAGCTGAATATCTCATGCCACACATCAGGAGAGGACTAATGCATGATGGGGAAGAGATCACATCTAACTTATTTAAGTCTTTAACTGCTATTATAACAATTATACACCAAAATATAAATTTATGCTGTACACTTCCTTTTTGTATCACACATATTCTCTTGCTGCCATTTTTGAATCCTAGTATATATTCATTCAGTAAAGGAGTATGTCAGAACAACCTTAACTCATTCAGCCCTTGCAACAACAGAGTTTGTCATATTAATATGAAATATGATTAGTTGGCTACAAACCAAAATATTAAGGTGCAAATTTATTAAGGGTCGAATTGAAATTTTGATTGTCAAAACTGTCAAATTCAACTAGGGAATTATCCAAACTCAATTCGAATTTTTAAAAAAATTTGAATTTGATTTTCAAGATTTTCAAAAAGAATTTGAATTCAACTATTCACCACCTAAAACCTGCCAATTATTGTATAAGTTCATGAGAGAGATCAAGTGACCAATGTTTGTAGCCTTCCTGACGATAAAACTGGAATCGTCCGAGTTTGGCACATTCAATGGAATGAAAAAAACCCACATGATTTCGAAATTCGACCCTTGATAAATGTGCCTCTAATTGTCTCTGCATTATGAGTATGCCAAACAAATAAACTCAGCGTTCCTATTAGCAAATGAATTATCTTGAATATTCAGACAGTTCCATAAATAAATGAACATTCTTTAAAAGGGACCATGTAATTGACTAACTTTGATGAAACCCTTTTATCCCCCATTTGGCTAAGGAAGAGCAAGCTACTGCAATGTTTAGCTGGTAGATGTAGATGGATGAGCCGCAGTTTTTTGAGTATTCCTGTTTAGTGTGTGGCTCATATATTTGATTACTGCATTGCAAATAGGGTTGCAGTATACATCAACACCTAAACATTTCAAGCTCTACAGCAATGTTTGGGGGTGGGGGGCATGCCTTCAGTACAAAGCTATGTCTCATCACCTTGAAATAGAACTTTAGGAGTTCTTCCCAGTGCATTTAAATCCCTTGAAAAAACATCTCCTACTTTTGATAAAGTCTTTGAATTAGAAATGCTATGGAGGGGGTGAAAGAGCTAAATGTATCTCCTTGCCCCAGATAAAACACTTAATACTATATTATACTACATTGTCAATTTAAATGGTTTAAAAACAAATTCACTAACAGACTAAACATGGTTAGTTCAACCGCACAAAGTTAGAGTGCTCACCTGAAATCAATAAAACTTTTCAGGTGTCAGGTGCTAAACAGTCGATATGACCCCCTGCTCAGGGCCTAAATATTACAGAAATCCAAGGAAACTAGAGCACACCAATCCAATTTGCAAAGAAAATTGCTTTTATTGGCTCAGAGTAGACATCAAATGTTTGGCAACATTTCAGGCCACACTGGGCCCTTTATCAAGCTAAACATGGTTAGCTATCAAATGAGTTATGAAAATGAACCCAATTGTAGAAACACTGTTTTTGTTTGTTTTTCCATTATTATCTAATATTGTTTATCTCCTCTATGTGCCCTATATTAGCACATTGCACAAAGAATTTATCTATTTAATTATATTCCTCTTGCTATGATGTTGTTACTTTTTGACTATGATCTTTAATATATCACGTCAACAAGCCTTTAATGTAACTTTTAAAAGTACAATAAAAATGTAAGTTACAAAAAAAATTAAGATTTATGTAAATCCTTCTCTCTATCCTTAAGGGGGACACAGGAACCTGTGGGGTAAAGGGCTCCTCCTACCAGAAGGCAGGACACTGCAGTGATGTCAAAGCTGCAGTCCTTCCTCTCAACTTTTACCTACTTGCTCAACCAACCATATTCAGTTTATTTTACCAAGAAGTCAACAGAAGAATTGTAATGAACATCCACATTCATGGATGAAGCTTAACAAGAGTTCTGGGGGGGGCCTGTGTTCCCCTTATGACCAGAGTGAAAAGCATTTAATGGTAAGTACATAAATCTTCCTTTCTCTTATGTCGTGGGGGACACAGGAACCATGTGGATACACCAAAGATGCCCCAATACCAAAGGAGGAAGGGTTTCATGAAGAAACTGCCATGGAAACGTAAGTATTAAATTATTAAAACTTAGTGAATGTGTATAAGGAGGCCCAGGTAGCCGGCGTGCAAACCTGATCTGCCGATGCCATTTTTCTGTGAGCCCAAGATGCTCCCAGTGCTCGGATACAGTGGACCCAAAGCCTTAGAGGAGGCTCCAGGTAGGATCATCTAATTGTTTCCTTGATCCAACAGGCAAGTGTGGTTTTGGTAGCCGTAAGACCTTTCCGGGTTCCTGAAGGGAGCACAAACAAGGTATCCATCCTTCTGAAGGACTTGGTCTGGGAGACATAAGTCTTCAATCCTCTTACCACATGTAGACAATGGAGCTTCACCTCTTTCTCGTTATGTGATTTGTTACAAAAGGAAGGAAGGATGATCTCTGCATTCATGTGAAAAGAAGAGACCACCCTGGGCAAAAATCCAGGGACAGTGTGCAAAACTGCACAGTCCTCCTAGTAGATTAGAAAGGGCAGTGAGCAGGATAACGCCCCCAATTCTGATACCCGTTGAATGGATGAAAGTGCCACTAGGAATATAGTTTTCGGCTCAAAAGGAGGCATTAAGAATGAGGTTCAGTTCCCATGGGGGAACTGGATAGTGATGGCTCTCTAGAACCCCCCTGAAGGAATCACAAATGTCCTTTTGGAGAGCAAGACATTCCTGAAAAAGGATTGGGAGCACAGATATCTGATCCTAGACACAGTCCCTTAGAGAAATGTCCTATGATAGATCCTGGAAGCAGACAGTTTTCAAGTTTTTATCATGGTCTGGATGACGTCCTCAGAGAAACCCTTTTCTTTCAGGATAGTGGCCTCAAGAGCCAGCCCATTAAGACGAACAGTTTTAGGTTCTGATGCCGAAGAGGTTCTTGACATAGGAGGTCATCCCTCATAAGCAGTGTTATTGGAGGCTCCAGAGAAAGAGCCACCAGGTCTCCATACCAGGATCTCCTGGGTCAAAGAAGGGCAGCCATTATGACTGTCTCTTTATACCTTTTTGGGTACTTGAGGAAGCATGGGAAGAGGAGGGAAGGCATAGGTCAGTTGGAAGTGCCATGGAATCGTCATGGCATCTATCCCCACTGCCAGGGGGTCTCGATACCATGCAAAAAACTTGCGGACCTTTCAGTTGTATCTGTTGCCATCAAGTTGACTTGAGGCTCCCTCCTTGTCTACCAGAAGCTGAAGACATCCTGGTGAAGTTCCCATTTGCCTGGGTCTACCTCGTGTCTGCTTAGAAAGTCCGCTTCCCAATTTGCTACCCCTGGAATGTGGATGGCAAACAGCTTTGAGATGTTGTCTTCTGCCCATATTAGAATGGGAGCTATCTCATTGTTTGCCACCTTTCTCTGTGTGCTTCCTTGTCAATTGATGTATGCAACTGTGGTGGCATTGTCCATATGGAAGCGCACCATTTTGTGTTGTAGAAGGTCCTTCCAATACTGAAGAGCTACATAAATTGCTCTAATTTCCAGTAGGTTGATTGGGAGTTATGATTCCTCTAGGAACCACACCCCTGTGCTGATAATCCCTGAAAGGTTGTTCCCCAGCCATGGAGAAGGTTCGTTCCTGAGACAGGCGTTGGGGTTGAAGCCATCACCCGAGCAACCTCTTGATGCTTAATGATAGGGTGATCCATTGGTGCAGGGATATCTTGTGCCAGCTTCATAAGATTGCTGTCTGAAAAGGACAGAGATGAAATTATGCAAAAGGAGTTGCTTTTATTGCTGATACCATGAGACAAGCACTTTCATACAAGTCTGTACCATTAGCCTCTGTGTTGTCTTGAGGCGCTGTATGGATGTTTGCAACTTGAGTTGTTTCTTCTCTGAAAAAAACACTTTCTGTTGCCTTGTGACGACAATGAGGCCCAGGAAGCTCATGTGCTGGTTGGGTAAAAGATAGGACTTCTGGAAATTTATGGTCCAGCTGACTTCCTGAAGAGTCTAGATGGTCACCTGAAAGTGATGTTTGGCCAATTTCCTGGATGTCCAAGGATGCCAGGAGTTCCCCAGGTTCCATGGCCTGAATGACTGAGCAAAGAGATTACATCTCGAATCGATAATAAATTATCCACTTGTTCAGGAGTTGAGGTCCAACACTGGTTGGAATGAACCATCTTGTTTGGGAACAATGCATAGGTTAGAATAGAACCCATGGAAACGCTGGGATGCCAGAATGGGAACAATCACCCTGAAATCTGCCAGGAAATGAACGATTGCAATAAAGGCTCTCTTGGCCATCTGCAAGGGGAGCCTTTACATGAAAAAATACCATGGGGGGGACATTTGAATTTGAGTCAATAACCTGAAGTCTGTGTGAAAAAACAAAGACTGCCCCCAAGTTTCAGGGTATCTGTCCCTTCTGCGCTGTAGTCAGGAAGAGGCATGTTTGTCCTCAACTGGATTTAACTGTGGCTTTCGGGATTGGCAAAGGGACTTACCCTTGTTGAAGAACCGATGCTGGAAGGCATTTGAGGAATGAGAGGGTGAGTTACCTTTGAATGTGTGGGAGTTTTGCATTCAAAAGGAGCTACCTTTCCTGGAGGTAAAGCTAGGTTTTGGCTTGTTCTGTGTTAGAGTACTCTTCCCCCTCGTAGCTTGGGATATACAAATTTTTCTCATTTGTCCCCAAAAAGTCTGAGGTGGCTGGAACAGGAAGGGTTGAAGCCTTAGATCTTAAACCTTCCCTTGATCCCAGCTCTCCCGCTAACTATCGTCCGGTTTCCCTTCTTAGGTTCACATCGAAATTACTGGAAAGGCTTGTTTACAAACGCCTGATCCAGCATCTTACTGATAACTCCCTT
>CM044431.1:28798450-28932406 GCA_024363595.1 Xenopus borealis
GGAAAGCACTGCGTATCTTGTCGGCGCTATACAAATAAATGATGATGATGATGATGATCTAGATACTGGAGCATCTACCACTGGGGGCATGCTCCATTTTTCAGTAAATTCCTTAGGAATGGTATATTGCCTGGCGAAGCACCTGGTGACCAGAAACTTTCTCTCAGGTGCTTGACACTTGTCCTGCATAAGTGGAGGTGAGAGAGATGAGCTACAACTTTGACATAACTGAAGTGTCCTGCCTCCTGGTGGGAGGGGCCCTTTACCCCATGGTTCCTGTGTCCCCATGACATAAGAGAAAACATGATTCAGTGATCCACAACCAGTAGCTTGTGAGCAACATGTTGATCTCCAACCCCTTGGATGTTGCTCCCAGTGGCCTCAAAGAAGGAGCTTATTTTTGAATTCCAGGCTTGGAGGAAGGTTTTGGTTGTATAAGAACCAGGTGTACTACTAAACAGAGCCTCAATACAGGTTTCCAATCCACATAGGGGCTACCAAATGGCCAATCACAGCACTTATTTGGCACCCAAGAACATTTGTCATGCTAGCGTTGCTCCCCAACTCCTTTTTCTTCTGAATGTTGCTCACGGAAGATTGGGGACCCCTGACATAATTCATTTGAATATTGTACCCATTAAATATTTAACTAACATACATTGTGGCGAAAAATTTAAAGATGTATGATATATTTGAGCTTATGTAAAAAAAAGATCTTGCATGGAATAAGCAATTTTGAAATTCTGCTCCATTAGATTGAACCTCTGTGTGATCAGAGCATTCTAAGTTTACCAATAATACACAAAGATCATACATGGTGCTGACACACAATCATGCTTTAAAACACTAGAACATTAGATACTCCATCTCAGTATGTTATGCCTATATTCTCACCATGGATCTGTGTGTAGTTGTTTGGAGTAAATTATCTCAACATTTTAACAGGATTCATATGACAAAAATAGAGGTTATTTGTAATAAGGGAGGAAATTGAGCTGAGATTGCTATAAAACATAAGAAATAGAGAAATTCAAATCCGTCAGGTCAGTTTAGTGACCTGTATAATGGAACCACAGACAGTCTTTGACAGCTGTGTGTGTTGTGACATACAGGCTTATGTTTGTGTCACTACAGATTCTCTTTGCATTAATGTCTATGGATTAACCACGCATCATTGTTGACAATGGTTATATACATTTACTCTAACCTATATATAAGTTATATACGGGTTCACTAGAAAAGCTGTTTAATATATTTAGTTGAGTAAAGTGATGAGCAAAAAATTTAGTCATGTACAGATTTACAAAATATTACAGAACCTCCAGTTTTCATGAAACTGCATAAAAGTTTGCCCTGGCTCGTTTCGTTTTGTGCAACAGAAAAAAATGATGTGTGACAAAAAAAGACGTGCGACAAAAGCATACGTCATTTTATCCTTCCCATCTCCTTCCATCACCCAAAAGGACCTGAGTTGTCCCACTTTCTCTACGAAGACATACACATAAGTATATGGTTTATTCAGTTTAATGCGGGATACAATGCACCAAGATATTATACAGTATGTTGGTGGTCAGAGAAGTGGTAGGCTGAGAAGCTAAGTTTCAAAATATGCAGAATTTCTAGCCTACTCCTGTGCTTTAGTTCTACTTAAAGAGATTGATTGCAACAGTGATAATATAGGCTCAGGTAAAAGCTTGTTGAATCTGGGCAACAAGAGAAAGAGATTTGTGGAATACAGACACATTTTAAATCGGCTAAGCCCAAAACCCACAGTTGTATAACAACCTTCTGCTTAAAGGGCACGTAAAGGCAAAAAAAATTAAATCCTATTATTACTTTCTTTAATGAAAAAGAAATCTAGCTTCAATATACTTTAATTAAAAAATGTGTACAATTTTTATAAGAAACCTTATTGTATGCAGTGAAATTCTCCCTTCATCTACTGCTGTGGATATGAACTGCCAGACAGTCCCTAATTTCTGTGCAGGGAAACAAACATACTTATGAACAGCAGGGGGAGCCCCCACCTTACTTCCCAGCCTTTCAGAACTCCAGCTGCTTTGTTTCTCTGTAGAGCAGTCAGCAACTGTGTAGAGATTCGTGTTGCATTTTACTTTTGCCTTTACATCCCCTTTACTGTTTCCAACTCCAGCTGCAGGGACAAAGATCAAGGAGCCAGATTTAAACAGATAAACTGGGATTCTGTTTGGAGGATTATTACATTAGATTACATGACAACATAGTGCAGTCTGTATATTCTGAGTATTAATCAGTCTTGCTGTATCGGTTTGTGGCAGATATTATTTGACTTGTGCTGTTTTTAGAATTCATGACGACCCCTCGCTTACCCCAGATCACACTGAGCAAGCTTGGTCTTGGAAAGATGTTTAACAAATTTACAAAATAACAGTCCATGTGGCCAACTTTGAAAGCATAAATCATTTGTTTGATTAGACTTTGTGGTGCAGTAAGTTCAAGTTTATGTTTAGTATACAAAATACAGAATTTCTAGCCTTATTCTATTTTAGACTTTCCTTGTCCTTTAATTCAAGTCCAGACCTGGAGTTCTTTATAGGGTACTGCTTTTGTTGATTTGTAAATTAATCTAGGCACTTTTTTGTCACAATTGTTACTGCACCCATGGGTAAATCACCCCCACTGGTATTCCTAAGGTAATTCTGCATGTTTTATTACATTTTCATAATAAATAATTATCATTTCAGGGCCTATTTACTAAGACTGGGCAAAATTGCAAAGTGCTATAACAACCAATTTCAGATTTGATTGCAGTATTCCCCTTGCAACTGACTGATCAAAACTGTTGACCGTTTACTGTAGGTTACTGGGGCAAATTAACATAGCCCCTATAAATAAGTTCCAAATGCATTTCATTAGCTGTGCACTAAATGCATAAGAACTAACCATTTGAGATTGTGAAACTTGGCAAAGGCATCATAGTTGTATTTCTAGAAGTGTGTGATTTGATCTGTTGCTAACTTACACCTTATTATACCAGCAGGGAAATGCAGCCAAGTCTATGAGACATATTATTATGATGTACAATGGTGATTTTGCAGCAAGATAGTGAATATTTAACAGTTAAGGGCACTGACTCTTTATCTTGTCATCTTTTAACCACAATACAATAAAAAGAGCAAAACATATCCAAGACACTACAAGACACTAGCAACTGAAATGAAATTACACATAAAGCAGTTCTACATTTATTCCTAGCTTGTTCTTGGAAAATACTATGTAAAACCATAAGACAATATAGCTTTTAGTAATATAATATGGTGCATTGCTTGGTGATGAAAAAGCAGATTAAAATGTAAAACACCAACTTATAAAATAATATGAAGAGTTTAACTATCACTAAATCTTGTTTGGGGAAGCAGAGTAGGGCTCTCAGAGCTTTATTATGTGCTATCTCAAAGATCCTTTGCTTTGTTTTCTATTAGTACTTATGGTTCTGGTGCCAAAAGAAGATTCTTCATCTTCCATTTCCCCACAGCAACCTATGAATGATTAACTAGCACAACAACTAACTTGTGAAGGCAACAGGGACAAGTTTAGACATGCTACTTCTTCTGCAGCACAGTAAAAGTAACATATTTTAGGATAATGTGTCCCTCTACAACTAACCCTAAATGTAACTATTCTTCTTCAATCTAGATTCCAAGTTTATTAGTTATTATAGTAGTAAAATGTTCTACTGTGTTAGTGTGGTAGGTTTTGGACAAAATTAATTATGAAAAAGGGGTGTAGTGCTAAAGTGAAAAGGGGCTTAAGTTCTAGCCCCTTATTGCTCACTGAATAAGCTGCCCTGTGCTCCTTGAGCTGGATTGAAATTTGCAGTGCCTTGCAGAGCCTTGTAGATACATGGACTGGCACAAAACTGAACCTCATTTGAAAAGATGCTGCTTAAAAACTTCTATTTAAATAATTCATAGCATATTATTCGTAGTACAAAGATGCCACAACATGGCAATTAATCATGGGATAATGATACTTAAGAAACACAGAGCCAGATTCAATTCAGTGAGAATAGGTTATCTCATAGTTCATCACTTAGGGGCACATTTACTATGGGTCGAAGTGAATATGTAAAAAATTAAAATTTTGTAGTAATTTTGGGCTACTTAAACTATCGACTAGCCCAAAATTTGATTTGAATTGAAAAAAATTAAAATTTTTTAATCTTCGATAAAAAATCCTTAGAATTTGACTATTTGCCGCCTTAAAACTGCCGAATTGCCATTTTAGCCTATGGGGGACCTCCTAGAACCTGTCCTGAACATTTTTCGAAGTCCTAGGAATTCGAAGGATTTCGCATAAAATCCTTCGAAGTGAATGATTGAATGATTCATATGATTTTTATTTGATCGAAAAGGGCCATATTCGATCGAAAATGACCCCCCCCCCCAAAAATGTGATGGTCCAATTTTGACGTTTTTCACTGCCCGTTAAAACTTATGGACAATTCAATTCGAGGAGAAAAAACTTCTCAGAATTAATTTACAGTTTTTTCACATAGACTTCAACAGAGTTTTAACATTATAAACAATGAGATAAGTTTTTCTGAATTGAATTTTATCAAAACCTCCAATCACATTTCACTTATCAATGTATTGGGAGTGTCCAGAAATCCTCATATATAATACATATAGAGATATACACAAAATACACACAAAACATTATAAATGTGGAAAATCTAGATTGTAGAATCAGATGTGAGAATGACACATTGTTTTTTATCAATTGTGGTCTTATCAATATTGAAAAAGTGCTTTTTCAGTAAGAGTTTCCTAGCAAATGGAATCACGTCTGCAATAGCACCAACAAGTCAAATTCTTTCATTTGGCAAAAAGTCAATCCTTTTTCAAGATGACATCTCATCAGTACTAAGGGGCAGATTTACTAAATTCACATGAAGGATTCAAAATTCAATCGCATTTTCAAAAAGATTCAAATCAGAATTTTCGATTTTTTTTTGAAGACCACTTTTGTAAATTTGATCAAATCGAATGATTCAGATAAAATTTCATTTGAATATTCAACCATTCGACTGTTTTTTCTATTCGAAATTCGACCAATGATAAATCTGCCCCTTAGTATTCTGCCAGACAAATTTAATATATTTGCCTTCTCCTTTGCCTTAGTGAGCCCTTGCCACTTCCTCATCCCGTCCTTCTTCTCTTGAAAGTTGCTTCTGTTTTTCCAAGGGGTCCATCTACTTTGTTTTTTGAAGATGCCAATCTTATTTGTCTTTTGTCCAACTAGAACACTTCAAGGGCTTTGGAGTTTCTGGACACTTGACGGGATAAAGAGGAGGAGGAACATCAACCATATCTTATTCTCTCATATCATCTGAACTATAGAAAATGGTTCTAGAAAAACTGAAGTTTGTCTGTAGAAGATTTGAGTATAGTAGTGATGGGCAAATCTCCCCAGTTTCGCTTCGTCGAAAAATTTGTGAATTTCCAGAGAAATTCGCAAATTGGCAAAAAATTTGCGAAACAAGTTGCGGCACACTTTTGACGCGCGACGCGTCGCGTCAGTTCGGCACGTTGCCTTAAAAATGACTCGCAACTTGTTTTTTTGGGCGAATTTGCGCCAGCCGAAATTTCGCTGGCGTTTCGCGAATTTATTTGCCAGCGGCGAATCGCAGGAATTCAACGCAAATTTGACCCTGGCGAATAAATTCGCCCATCACTAGAGTATAGACTTATGTGTAAATTGTTCTCTCTTATGTGTATAAATACACTTTTTTTTCTCAGTAAACCAGTTGACCTATTGCACATTCTGTTTTATTCATAACCATTTTGTTCCATTTGAACTTCTGTGGGATTTTTTTTGATTATCAGATAACTTGATATATTCTGAGTGTTCCTTTTAGGTTATCTCCCTTAAGTTTAGCATTCTGAATCTTTACATGTCCAAAAGCTTGTTGCTTTTTCTCTACCAGAAAGGTCATCAACCTCAAAGAAAAATCAGAAAGAATTTTGTTCCACTGTTCCATACATTCTGTATCATTGGTTAAGGAACTGGGATTTTTTTTAAAAACCCCATGGGACCATATTGAGAGAGATACATTTTTCAAAGAAATTTTTAGATGATTTGAATTGATGATAGACTAATTATGTTTTCTACATTTCTACATGGATGTATATACATAAATAAATGTGAATTGAATTAAATTTTTTTTTTTTTTTTTAATTATCCATGGGTTAAGTTGCAGCAGCCGTTTTGGTGCTTTTTTCAAACAGACATAAAAATGTGTCAATCTGCAAAGTGAACTCAGTGTTCTCTATGAATAAGAAAAATTGAATTTTACAGGAGACATCGTTTTTGGGGCTGCTGCCATGTCTTCACACAATGTACACAGGAGAGTTCTCAGAAATGTTATAAACAGATGGATTCTTATTGCTTGATTCACTAATGTTTTACAATTAACTCATTAGCAGGTTTATAGGCAAAATTAGCAGTAAAGTTTTGAAGAACTTCGACCAAAGCAGTCTTATTTTGCAATTACATAAAAGCAAACAATCTGCATGATAGTTTGAGGCTAAAAATGGGCTCAATTTGAATTTCACCTGCTGTTTTCAATAAAAGTGGCATGGTATAAAAATAAGAAAATGAAGCATATAATCTCCAGCCGTGTTTACATATTTTATTTGCCTTTTATATTTATACATAGTAATTAGAGGTTACTGGATCACCTTTGCCTTATGGGACAATGTGAAGCAGCAGTGGAGATAAACAAGGAAAAAAAAAATCCCTCAACTGACGCAACTGATCTCTGTCAAATGTACAGTCCCTATACATCTTACTGTTTTCCCTTTTGTTCCAAAGAAGACAATTTACTATCCCTCTGTGAACGCAGGCATATTATTTATTAGATGCTACTCTGAATTTATTCTACAGAGAACAAGTTACAGATAAATGTGAACAACAGTTTACTGAACAAGAAGCAATAAAGCATGTAATCCTGGTATATTCTCAAAGGATAGCATTGCAAGTTGTAAAACACTTACTCTCTCCTCCTTTAGGGAGGCTGAACAACTCTGTGTCTTACATGCTTACTGAGATCATTTACTCCCACATTGGTTTAGCTGAAACTGTCTGCAATATTTCCATGTAACATCCATCATAGAAGATGAAAAAAAGAAAAGTTTTTAATTATCAACACCATGCATTCAAATGCACAGAAAAATGGAAGAAAAGAAATTAAAGGCAAACAATACAATTTTCTTTTCCCATTGATACGCTGTAAGGTATGAAGGAGCAGCACCATAAAGTAAAAAGTTTCATTTACTTTTTATGGAAAATTCTTTAAAGTGATTCTGACACTAAAAATTTAATTTTAACATATGAATGTACATTACATGTTACCTATAAGTCATGCTGATCATTTTTTGCTGAGAGGTTTGTTTTTGTATATAACTGTTAGCTGAAACTTCTAAGCCTGACTGTCTGACACTCTGACACTCTGACTTTGCCAACCTAACAGTCCCATCTCAGTCTGTTAGTTACAGTTTCTAATGATAACAGATGCCTGCTGCACAAATATGGCAGTCCCCTCATACAGGAACATGGGGGATCAGACAGGTAATGTAAAAGCATCATACAAATACTTTATGGCAAATTTAGAAGTAGCTTTCAAAGCCAGTTATTATAATAGATGTAAAAAGAGTTTAATATCAGGTGTCAGTAGCTCTTTAAAGTGGTGAATAAAAAAGGGTAACATTGGCAGTGGAATATTCATAAGTTCTTACTTCACTTCAATATTTACAAATTTTGAAGTAAATTAAATCCTTCAAAATATGATAAATGGATAACAAGACAGAAAGTCACAGTATATGGAAAATATTAACATTTAGAGAGAAAGGGGGCAATTCACTAATATGCGCAAATTCTCTAGCGTTGGCTTCGCTAGCGTTCGCCGCACTTTGCCAGGTGAATTTGTGCCAGCATTACGCAAATTCACTAAAGTGCGAATTTACGTTCAGGTCGGCGAACGGTAGCATAGTTGCGCTAGTGTTACTTCGCTAGGCAGAGCACTGTTACGCTAGCGAAGCCTAATTTGCATACAGCGGGAACTTTAACTTACAATAGAAGTATATGTTACAGCCTCTACATTCCACTACACAAGCCCAGGAAACCTTTAATAAATTAAATAAAGTTGTCCTATTGCCCTACCTGTTCCCCACTGTATAGTTGTGTTGCCATATGTTAGGAAATGTAGGGGGAAGAAGGGTAACCCCCCCAAAAAATGATTGATCTTTTTCAGATTAACACCCTCCTATGCTAAAATACGCCAGCGTTTTTTTGGAAAAATGTAACATATTTTTTTCCAACCTCCTATCTATTGTATTGAACTTCGCCTGGTCTGACCAGGCGAAGTAACGTCTAGCGCAAGTGCTAACGTAGAGGAAAATGCTCATCTTAGTGAATTTGCAAATTTACGATCCTTCATCAGTGCGCAACTTCGCCTGGCATAAGGGTGCGAAGTTGCACAAGTCCATCTACTTCGCTAGCGAAAATTCGCCAGAGTCTGTGTTAGTGAATTTGCAAAGTTGCGAAATTATGTCACGCTGGCGAATTAGCATTAGACGCTTCGCGATTTAGTGAATTTGCCCCAAAGGGTGGGTTTGGGATTATGTTATGGAGGGAGTGCCAAGCTATACACGTGACCTCAGGGGTTAGTAGCGGTGGGCGAATTTGTCTCGTTTAGCTTCCCCCGAAAATTAGCGAAACATCTCGTTTTTGACGCCAGTGTCCGTTTTTTGAAGCTGGTGAATTTGTGTGGGTGAATCGCAAATGTATTCACCGGTGGCGAAATGCTGGAATTCTCTCCTGCCAAATAAATTCGCCTATCACTAGGAGTTATTTAATAATACTCAAATTAATCTCATCTTTTTATTAAACCAAGCTCAACCCAACTCCCACCCACAATTTTAACTTATCAATAAAATACCTTGAAAAATTGGTGCGGGAAAAAATTGAATCGGACAATTATTTTCAGATTTGACTTCCAAATTGTTCGACTTGTCAAATTATCAGGAAAAACACAAATTCTTTCTAATTTTCGGATGTTACCCAATGCACATCATGATAACATCATGATAACTTTGAGTGTAAAAAGGACATCTGCCAGGTTTGAGATGGTGGATTTTTAGATTTGGACTTTGCTAGAGTAATGAATGAAATTCCTGCAACTTATAAAATATTTTTTATTCTCAAAAAATAAAAAAGGTAAAATAGTGAAATGCTGTTACAGTTAATCCATGCTATTGCTAAACTTTTTTTTTCCCATTTGGTGAAAGGAAAACTGATACTGTCTACTAGTGACCTAGAAATTTTCATGTTTCACTTCTCCAAAAAATTTGCAAAACTGGGGAAAACATTTTTTTTTCACGTGCGACAAATTTTTATGCATGCAGCAAATTTTTCTCACCCAAAATGCATTAAAGTGGACCCGTCACCCCAAAAAAATATTCAAAATCATATTTTATCACATTAGTCAGGCAAAATGAACATTAATTACACTATATAAATTATTTTAATCTTGTTTTCTTCAGTCTGGGAATTCATAATTATAGCAAGCAGGCAGGAGCCATTTTGTGGACACTCTTATTAAGGCAAGCCTTGCATCATCTCAGAATCTTGTTTGTGCACCAGAATGGGGGACCAGATGTCTATTTCCATGTCCTGGCTACACAATTAAATGGTTAAGAGAACTGGGGGAATGTGTGGGGAGCAGTGGCATCTAGGAAGTGCTGAATGGAAAGTGAAAGTAATTATCTGCCCCGCCTCTATGCCTAAGGCATAGAGGAGTGGCAGACAATATTTGATTGACAGCTGAGATTTTTAAATGAGCTTAAAACAGCTATGAATGCTTTAATAAAAATTTGAAATTGGATTTCATGTTTAATTTGAAAAGGACTTTTATTATACAAATTTTTGTGTCTGGGTGACAGGTCCACTTTAAAGTCTTTTTTCTCTGCAAATGTTTGCGTCAGTTTCCTAAAAGAAATTGCACATGGACAGAATTTTGCTGTCCATGGCTGGTGAATACATTTGCTCATCACTACTCCCTACATGTTGTAGTGTGTCAATTCATGGAAGAGTATAATGCAGATAGGATATAGAATCCAAGAAGCTCACATATAGCCTGATTTAACTGACCAAACTGATCTTTTTTGCAGATTTCACCACATATATGTTGGCCCAAATTAATAATTTGTCCCAATCAAAATGCATCAAATTGAAATTTAGGTGACATATGCGCTTTTGTGTTCCATGACTGATTAAACTGCTTGGATGGTAGATTATGTGATCAAGCTTGAAATAAAAAATGTTCATCAGATCAAATCTTAAGGCATTTGTTATTGAGTCCATCTCATTGACCCTCACATGTATGACTAGCTTTAAATAACAATGGTTTTTTAAAAAAAATCTGAGGCTATTAATATGTTATATTTTTATAGTAAATGCTAAATTATATCTTATCATATTTTGTTTCCAGAGAACCATTTTAAACATTTATAATGCATATCATAATTTTAAATACTTTTTTGCTATAACTTGGGAAATTTATGTTACAGTATGTCGCAAATACCATTAATTAAATTCTCTTAATTTTCGACAGTGAAAAGAGAAAAATGATCCCAATACTTTCTTTGTTAATTATTTTAAGCAAGCTGTCATTTATGTTTTCTTGCAGTCTAGAACATTTGCTTAGCTCAGAATTAATTAATCATTATAAATAGAATATTTGCAGCATCAGCTTTTGAACTCAGTGTAGTTTAAAGAGGCAAGGTTGAAGGAGTCAATAGGTTGCCACAGGGGAATCATTTTATTCTCTTGACAAAAGAGCAATTAAATTACTTATCTAATAATCCATTCAAAGACTTTGGGGCCAATTTAGAGTTTTCTTTGGAAAGAAATATGTCTGTAGACTGGATATTGTTCCAGATGGTTTAATTTTTTTGTAAATGTCTCAGGTCAGAAAATTTAACAAACAGAACATTTTCTACATTCATTGCCTAATGTGGAAGCAGTTGATACTTTTTATTTTGTTTTATATTGGGAGTATATGTAGGAAAAAGCAACAAAAGTCTGAGTCTATTGACAGAGGTATATCACGTAAACTTTTTTTTTGTGAGGCAAATAAAATACCCTTTTTTACTTTTATTTCTTAATTGTAGTATAGAAACAAAGCAGAGACCAATTGCATTATTACTTAGATTTCAGAAAATAAATAACATTTATTTTTCTACATGAAAAAACTTAATGATATGACAGAAGATAATACATACTCACCAACTTATTCCAGGGTTAAACTTAGTCAGGCACCCTCCAGAAGAAGAAACTTTTTACATATTTAGATTCAATTTTAGAACTATTTCCATAGAGTCATTGAGTGCTAAAGTTTCAACTGCCCAACTCAAAGTCTCTAATGTCCCACCAGTATAAATATTATGTTCACTTTAAGATAAGTACAGCCTCACTAATAACATATGATGCCATCAAACAGCACCAGTTTAAACCTTCATCATCATGATAGTTGTGACCTGGATTTTGTCAATCCCTTTGTAGTGTAAATCTAACCAAATAGGGTTGTAAAATTAAAAAAATATATTTTATATTACAAACACTTGTTGCATAGTGAAATATGTAGCTACTACCTGCTCCTAGAGAGTTCATGGAGACTGCATATCCTATATTCTGTACTGAGGGGAGGATCACAACAATAGACCTTCAGTGCAGAAAGCAATGGGTTTTCTTTTCAAGTGCATTTGTTGCATTTTTCTGGTATCTTTAAATTAAGTTACACATAACTAGCAGTTCCATAGTTTAGTGTGAGGAGGCAGTTATACATTAATGGGCAAAGTCTTTACCATATTTGTATTTACTTTACGAAACATCTAAATCCAAACTTCCAAAGTAGCTTTAGGCTCTTGTGTTCAGTGGTCTTTCTACTTATGGCACCAAATTAAAACGTATTAATGCTCTTCCAGAGGAAATCTAGTAATGCTATATAGCAAAGAATGTTCTAATAATATGATTATTAGTTTTTAATCATCAATGATAATCATGTTCATCATTAATACTTAGCTAGGAGACAGTGAATGCCCTGAATTAACAACAAGCCGATTAAACCCTGCTATAAGGCATCAGGTTTATATTATATTTTTTATATTTTTCTAATATAAAATATAGATATTGCAAATATGAATTTAAAATGTGTAGTTGTTTCAAATAATTAAAAAAAAAAATAAGAACTTTAGTAACCAATGTCTTTATAATTGTGAGTGATGATATTACACAAACCAAAATGAAGGAGAAAAATAAAACTGCATTTGATGACTGGTGCAAGTCAACATCTAGGCCCTAGAGGATGGAAATCCTTAAAGAATGGAATGAAAATATAAATGGCAAGATTTTCTGGAATATCCAGCATATTATACAATAGTCAATAGCCGAGACCTTGTTCAAGGTGAACCACTGCATTAGTGGAAAACCAGTGAGCAATATCTACACATCTCATCTTTAAATTGGATAAGGCTTTGTATCTTTTAAATAGTGAAAAATTAACCAGGGGATAATGGAAGACATTTATATTCATTCAAGAAATAGAATAGGAATAATAGGTCAGTAAGTCATATTTAAAATATCACTCCTGCTCTAGTCTGTATTATGACCATGAACCTAACATGGAACCATAAAATAAAGCTGAACAGTTTTTTACACTAAAATGCATTGTCCACAGTCCAACAAGAGTTTACCAACCAGGACTAGTGTTCATATAGTATATTATTGTATTTTGTCTTCAGTTCAAAAGAGCATGCAGAGAATGTTTTTTTTCGTGTTTAAATCTACTCTGTTTCCTCTTTTAGACTAGAGTTACTATTGTCCTTACATTTCAGAAGTATAGTAACACTAAAGAACTTCTGTCTCCTGCATAAAGGAGGTATAAAAATAAGACATTAAATTAATTAAAATAATATGCTGATCACATTGTTAGCACAACCACTATTATTCTCCCTTTAAAGGTAAATCACAAAAAAGGGTAACTGTGGCCTTTGGGTGTCAAATTTAAAGAGCTACTGACACCTGAAGTTAAACTCTTTTTTACATCTATTATAATAACTGGCTTTGAAAGCTACTTCTAAATTTGCCATAAAGTATTTGTATGATGCTTTTACATTACCTGCCTGATCCCCCATATTCCTGTATGAGGGGGCTGCCATATTTGTGCAGCAGGCATCTGTTATAATTAGAAACTGTAACTAACAGACTGAGATGGAACAGTTAGGTTGGCAAAGTCAGAGTGTCGGAGTGTCAGAGAGTCAGGCTTAGGAAATCCAACTAACAATTATATACAAAAACAAACCTCTCAGCAAAAAATGATCAGCATGAACTATAGGTAACATGTAATGTACATTCATATGTTAAAGTTTTTTAGTGTCAGAATCACTTTAAGTATCTGTAAATCCATTATTCATCATTAAACTTCAATTAGAAAACCTTGCCTGAATTAATTTATGTCTATTGAGATTATATTAATGGCTATTTAATGGTTAGTTATTTTCTTTCACAAAATTACTTGACTCCAGTTTTGCTGAGAAATACAAAGTTCAGGTGGTTTGTGATGTCTAAGCATTTGGTCTTTGGGGCACATTTATCAAGGGTTGAATTTTGAAGTTTTTTAAAAGGGTTTTTTTTCAATAGAAAATGGACTGTTTTTGATCGAATAAAAATCGGTCGAATTTGAATTTTCTAAGGAGACAGTAATTCTATTTTCAAATGGTGGAATCTTTCATTTTGAATCAATTTGTTCAATAGTCGAAGTACTCAAAAATTACTTTGAAATTCAATTTTTTTTTACATTTTCACTTCGACCCTTATTAAAATAAATATTCTCTTATTATACCCTTACCCTTTGTAAAATAAAAATTCACAAATCCATTCAAGATGGGCATTTGCATGCCACAATATTTTAGCAATGTATTTGCCTGTCAACATTTTTTCATCTTTTATAGCTGAACTCTCAATTTTACATTTACCTAAGATATAACTAATAATTTCCATACTCAAGGAGTTACCTACAAAAAATGCTCAATCAATTTTATAACCAAAAAGGGAGTAGACTTATTATTAAATAACCAGAATAAATTAAACTATTCTTCTTTCTGAAAAATGATCCAGGGACTAGTCCAATTTGATCCATTTTGGAGTCAGGAAGGAATTTTTTCCACTTCTGAGGCAAATTGAAGAGGATTTAAATGGGTTTTTGGCCTTCCTCTGGATCAACTAGCAGTTAGGCAGCTTAAAATAGAGTTAAAAGTTTGATGGATAAAAACTTGATGGATGTGCGTCTTTTTTCAACCTGACTTACAATGTTAATCCTTTCTCTTGGACATTGCGCTGTAAAAAAGTAGATGATGAGCTAAAAATATCTTACGGTATTATGATCGATTGAAAATATTGCTTCATCTTCTCATTCACAAAGACAAATATTGTCTGTCAAAAAGGAGTAATGAAAAGAGGATGATAGAGACACTGAGAACCAAAGAAGAGAAGGTGAAATAAGTAGCAGATAGAGAGGGCATTAATAGGCCACTTTAGTATTGATTCTGTCTTATGACTAAATAGAAGGCTAATTGAAGAGCTAATTACATAACATGTTCCAAAGTGTATCTGTACCTGTGTGTTCTCAAGACTGCTCTCCAAAAATTTTATTGAGTGACTATTTCAATACAATTTGTACCTTGAGTTTGATGTTAAAACTGTAGATAAACAAAATATGATAAGCAATAGAATTCCTGATACAGAAACATTATTTACCCTGCATTTATTTATCTCTGTCCATTTATCAATTGTTGAGTCATACATTCTGCCTTCTCAGGTTGCATAATAATTCTACCCAAACATCATACAGGGTTCCCAATAAGACATCTAGTGAATCCTGTCTTGCCCTGATTAAATCTATGTCTAGTCAATGTGTACAATAAGACCATACTGGTTTTGTGCATTAAATATACTGTGTTTATTGTACTGCCCCTTATAATCAGTGACAGATTTAGGGGAAGATTTATCAGAGTCGAATTTCGAAGCAAAAATACTTTGAAATTCAACCATCAAATTGAAGTTGAAGGTTTTTTTCGAACGAAAATGGACCATTTTTGATCGAATAGGTCCATAATAGTACAATTCAAATTGTTAGAATCTTACGATTAAATCGTTTCATTATAACAATTCGAATAATTTCACCAAAATTTTTTTGACTCCTGAAACTTTACCCAAATATAGGTTATAGGAGGTCCCCCATAGGCTAATAGTGGAAGTTGAAGTTTTTAGAGGGACAGTACTTCGAAATTCGAATGGTCAAATTTTTTCAATTAAAATCAAATTTTTTCAATTACTTCGAATTTCTTAAAATCGAATTTTCACTTCGACCCTTGATAAATCTGCCCCTTAGCCTTGCTTCTTGAATAGGGTGCAGGCAAAATATATTATCTGATGCCTTTTGATAGCACTTAACACTGAGACACAAACCAGTCAGCTCATATTGATACTATAGGAATTTGACATTTCCATGAATTATCAGGAAACAAAATCTGTGATCACACAAGAAGTACATTCTTTATGAAAGAAAGATGAACAAATCAAAGGTTTCAAATTCCAACCATCTCATAATTGGCATGGTGTCTACACAAGAGTTTAGGAAAAACCAAATTTCACAAATGATTTTGAACTTGACCTAAATGAAATAACAGGAGGTAAATTGAATTCTAGAAATATGATGTGACCTTACCACATACAACACAGGCAGTTTAATACTGTATGTAGTTGTAATTGATTGACATATTTTATTATTAGCCTCCAAATTAGCTTAGCTGTTAGTGTACATTAAATGTGATTTGCATTTGCTTCCCTAGGAGCACTAACTGTTTTATAATAATTTGTTTAAAGCTGAATAAAGAAACCTCCTGTGACATATTTTAACCACATGTAGATAACACTTGTTAAACTGACATATCACCACAGTCCTAAAAATGAAATGAACATATCAGTTGCATGGAGAACAGTTGTATGCAGAAGATGAAAATGCATGTCTGTTTGATGGAAGGCTACCAGATGGCTATTGGACACCAGAGGCTGGCAAGTTGATCCTGCTTTATAACTCCCATTTGAATGCCTTCTGTTGCTAAAGCTGGACTGCAATTATCAATATATAAAAGAATATGAGCTGCTTTTATTTATTATACTAATTATACGTTCACATTATTTAATCTTCCTTTGACACTTGCTTCAAGGTCAGCTTCCAGTGTATACATTTAATCAGGAAAATGTCAGTTCTTTAAAAAAAATGGGCAAATATTAATTTTTAAATGTTATGGGATAATTATTGACTACTGATTGTAGGACTTCTGAAGAGACATTTTAACTAGAAACAATACCAGTATTACATGTACAGGTATGGGATCCATTATCATCATATAGAAAGCTCTGAATTATGGGAAGGTCATCTCCCATAGACTCCATTTTAATCATATTTTCATATGGTAAAAAAGTATTTCCTTTTTCTCTGTAGTAATAAAACAATACTTTGTACATTATACCAAATAAGATAAAATTATTGTAAGCAAAGCACGCCTATTGGGATTATTTAATGTTTATTTTAGTAGAAAACTATGGACATCCAAATAAAAGAAATCTCTCTTATCTAGAAACCCACAGGTCCCATTCATTCTGGATAACAGGTCCCATACCTGTACATGGAAACACCATGGAATAAAATGTTAGATATTAGTGCAGATATTATACTGTTAGATATTAGTGCAGGTTGTTTTAGAATGCAGAAGGGCTGTATGTTTAATGATATCACAGTTTCTAGCCTTTGTATATACGTTATAAAGCTGTTATTGACGCTGTTATTTTAGGGATCAGTTTGGTGATTTTTGCAGCCTTCCTGACATTCGAGTTTTTTTTGGAGAAAAAACTTGAATCGAATTAGATTTGAAGTTGATTTGAGTTTACGGGTATATTCTATTTTTTAAAATTAATTTCATGGGAGTTTATGGGAGTTCGAAAAAAATGCCCATGCATTCGCAATTCAACCCTGCCCCTAAATGTGAAGATGTATGGAGGACACCACAATTGCAGACTCAGTTCATCAGCCAAACACATAGCCCAAGCAGTGCTTGATAATAACAGACAAATCCTTTCCGGTCAAATCAGACTTCATCAGCTGCTTAAAGATGGTTTGGGGAAAAATGAGGCATACCTAATTTGCTAAGGGTGGAACACTTAGATAGCATGCCACACATAAATATAACATTATAAAGAAGGAAACATCTGTAAAGTATAAAAGATCTTGCTCAGTGTGTATGTGGAGTACTTGATGATAAAGATCAAGTGTCTAAAATTAATAATTACAGCCAGTGAAAAGTAATAATGATATATGAGTTAAGAAGTAGAACAAAAAGCAAAGAAAATTTACATGGCAGGGTATATGATAGAAGTATGACATAAATAGTTCACTAGTCCTTTTCGATAATAATATATCCTGTATTATCACATATATACTGTTGCCAAGTAATTCTATATTTTAGTTGCTGTTGGCATCCTCCTATATAACAACTACACTTTGTCCCAATAATAAGAAAATAGCTCACCCAGAGAAAGTATCCACAGCTACTCTGTTCACCCCCCTTGCCAACCCTATCCTTTTTAATCCCTACATCTGTTGTTCCTTAGACCACTTTTATCCTACCTGCATCTCAGTTGTTGTGTTCAGTATGAGGTTCAAACCAGCTTACAGTATATTCTACCTTTACAAGCTACTTTAAGAAAAACATTTTGCGGATTCTGATACTAAAGGAGGACATATTCCACTTGTTTTTTATTTTTATTCTATTTGTATTGCTAGGCTTCATCAGGAAATTAAGGATAATCCATTTTCTGCTTTTCCTTTATACTGTTACATTAATGATTGGGTATTCTAAACACATTGGGTGGCCCTCATAGTTTCTTGTGTGTAATTGTGTTAAGACTGTATTTCTTTTTTCAGAATTTAATGGTGATGAAGGTATGGTACCTGGTATCCAGAATGCTCTGGACTTTGAGTTTTCAGGATAATGGATCTTTTGATCTTCATTCTGTAAATCTATTACTTAAAACTTAGGCATGGGTAAATTTGACCCGTTTCGCTTTTGCCAAAATTTCTCCACTTGTGAAGAATTTGTCGAAATGCATTAAAGTCTATGGGCAACACAACATTTTTTTGAAAGTCTACATCATCATTTCCGCTGTGAAACGCAGCGAAAACTTTTGGTCACCCTGTTAAACTGGTTGGTTTTGCCTCCAATAAGGATTAATTATATATAATTTGTATCAAGTAAAAGGTACTGTTTTATTATTACAAATTAAACCGGAAATCATTTTTAAAAATCTGGATTATTTGAACAAAATGGAGTCTATGGAAGAAAGCCTTCCTATTATTCAGAGCTTTCTGGATAAAGGGTTTCCGGATAATATATCCCATACCTATACTACAGTAGTACTGTCCCATTAGGAGGGACATCATTAGAACAATAAGATTTTTTTGTTGTTCTATTAAATTACGATGGGAAGAGGTGGTCCTGCCAGTCATACTCTATATAAACTGGTTTTCAGTACACTTTATCTGAAGATGCTTCAAATTATCTCTCCAAATAAACAGTTTACAATCATTAAAGTGAATATTTCATTAATGATATGATAAAATAGAGTCTATGGTAACAAATATCCTTCAATGAAAAATAATAAAGCTACCAAAGACATCAGATAAACTGAAACACAAAACTGCCAGTATCCAAAGAAAAAGAAGAATTATTGGTTCTTAATAGAGAAATGCATGCATTAAGCATGAAATCCCATTGCTTTAAAATTATATCTCTTGATATCATACTAGCCTATGGGTGTGATTCATAGGCTGATTCATGAACATGTCTGAAATAACTATCATCTTGATGAATCAGTCACTAAGCCACTTTGTTGAATCAGCTCCATCAGAAAGCATAGCATGAAGCCATATTATCTCGTAGATGATAGAATCTCATACTTGATTAATGAACTCCTCTGTGATTTATCTGTAAATGTCTCTTGGCATATCAACTGGGCAAGAGCGACACTTCAAATACTTTCAGTGATTGTTTAGAAAATATATTCCCTAAGCAGCAAGTCTTTTTCTCTTTTGGTAAAACTGTTCCTTCTGTATGCTTCTTGAAGTATTTGCCGCTGGGAGAGTCTGATATTTGACTTCTCACATTTTTTTGGAGCCGTCGCTTAGAAGATAGTTATATGAAAAGATAGCATTAAAGGCATTTAAACTTTGTGTTGTTATACTTTGAGTACACGATGTACCTTTGTAACTAGAGTTAAAAGTATAGAAAGAAAGGGGGGGGATATCTTTATTAACAGAGTTGAAAAATCTTCAAATCTCCTCAATATTCTATTAAAACATTATTTTAGGAGGGTTTTCATACCAGCCCTTAGAAAAAAAGTGAACAAAAATAACTACTAAAATTACTTACCAATATAGATAAGATTTGAAAATGTGTCATCAAAACACAGGTTATATAATATTAAGAGTATAAAAACCCTTTTAAAGATGGAGACTGATTTAACACACTAAATAAATATAAGACTAGTTTATGACTACAAGTACATAATAAACACAGGCAGGGGGTGAGTGTTTTTGTTTGGATAGGCTAATGGTACATCAACAGTTTCATTTTCCACTGGCAGAGAAACAGGTGATTCAGTCCCACAATTTAAAAATTGACAAATGTTGTAATTCACCTGTCTGAGCACACAGGGAGGATTTATGTCTAAAAATGCACTACAATCTGAAATATGTCCCATACATGGGCTGTCTTAAAATCTACTAACTGATGAGCCCACATGCTGCATTATTGAAATTAATATGCATAGCGCTCTTATATTATCAAAATTATAGAAAATATTGTGCAATATTGTGGAATTGCACAAAACCCAGCACACATAAGAAAATCAATATGACTTCTCCCATTGACTTCTATGCAACCACGGCAGTTTTTCATCCTCGGGGTTTAATAAATCCTAAAAAAAAAACACGAATTGCTTGGATTTTCGAAATTCTGAGCTCAATAAATAACCCATTTAATTCAATATAACACTGTTTACACTACACATGATTTACTCTTCTATATAAATTTTATTCCTGAACCAACAAGTGTAATTCTTGTTTAGGTGTAACATTGGTGTGTATGCATTCATCTCAGGTCATGTTGCCTGGTCATATGCTTTCAGAAAGGGACAGCACTTCATGATGGAACTGCTTTCAGTTAAGCTATTGCTTCTTCTCATGGTTCTGTTAATGGGCTGCAGTAAAGAGTGACCAAAGCTTAATAGCACATAAGCCACGTGACTGGGGGCACCTGGGAAACTGACAATATGTCTAGCCCCATGTCAGATTTCAAAATTAAATCTTTCAAAATCTGTTTGCTCTTTTGAAAAATTGATTTCAGTGCAGAAGTCTGCTGGAGCAGCACTATTAACTGAAAAAAAAACATGTATTTTTTTTGTGACAGAATCCCTTTACATAGGACCAAGACACCATGTAATGCTAAACTGAAATATATTAAGCATAGAAACATATATACAGCCCCCTTTTAATTACAAATGATTTCCCATAGAATTTAGACCACACTCCTTCAACCATAAATAAATATAGGGTTACAGTGATTGAAGCACACCACCACTCATATAGCATTCTGATGGATTTGATAATGAAATATGTGTCTTAGCTCCTTAAATGAGACATCCGGGAGGAGGAAAGCAGCTTGTGCCCAGTCTGTCAATGGGATAATGGCTAAGCAAGGAAAAAACTGCAGGATGAGCTAGTAATACATGTAAAGATATTTAGGCAATATAGCAAATTGAAAATAAATATACTTTTAACTTTAAATATAAAGGTTCAAATCCACACACTATAATTATAATCTTCCTCATCCAAGGGATATTTACAGTATTATTAAATGTACGTTTTTATGTAGATATACTTCTGTGTTTATGCAAATATACATTAAATAAGTGTATTAAAGGGTGTTTACATTCTGTGCATAAAGGACCAAGAGGGTGTCCCAAGGATGGGGGTTTGGTAATAGACATTGCTCAGTAGCTCTCTCATTTTACATAACAGAGTTCTGGGAATTTATTTATTTTATTGTTATATCAGGGTGGTAGAATTGCTTGAGATGGGAAATTTAGACCTGGTATAATTATTGTACGGTGTATGCTAATGTTGTTGTTGACAAGTTACTCTTCAGCATGCTTCTTTCAACAGTCTGACCCTCTTCATAAAGGGGGTGCTCCCTTTGCCTAGACAATGAATTTGAGTTAACCATCTCTGTAAATAAATAACTGAGACACAAAGCCTGCATGTTCAGAAATTCTATATGCTTTAGAAAGGTTCTTATGACATGAAACATTAAATTTATATTTTGGAGCTTGTTCCTCTTTCAGGTTTGTAGCAAGCTTTGAGATAGATCCCCATTAAGTCTTGAAAAATTTAACAGCCACCCTGCTGATGTACAGTCCTCTCAAACGACACCACATACTTGACATATACAGTATTACATCCATGTGGGGATTTCCATAGGTAAAATGTAGATTTTTTTTGATGGCTGCACAATCCCTGGTAGCCAGGGACACATGAGTCACATGAAGAGAACCAGTAGGACTCATTTTCAAGTGGCAATTACATGACCAAATAACACCCTCCAAGTCTTTAGAGACCTATTTTCTCAATTTTCTCTCTTATACACATTACATGCGTCATTCAGAATATATTTACTGGCTGTTTAAAAGCCTATTTTAAACTTTGTGTTTACTCACTTCCAAATATCTTCAGTCATCATTACAGTAGAAACATAGATCATGAGTAATACTTTAGAAGCAAAAACAATGTAATGAGTACAGAACTGAAAGTAGGAGGTAATTGTGCCCACTTGTACACCTCTGCCTGAAAAGTGTCCTAGTTAACTTGACAGGAGTTTGGCAAGACATTCCAGAGATTTAGTCGCTCATCCATCAGGTTTCTTACAAATACATTGGTCTTATAGAAATGTGAGACAAAGCATAGAAAACATTTAACATGCACTATAATTATAACATCTCAAAAGTAAAATGGAATATTATATGGAATATAATGAAAAAGACATATTTTTCCTATTTTGCCTTAGTAGACATAACTGGTAAACTTGCCCTTTGGCTTGACAACTAGTGATGAGCAAATTTGTCCCATTTTGTTTCGCCAAAAAGTTTGCGAAATTTCTCAAAGTGCCGAAAAGCATTGAAGTTAAAAGGCAACAAGAAAAATGTTACGCATGCAACTATTTTTTTTGCTCCAAATGCATTAAATTTAGTGGGCGTTTTTTCTTATGGAGAATTTTTTTTGTCTTGTGACATTTTTGTCTTGGTGGCTTTTTTGTTGCAACCAAATGTTTCTTTCATGCTGTAACTAGTTCATGCTGTGGATTTTTTTGACTATGGGTTTAACAGTGTTGTCTGGTTGAATAATTTGGAGAGAAGGTCAAATTTGTTCTTACAACAAATTTGCTGTTAGTGCAAGGGTGGGTTGATGATTTGAATAATGATGAGCCAGGCATGGACTTGAGGCAAAATTCTGCATTTCACCATCTGCAAATTATTTTTTACAAAACTGCTGGGAAAATTTGCTTTCACAGAGACAAAAGAAGTCATCACAAGAAAAAATGCCCATCGACTTTAATGCATTTGACTTTTGAGTGAGAAAGAAAGTTGCATTCGTAAGAAATCATTGCAAATAAAAATCATTTCTCACCTATTGAGCATGCATTTTGCAAATGTTTCACTTTTTCTCGAAATTTTTGGCAAAGTGAAATGGGACGGATTCGCTTATCACTTTTTGAAAAACAGTCAGCATATCAGCAGAACTCAAGCAATGATTGTGTAGTTTACATAGAATAAAACATTAAAGTTGAAAAGTATTAAGAAGCCATAGTGAATTTTCTGAATATTGCATGGGATTTCTGAATTATTTACTAGCCTAGGTGATTTAGTAGAGTCCTATACAACTTTTTGCATATCTCACCATTGTTTCCCTACATTATTCATACTGTAACTTTTATGGCTATGGGGGTAACAGGGGTTCCTTATTTACTGGTTTAATAACTTGTAGATGCAATCTGTCAGCAAGTGTGGTATTAGTGCATGGGTAGATTTGTGATATGTCAGGAGTGGTCCATGTGTCAGCCTAACTTTGGCACTGATTTGGTGGTTTACATAGCTTTACTCATTGATGTTAAAGAGTATTGTGGGATTTAAGTCCTCAGGTGCTTTGGTGCCTCTATACCAACTCTGCATATCTCACCATTGTTTCTCACAGGTTAATTAGAGTGTGATATTTATTTGTTCAAGAAAAATAATGTTTTGCAGTATTTAATGTATAGAGCCATTATGTAGGATTTTCAGTTGTGTTTAGTTTTGTAATCTACAACATACCACAGGATCATAGGTTAGACAATCCTATTTTATATAGATAATTGGTCCCAAGCAATGCTATCATTTTCCTCTTTTTATTATTAATAATAAGTAACTTCTCACCTTTAATTCTCAAATGACTTTCTATGTTTATTTGGGGAGGGTTGTCATTATTACAACACATTTTTGTATTTTTTTTTGGTAACAGTTGTTGTGTAAATGTGATTTTAGAAAGAAACTGTGACTGTACTTACTATTGCAATGCGTTAAAACATGTATTTCGTTAATAACTGTTGTTTGTTGTATGAAAACGGCATAAATTATAGCATAAAGTGATTATTACTGAAAAGGAATAATGGAATTGGCAAAAGGCTATTGTTCTGCTGTATTTCATGCTATTTAATTTGTTTTCTCACTCTTTCCAAAAATATTTAGTTGATGCATTGCCCAGACAGAACTGTAAACTGTGTACACTTTTATAGAGTAAGACAGTTCCTTATAAATGTAATAGCATCTACAGAGCTTTCGGAAACATTAGATACGGCAGATTTACACGCAATGGGGAAACCTCTGAATTTCTGCGTAAACTTTTACAATGTGAATTGGTCTTGGCAGTCTAATAAAATACATTTATATTTGAACACAATGTAACCTTTATTATTGTTTCTTAAAAAGAATGAAAAGGAATGCCAATCACTGGACAAGAGGGTAGTGAGCTCTCACAAACCCCTGTTTTCTCTTAACTCCAAACTTGGAGTAGCAGCCTGATTGTTAGCTGATACCATCTTCATAACAAGGCAAATATTTTTTTGATTGATACTTGATTCAACTTAAGGTACTAAGTATAACTGGGGCTTTTTATCTTAAATATCTAGTTGCCACTATGTGTTGCAGTAGTTTCCAAACTTTGGAGCTAATCCCTCTGGTGTGGCTTGGAGCAGTGGTTCATGGTGCTCTAGGTCAGTTAGGATGAGGTTTGGGAAGAATGCCTATTTGCTCTTCTAGACCTGAAGGTCAAAATAGACTGGAATTTTCAATACTATTTATAGTTGTCACTATAATGTAATGGTTGATACAGCAATGTTTTCTTATATCTATAGCCTTAAGATAAGTGAAGCCCTTGCCAAAGGTTGGGCCATTATAAGAAATATCTGAACCACTGCACAGCAGAACATTGCTAACAGGATTCTTGATGTTCCATTCCTATAGATGATTCTGTGATCTTTTGAGGCATTGGTGCAGACTAATCAACATTTGAGATTGAATTTTTTAACTACAATTTGGGTATTTCCGCATAATAAAAATCATATTTGAGTTTTTGAAATGTATTAAGTGAAAAAACCTCAAAAATAGAAAATACAACATCTAAAAGCTAAAGCTGTTGCATTCATGTAAAATCAAGTGGTAGTTATATTCAAACTATTTTCCAATTTTAGTTTTTGACAATAATTAGAAATATGTCAGATGCATTTTTAATTATAGCTCGAATGGATTTCCTGCATATGAGTTGTTTCACTTTTCACTAAGTCTGCCAAATTTAAAATTCTAGAAAACCTGAATTGAAAAATAGCTTGAATTGACTTCTACATCAACTCACCAACCTTTAGATGCTGCATTTTTTATATAAACCTTGAAAATCAAGTTTCAAAAACAAATTGGTTTTTGCAACAAAAAACTTAAAATCATAGTAAACATATGAATTCAAATGTAGATAAATCTGCCCCTAAATATGTATGTAATGATCAGAAAAGTTTTTCACTTTCTGACCATTTTTTTTCTGACCATTTTTCTCAGACTATATCATCAAAGGAATACAATAACAACCACCACTGAAGAATGCAGTAGCAGTTTAATATGTATGCTTTTGTGAGGTGTCAGTGTGCTGATTTGTGTTTGATGTGTATATCATTATAGTGTAATGGAAGCATGGCTATGCCAGTCTGATTATAGGACATCTACGGCACTGGGGGTTGTGTAGAGATCTGGTACATACTGGAGAGTATTATTAATAAAAATGTGTTTCATTTACACTATTTCAGGTGTTGCTTATGGGCTTTTTACCTAAGTTTCTTGTACATTTTTTCTGTAATCAACTCCCATTTTAATAGTCTCCCTCTTATGTGTTATTCTTAGTGGAATTTCATATTCATTTTATATTCTTCATTATTTTTGTTGGCGCTTTGTTTCCCTTGTGACAGCCTGGTGGCTTGAACACGTAAATTTGGGGGAAATTAGCAAATGGTAGGGCAGGCAGCATAGGAAAAGGAGCATAAAGACAGGGACACACAGGCTCTTCAAAGAAACATCGGTTTATTTTCCCAGTAAGTAGTTCAAACAGAGGTGACCATTTCAGCATTTATAAAACAAAACATAAAAAATAAATCCTTGCCCACTGGGCACTACCTTCACTTTGAAGTGTTCCCTCACTATACTGGGCCCCTTGTGGACTACCAGACAAAACACAGGTTGGGTCACCCCTGTACTCACAGTCTTTGCAGGAATTTCTCAGCCTCCTGGCTATTCCTCAGTGTCCCACACAGACAACAATATCTGGCTCTAACTCACAGGCACGGACTCCCTCTGCTCTTGCAGTAGCAGGCAGTACCCCCAGCTCCTCTGGGAGTTCCTAACACAGCCAGGTCTCCTACCTGCTGTGCCCTGCTGAGAGACACACTCTCCCATTCCAATTAACTTTAAATATCCTTTCCACAGGACAGCTTTCCTGTGGAAGGTGAGCTCCAATCTCTGGACTGGCTCTGTGGAATGAAGTACCTGGCTCCTGGAGTCTACCTTAGCACCTGGGAAGAAATTAAAGGCTAGAGTGACCTTTTTCCACCTTTTCCCAGTTTGGATCATGATACCCCAAGTCTGCTAAACATAATTTAAACATTAAAATTACTTACTTGCTTAATTACCATCAAATTTAAGCTAATGTTTTATTATCACAATGGAAAAGGAAATCATTTACAAAATTAGAATTTTGATTAAAATGGGTTCTAAGGGAGATAGCCTTTCTCTAATACAGGGTTGTCTGGATAATGGGTTTCTAGATATTGTGTATTAAATGTTTTTTTCCTTATTATCCCTTTTACCAAGTAAAATTACAAAGTTGCGGTGTTAAAAAAAATGATCAGCTAAGTATTAATGATTAATGCCTTACTATTGGGACGGCACTTTATCCAGTGATAGTGAGTGAATCCTTTTCATTCCTCTTTAATGGCCATCATATTGTTATGTAATTGGGCCCAAAGGCTGATAATGACTCAAGCCATTGGAATGCCAAATAAGTAAGGGTACGTAGCAGTCATACAACCTCATATGGAGGATTAAAGGAGAACTTATGTCTAAAAAAAAGAATTTGACAATACTGTAGATAATAATATATGTTGTAAATCAGCAGAATAGGACATTGGTATAGATCTTCACTGCAATAGCCTTGGGCTGGCACAAAGATCCAAAACATAAGGAGTGACATGTATAGTCTATTTCTTTTGTTTAGTTTTGTTTTTCCTTTAATACATGGCAGAGAGAGATTGAATATAATACACTCATTGGTTAGAACCTGGGGAATTTGATCAAGCTTGCAGATAAAACATATCTTGATTCCTGACTCTCTCCTTACTCTTAAATTTTCTGCTTTTCTTAGGGGAGTGGGGTCTGGTGTTGTCCATTTGGAATACAATATCCAAGAGGTCTGTTTCCCTATGCATGCACAGTTGTAGGTTATAAATGGGTTAACACATTTCCAGTAAAAAAAGAGCTGAAGAATTTCTGTTTGCATAAACGCTGCTAGATGAATTTATTGTTTTTTTTCTCAGTGTTTAATTACTTGTTAGTAATACTTTTCATCATTTTAATTCTTGTAAATCATTTGCAAGATGAAAAATACACCATACTACAAATTTATTTTCTCAACATGAACATGAGCAAAAACGTTTAATAAAAAAGTGTTTAAAAAAACTTGACATGATTTAGCTGTGCAGATTATAAATATATAATTTTTCCCATTAAGGCATTTGGCTTATTAAAGTTTGGTAAATGAAAGAAAAACTTGACTGTAATAATGAGAAATAGTTGCTGTTGCATAGCCAAGGGTGATGGTATTTGTAGTTGAACAGCCAAAATCCCTTTTTTACTTATGTGGACCATGTTTATTTAATAGGTGTAAACATATTGTACCTGTGGAGGCCCTTACTTAGAGTACATGGGCTATATCACTCACATCTCTATATCTCTCACATCTCTCACACATATCTAAGCATGTAATAAAATAGCAATCCCTATAAATAACTGTGTCCGCAGTAACAACTGCCCTTGTTCAGTAGAGGTAATCCAACTGTACACCTCATTTCTATAGGTACTATAGGGCTTTCTGGTGGGAGAACTTAGGGTAACTCCACCAGGTACTGAATACTGTCAGATCCACTAGGTGTGTTTAAATATGTTGAATAAAAGGCAGGGTTCGAACTGACCTCATTTTCTGGAAATCGCCTCAGTGATAATGGTGGATGTGTAGAGGACTCAGGAGAGTTCCAGTCAGGGAAGGAACCTTATTTGTGAGTTATTAGATAATGTAAACCCTAGATGTCTTAAGCATGTGCTTTAGTAGCACAATAAGTAGAGCTAGTGAACTATACAGTCCAATGTCCCCTGAAGAAAGACAATGTTGTCAATAATCTGGTATGTACAGGGTCAGACTGGTCCTGCAGGACACCAGTAAAAAGCCTAGTGAGCAACAACCTTTGTGGGCCCTACAGGCCCAGGCCGCTCACCCACCTGCACCATGCCCTCTCCCTGATAACAGCTGCACAGGACGGTAGGAGCGGTGCAAGATTGGACCCTTGAAGTTGCGGTCCTGGAAGGCCCTGATGCCCCTGTCCGACCTGGGTACTTATAAACAAGGAAGTTGAGGAGGGGGTTCCTAAAAAGAAAAATATCTATAAAAGGAAAGTATAAAAGGCTCAATCAACAGGCCTATAAGAGCAGGATACAGCCCCCATATAGTTAATAGCCCTCAAACTAACTCCCCCTCAGCAGCAAAATGTTTGGGGCTAAAATAGTAATAGAATAGAATAAGTAGAGTAAATAATTTGATGGAAGCTTTTATGTATCCAAGATTTGGTGAGTGCATTTTAAAGGGATCCTGTCATGGGAAAAACATTTTTTTTCAAAATGCATCAGTTAACAATGCTGTTCCAGAAGAATTCTGCACTGAAATCTATTTCTCAAAAGAGCAAACAGAATTTTTTTATATTTCATTTTGAAATCTGACATGGGGCTAGACATTTTGTCCATTTCCCAGCTGCCCCAAGTCATGTGACTTGTGTTCTGATAAACTCCAATCACTCTTTACTGCTGAACTGCAAGTTGGAGTGATATGGAGTCTATGGGAGACATCTATCCCATAGTTCAGGACTATAGTTCATACTTTCTGGATAACGTGTTTCTAGATAATGAATCCTATGCATGTATTTGGTTATACAAGTAAGTACGGACATTATTCAGTTGATATGTTGTTGAGGATGGCAGTAAAAAATGGCTCTATCCTATGATCTCTCATAAATTTTTTTAATAAACTGAGATCTGTTGAATCTCTTGACTGGAAGGTCTTTGGTTTAAATAATTTTCATTTTCAGATGTTGGGATTGCCAGTGTGGACCTTTACATTGCTTTTAGAAGGCCTTTTACTTTCTGACTAAATGCATCAACAATAAACCAATAAAATGATGACACATTTTCCTTTTAATTCCAGATCTCTTTTTATACTGTATGTGAAATTAATAAGACTTCTCTGTCCTCTAGTGAACAATTTTCCAGTTTCGATCTGAACACATTCTTCAGAACAAACTAGCTAGACAATGTACAAATCATTCTGTAACACTAGTTTGACTTTCAGCACTTTTTGAGCCGTTGTGTCATTTTCTGACGTCTAAAGCTAACTGCTTAAGTGTCTCACATTTATTAATATCTAACACTCCCTGACCTTCTGCTTTGTTGTGATTTGACATACAGCTATAACTTCAAAATGTAGCATAAGTAGATCAGAAAAGCAATTTAAACTTCTCCTTCCCAACTAAAAGTTTTCTTTATTATAACAAACAAAATACTATCTGTTGTTAAACAGAGTTTTATATTCATTTATGTTAAAAATTAAAATGAAATAATACATTAAAATGTGAGGTAGTGGGGATAAAAGCCAGACAAAACAGAAGCAGTATTTCTTTTTAACTCAAGCAGTAGATTATTTAAGAAAGAAATGCAACAGAATATTCTTGTGAGCATCTCATTGTTCCATCCATTTTCAATTGATACTTAAAAGCTCAATAAACTGGGAAAATAAATAAATAAAATTGTAGAGAATATTCTCTTTGACTTCTGTACAGCCACACCAGCTTTTACAGGAGTATTTTCTGGTGACTGCAGTTTTTTCTTTAATAAATTCCCACTATTTGAGGTTTCTGTTAATACACATTTTTATAAATCTTGACTATTTGATGTTTCAGTTTTACTGTTTTTCTCACTGAATAAATATCCAAAAATGTGCACATTTGCTATTTATAGCACAAAAAAATTGATTCACAAAAATATGACTGCTGATACATAGGGGCCGATTTACTAAATTTACGGGAAGGATTCGAACTTCGATTGAATTAGATCGAATTTCGAACGTAGGATTTCTTCATTTGGTCGAATATGTGAATTTTTGCATATTCGATCATCGAATAGGGAATTGTCGAACGATCGAATACATTCGAATAGAGTCGAATGGACGAATATTCGATCATTCGATCAGTGAAGGATTTTATTTTTTAAGTTTCTTCGATTGCCTACTTCGGCAGATTGGACCTACCGAATTGCAATAGAAGCCTATGGGAGCACTCCCATAGGCTTCTGAGGCTAAGTCCTGATGGAATAGGATACGTATGATCGAAGTCTTCGATCGTTCAAATCGTACGAATCATTTGAATGATCAAATGATTTATTTGTTCAGTCGAATGATTTATTCGACTGATCGAATAAATTTGTATTTGATCGTTGAATGATCGAATATCGAATAAAAGGTAGCCTAGAACTATTCGATTAACATTCGAAAATCGAATGCTAATCGAATATCGAATAGAAACAAATTATTTTTGGGGAATAATAGTAAATTTTCCCCATAAACTCATTATACTTTATTACTGAATTTCTTACAGGTTAAATTATATAAATGCCAAATTCATCCAGTTCCACCCTTCAAAAACAAATTGCTCTGTCACTTAAGTCATGATGATAAGGTTTTGTAAAAATATAGAAAGTGCAAAATGGTGTGATCTCAGAAAATATAAAGAACAAGAAGCCATTGTTTATAATTAGACTGGTTAGTATGATAAAAAGAAAATCTTTAGGATATATTTAAATTTATAACAAAGAAGAAATTTGGACAAAAAAGTTGTGCATGTAAAAACTGACGTGTAAAAATAGTTGTGCGTCAAACTAATTTTGACACCTATTGACTTGCGTTTTGCTAATTTTTTTAAGTTTTGTAAATTAGCTAGAACACACTTGTCAAACACAAGGCCCGCGGGCCAAATTTTTTTTTTTGTGACTGACAGGAGGACGGTTCCGACTGAGTCTGCGGCTCTGCACTGCTCTGTTTTCCTGGCTTCTCCACTGTCCTCCCCGCTGAGCTCCCTCTCTTATAGCTACAGTGTACACTTACAGACATCATGCTGGCCTGGAACGCGCCGCTGCGCCTGAGCGCTGGCGTGCCGCATGCGTGATGCCGGCATGCCACCCATGATCACATGACCTGAGTAGTGTAAGGGAGGGGGAGGCGGGGAGCTGGCGTTGCTCGCAACTGCGCACGTCTGGACAGACGGTGACCTCAGGGCTCAGGCATCTGTTTGTGAGTTCTGGGGGTATTTATTCATGTACTTGCCCCTGTGCCATCTGTTTGTGAGTTCTGGGGTATTTATACAATTACTTGCCCCTGTGCCATCTGTTTGTGAGTTCTGGGGGTATTTATTAATGTACTTGCCCCTGTGCCATCTGTTTGTGAGTACTGGGGGTGTTTATGCATGTACTTGCCCCTGTTTTGCTTGATACCAATATTACTGTTTTGCTTGATACCAATATTACTGTTTTGCTTGATACCAATATTACTGTTTTGCTTGATAGCATGTGAGTTGGTTAACAGCACTGTTAAGGAAAAAGATTGTTCCACTCATTAAATTCACATTTCTGGTTAACATTGTCAGTTTATGACTGTTCAGTAAACCATTCGGCCCACGATTTAGGCTGGGTTTTAGATTTTGGCCCCTTCTCTGATTGAGTTCGACACCCCTGAGCTAGAACATGATGTTCCTCCAGCCACTCACTCATATGCAGTATTGTATTGTCCTCCTTTACAGACTGGAACATCACAAGCAGAAATTTAAATCTATTTCTAATCACTCACTCTTTAGTTTTCGCCAAATGTAATCAATAATGGACATTGTGGATTACTGTTTATTAAGCAAAGCCTGTCTTACAGTATGTTAGTGTTCAGTTAACGTGTCTTGAACTTGACACATCTTTAATTTATTGTGTCTTTGCCATCCAGGAAATGTTTGCAAAGCGGTTTCAACATTTGTTTATTGATTAAATCACTATAGAGTGGACTGTGTTGATTTTACATACCCTGTGTGTACTCACCTGTTAATTATGCCATAGACAAAGATAAAAATTTCATAAGAAAAGTGTGAAAAGGACATATGATAATAATAATAATAATTAATGGCTAAAGCAGGGCTGGTGGACTAAGGGTAATGATCATTGCAGATATAAATGTTGTTTTTAGCTTCTTTAGCTGAAAATGGGTGTACATAAAAATAAACTAGGATGCTTCAGATGTTAATCTTCATGCTTTATGAATTCCTAGTTATGCCAGTAAGGGCATTTAATTTTTTAAAATGTATTTCCTGTTATTTATATAGTGCAGACTTTGCATATAGTATACATCATTAACTACCGCAGTGGGCAATCCAAAATCCCTACCATATTCACACACTGGGGTCACTTTAGTCAGAAGCCAATTAACCTGTCTGCATGTTTTTGTAGTATAAAAAGAGACTGGGGTGCATGGTGAAAAATCCATAAAGATGTTGGAAAGATATACAAATTCCTTGCAGATAGTGCCCTGGCTGGGATTGAACTCAAGGGCCCAGTGCTGCAAGGCAGCTATCCTGCCCACTGAGCTGCCGTACCACTCAACCAAAAGGTTGTTAGAATGGGTTATCTCATGACACTAAGGGGCAGATTTACTAATGGTCAAATTTCAAATTAAAAAAAATTAGAAATTCGACCATGGGAATAGTGGGGAAGTAAAATCTTTCGAATTCAACTATCGAATTCGAAGGATTTTACCGCAATTCGATCGAATTCGAATCGAATATTAGAAAAATCTAAACTGATGATTTCCAATTCGGTAGCTTGATCCTTGCGAAGTAGGTGGTCAAATAAAAATTTAAAGGGGAAGTATTCGACCATCGATTATTTGTATATTCGAATAAAATTTTATTCGAATATTTGAATCATTTGAATTCTAATATTTGATGGTCGACTTTGCCTAATTTGCATATTTGAAGATTCAAATTAGAATTTATATTAAATTTGATCGAACTTCGAATTATTCACGTGAATTTTGTAAATCTGCCCCATAATATCAGTGATTGTCACGAACGGCACTCTAAATCCAGAACCCAAGCTAAGCTCCCTGGTCTCGGCTCTCACTTCTGCCTATAACCACCGCCTTTCACTTCGGGAGGAGCTCTCGGCTAATTGGATGCCGCCAGGTCTTATTTGAGAGAAGAGCAAAGCTATAGGTTCTGAACGAGCAAAGGGGCACAATTGTCTTACCAATGATACTGGATGGAAGAACGCCACTTAGGAAGGCAGGCCGGAAAACACAGCATGGAACAGGCAGGCCGGGCCAGCACAAGCAGAGTAGAATAGTCAGATAGGCTGGGATCAGGACTGGAGAGCATAGAATAGTCATTGGACAGGCAAAAGATCAGGATTGGAGAGATCAGAATAGTCACAGGTAGTGATGGGGGGAATTTATTCGCCTGGGGCAAATTCACGAAATGCCAGAAAAATTTTGCCTCACGAAAATTCACCAGCGTCTGTTTTTGGACACTGGCGCCCATTGCTGGTGTCCAAAAAAATGGATGCTGGCATCCAAAAACAGCGCTCGCGCCCAAAAATGGTATTTCGCTCATTTCTACTAGAAATTCGTGAAATTTGGGCGAAACAAAATGCCCCAGATTCGCCCATCACTAGTCACAGGCAAGGCAAGGGTTAATACACCGAAGATCAATCTGGAATCAACATAGAATAGCACCCTGGAACAAGCTGAAATGAACGGGCAGTTTGCTAAATACTGAATTCCCCTTTTAACTGTTTGAATTTTGCACCACTGCGCAATGACATCAACATGCTGATGCAACTGCGCCTATGAAACCCGGAAGTGCGCCCCGCAGAGGAAACTGGCACAGGAGGAGACAGGGCGTGTGTGGCAGGCGTCCCCCTGGCCATGCGGCGGGCACCCCACCAGACACTGGACACCAGCGGTAGCCACTGGACCACCAGGATAAACTATATTCCTTACAGGGATTATGCCATGTTCAGAAATTTCCAATGACCTACAAGTAACCAAATACTAACTCAATATCGTTGCCAACATGGCTGAACCTAGATAGAATGATCATGTTGTACAACAAGAACATAAATCATCTGAGCTGTATAGAGGCTTCTAATCCTACTAAATTTAGTACATCTTGGTGAACCATAAACTAGGTTAGAAAAAGCTAACTTGAACTGTAAATCAACTGGATAGGACAGCCCTGTGTAATTTTATATCTCATAGCCGATCCCATCAAACTTTAAAATTGAACATAGTATATAACATAAATACAAACATAAATGATGCAACAAAAGTTAAGAACAATTGCAAATATGCTTACTTTTTATTTTACAAAAATAACACTTTTTGATCTAGAGTAGATCAGCAAAAAAGTATATATGTAGCAATATCAAGAATGGCATAAATAGAGATGATAGAGTACAATCGAGTAATTCAATTAAAATATGTAAATCTGAGACATCATCACTTTTTGACCTCTTTAAATCTTTAATTGACTATATATTTTAATTACAATGTTTTATACTAACCAAAGCCATCTTCTTTGAAATGCTTACAGCAATCTGTAACTAGAAAGTCAAAGCTTATTATTGTAATGACCTTGAAATCTGTCTTTTGGTGAGCCTCTGCATAAATCTTAGTTTTAATATGTCCTTTTACCAAAATTATAATTTGTACTCTTCTTACTAGTTATAGGCGAATCTGTCCAGTTTGTGAAATGGTGGAACATTTGAGAAACTCGTTGAAGTCAATGGGCATCAAAATTATTTTGACGCGTGCCAATTATTTTGGTCAAGGCGGATTTTTGCCATAGTTTTCTAATCCATGCCTGCCTAATTTATTCACACATCACAACTTTTTACACATGATGCAAACACAAGCTCTTCAGATCTTGGGATCCATTAGCCATTTTAAGTCCGATGATTACAATGCAAAAAAAGTCGACACCCAAAAGCAATACAGGCTAGAGAAAAAGAATTAGGATAAATACTATAATAGTAAGCAGAATCTGGGTTAGAACCTAGCAAAAATATTTTTAAAAATAAAAAAGGTAGTTTTATAACCCAGTTTGGAAGTGTTTTTTTAATCTCTAGATCTCTAGATATATTTTATTCCCAGTTTTAGTTGACTTGGCCAGTTATTATCTGTAATGATTTATCCATTGTATTCAGTATTGCAACTGTTCTTAAAGGGATCCTGTCATGGGAAATTTTTTTTTTCAAAATGCATCATTTAATAGTGTTGTTCCAGAAGAATCCTGCATTGAAATTAATTTCTCAAAAGAGCAAACAGATTTTTTTTTATATTTAATTTTGAAATCTGACATGGGGCTAGACATATTGTCAATTTCCCAGCTGCCCCAAGTCATGTGACTTGTGCTCTGATAAACTTCAATCACTCTTTACTGCTGTACTGCAAGTTGGAGTGACATCACCCCCTCTCTTTCCCCCCACCCAGCAGCCTAACAACAGAACAATGGGAAGGTAACAGATAAATACTCCCTAACACAAGATAACAGCTGCCTGGTAGATCTAAGAACAACATTCAATGGTAAAAACCCATGTCCCACTGTGTACTGCTCAGTTACATTGAGAAGGAAAAACCACAGCCTGCCAGAAAGCAGTAACCTCCTAAAGTGCTGGCACAAGTCACATGACCGGGGCAGCTGGGAAATTATCAAAATGGCTAGCTCCATGTCAGATTTCAAAACTGAATATAATAAAATCTGTTTGCTCTTTTGAGAAATGGATTTCAGTGCACAAGTCTGCTGGAGCAGCACTATTAACTGATGCATTTAAAAAAAAACATGTTTTCCCTTGACAGTTTGCCTTTAAGGTATGCATATATCCAGGTTCAAGGTCAGAGATTTGTACTTCATAAAGCTAAGGCAAGCAAATCGAGTCTTCCCTTGATTTATTAATGTTTTGACGACTGGTGTTAAAGTGTTCAGGTTTTCACAATCCCGAAATTATAGCATGAGTCATACTCAAATCAATCAGAAGTTTCATATCTCTGGCTCAGATGTACCAAGATACCAATGAAACCAATAAGAGGATATTTTACTTTTTTTTATTTATTTTACTTTAATATTTGATATTTCCTCAAATGAAAATGAAATGATAGAAATGGAGAAAGTTATGGCAAACATTGGAGTACTATTTCTTAGTTTTAAGATTAACATTAAGATTAAATATTGTCAGATTTAAGAAAATTCAACATTAGTTTATTGATAAGTGCCCAGCAGTTTTGGCGCATCTGTGCTGCAAGCAGGCCACTGAGGGAATACTGGTGCTACTGCCTGGTTTGGAGGTTCCCCTAGGTCGATAAGTGCAGAAGCACTCTGTTCACAACCAGAGGAAGGAAATGGTGCTGGGAACAATGATAAAAAAGTGCAAGGAGTGCATGTTGACATACAGTAAGTACCTTTAAAGAATGTTAATTTTCATGCAACTGATTGTGGGGAAATCTATGGGCCCACAGTGCAGTAAGGCAATTACCCCTATGATATCGTGTGTGATAGGTGTGTGAGGTACACATGTGTGACATTTCAGTATCACATTGACTATTGATAACTTTTGATAATATTGTTGAAAGCAAAAGGCAAACAGCTAATGCATCAAATAGTGAATGAACTTTTTATAATACTATTTCATTTTTAAGATTTACTTCATTGCCTTCTCTTATCTAAATTAGTAGCAGACCTTGATGAGGCATTTTATCTGATCTCTATGAAGAAACTTGTCATAAAGCAAGACAAAACTGCTTTTTTTCTACCAGAAACATGCGCAAAAAGTGGCAGAAATATAAGGTAAAATACATTCCCCACAATTATTTATTCCAATATCTGCATCCCTTAAAATAAAGTATAAAGGTACAGAATCTATTATCTGGAATTTCTGATATGGGATATTTTTGTAATTTGGATCACCATACATTAATTCTGCCAACATTGAAACATTATATAAACCCAATATAATTATAATGCCACTAATATGGGTTTATGCAGATTAGTTTTCATTAAATGCAAGGTATTGTTTTATTATAACTGTGAAAAAGGAGACAATTTTTACAAATTAGAATTATCTGCATAAAATTCTGTAACATTCACAGCGAGAAGCCACTGACAGGCAAAAATCAAGAACAAAGTCAAGCCAAGGTGTCACGGTCGGCACCCAAACCAGAACAAGTGCCAAGCACCCTGATCTCGGCTCGTGCTTCACCAGTATTGTGACCGCCTTTGGCTTCGGGAGGAGCCCTCAGCTACTCAGATGCCACCTGGACTTATACAAGAGGTGCAGAGCAGGAGTTCTGGCTAGCAATGGGGCACGACTGTAGTCAGAGTCTGGAAAGGCTGAAGGTCATGGTACAGGCAGGAATAGGCAGGTTCGTGGTCAGACAGGCCGGGTCGAGGCGGGCGAATAACAACGGAACGTCAGGCAGGCAAAGGGTCAAACCAGGTGATGAAAGCAGATAAGGATGAGACAGGATCAGCATCAATAACAGGCAGGAGTCAAACCAGGAAGAAAATCGAAGGGTTAAGCAGAATCGCAGTCGGATTCAGGCAAGGGTCAGGTCCCAGAGGTCAGAATAGTCAAAACAGCCAGGCAGGGTCAAACACAGGTAGTCAGGAACAGATAAGTAGCTAAGCAGCACAGTACTAGGCACCAGGAAATAAACCTATAACGGGCAACGCATAGCAGAGTAAAAATCCTTTAAATACTTTTGAATTTCGCGCCATTGCGCGCTGACGTCATCACGTCAACGCGCCTGCGCCTTTAAATAAATGCGGAAGTGCGCCGCGCGCGCCTAGAGGAAGCCGGCGCCAGAGGGGAAAAGATGCGGCGGGCGTCCCCGCCGAGGGGGCGGCAGGCGTCCCTGCCGTCCCCCCACTAGACCACCAGGGCAAGTCCTTACACAAGGTTGTTGTTACCAGAAAATCCAGTAGGGCAAGGAATGCTGGAACAAGACACTTGAACAAAAACACTGGAATTAGGAATACTTGGAACAAGGAATACTGGAACAAGGAATTCAGATAATACAGGAAACACACAAATTCACTCAATGACTCAGTCCAGAGCAAAGCTCAGGTCAGGGTTTATAAGAAAAGGTAATTGGCAATAGCAAACAAATGAGAAAACGAGGTAGGGGTGGAACAGGAAGGAGACACACTGGGAACAGGCAGATATGCAAAACAACAATGAAGAAATTAGAACCGAACCCAAGACCCTCCAGTGGCTTGCATGGTAAACTCACCGAGTGTCCAGAACAGCACAAACGAGTAGTGATGGGCGAATTTATTCGCCAGGGCCGAAATCGCGGCGAATTCCCGCGATTCGCCGCTGGCGAATAAATTTGCGAATCACCAGCGAAATTTCGCTTGGCGAAAATTCACCGAAAAAACGAGTTGCGCGACGTTTTTTGACGCGACGCGCCGTTTTTGACGCGACGCGCGTCAAAATCGTCCCGCGACTCGTTTCGCGAATTTTTCGCCCATTCGCGAATTTCGCGAATTTTTCGGCGAAGCTAATTTCGGGAGATTCGCCCATCACTACAAACGAGTTTCAGTCCCAGGCTGGTCTTACAAATTGATTCTATAGCATTTGTGCAATGCAGAGATTTCTAGATAACTGTTTCGCAGATATGGGATCCCGTGGCAGTATTATTAGGATTTTAAACCTTAATTATTTGATAAGCAGTTCTGTACATGTGCTACGTTCTGCCTTAATTTCCATAGCTCTGCCTTATGTTTATCTCATAACGTGGTAGTTTTCCTGTAGCTATAATACCATAATGCAGATACAGTAGTAAAACGTGAGGAGGTTTTTGCAGCATCTTTTTCATGGCAATTATTAGTTATTTTATTTCTCTGATGCCTTAGGGAAAGTGGAAAGAAGACCTTTTTAAGGAGCAGACAAGAAGAAGGGAGCATAAACATAGGAAGAATTGTTCGACTGAAAATAAAATGTATAATGATACCTAAAGGGAATGCTAAACTGGCAAAAAATGAAGCCTAAACAAAGGAAGTAGAAATAATTATAGGATGAAAAAGATAAGTAACCTTTGTATGAGATAAACTTTGAAACATACTGGTTTAGGTTAGAAAATAACAAGGCATATAAATATAAGGAGATTAATCCATACAGACGAACACTGGTAGCCATGTTTTCCTTGCATCAAATGCCGGTGTTATAGTCCAAATGTCACATACTTTTTTTTAATAATAAATGAACAGTGATTAAAGGAAAGGGTAATCAATATTGTTTAAGATGCTCTAAACCAGGAAAATGAATTAAATAAGAAATTATGAGACAGATAGAACACACTTTCTGCTGGATGGCATATTTGTCTAATAAACAAAAAAGAAATATTAAAAAATAACTTGAATACCTTGAATTTGTACTATTTTTATAATTTTCAGTAGGTCAAAATAATTGAAAATATCATTGGAAAGACGTGTTAAATTTGCCAGACAGTTCCCATTGTCTTTTACATGAACTTGGCATCTTTTAGAAGTTGTAAATTCAATTTTAAATAAATTTGAGTTTTTGAAACATTGATTCGAATTCAGGAGTTTTAATGCAAAATAAAATTAAACACATTGTGAAACAAAATGTGAATTTGAACACTGATAAATCACTCCCTTAGTTTTGTTTTACAATGATTTGAATTATCCTTTGATTCCATGGTGATTTTTTGTGTGTTGTAACTAACACGTTGTTATCATACTGATCACCTTTTTTAATAACCTAAAAATTCAATTCTTGTGAAACCATTTGTGAAAGTGAAAGGACAGAGAAGCATTTCTAGTGGATGGAACTAGTGAGGATGAACCAATTGATCGATACTCAAAAATTAAAAGATCAATACTAAGGGGCAGATTTACTAAATTTGTGTGAAGGATTCGAAATTCGATTGAATTTTCAAAAAGATTTGAATTTTGAATAACTTTTTTGAGTACTTTGACCATCAAATTTTTAAAAAAATCGATTGATTAGAATGATTCGAATAAAAATCTATTCAATCATTCAATGGTCAAAGTACTCGCCCTTAAAATAAAATTTTGATTGCCTAGTTCAACAGATTAAACCTACCGAATTGCTATTAAACCCTATGGGAAGCTCCCAAAGGGTTTGCTAAGTTTTTTTAGGTAGAATAAAAAAAATTAGATCGAATAGTTAAAATCGTTCGAATCATTAGATTCGAACGATTTAATCATTCGATCGAGTTTTTTTCGAATTGCAATTTGAAGGGTTGCAATTCGACCAAAATTCGATGGTCGAATTCGAGGGTTAATTAACCCTCGAATTCGACCAAGAGTAAATCTGCCCCTAAGGGTGTTATTCACTAAAAATACAATTTATTTCATATATTTATTAAACCAAGCTCGATAAAATCAAGCAAAAACTTAAATTGTACAAATCTAATGATTCGAATGATTAAATCGTTCGATCAAATTTTTTTTTTAATTCGAAGGGTTGCAATTCAATGGTCGAATTCGAGGGTTAATTAACTCTCGAATTCAGCCAATAGTAAATCTGCCTCTAAGGATGTTATTCACTAAAACTACAATTTATTTCATATATTTATTAAACCAAGCTCGATAAATTCAAGCAAAAACTTAAATCGTACAAATTTTATGAGCTTTACTCCCAAATTGCTCTATTTTTCCAGGTTATCACCCAAAAACACCAATTTCTTTTTAAAATTATTGGGCTAAACCCAGCACAGACCACAATATCTTCAAACTGGGATAGTGACGTCTGCCATTTACTATGTGACTCATACTTATTTACTTATACATGACCTTGACAGGTTTAAGATGCCTGGTTTTCTGATTCTGGCTTTTTGCATCATAGGAAAAAGAATTTAAATTTAAAATTTTAATTTTTCCCCAAAAAGCCTGAACAGAAAAAAATCAAGGTTTAGTTAAAAAAAAAAAAAGTGTTAAACTGAGTTGGGGTGGAATGCTATTTGATAGAATGAGAACTGGCAAAGGATTAGGCTACGTTAACGTAAACTGCATGAGAACAGAAATGGGGTAAAATAGAAAAAAGTCCTTCAGACCAAAGTCAGAACCCACAAGAAGCTCAGAAAGAAACTAATATTAATAATAATAATTATATCTGGTATAATATAATATATAGAGTGCATCAAGGTTGTGGAAGTAAATTAAAGAAACAGTATCTAAATATCTTTAATTGTGTTGACCAGTTGTGAACATTTCTATTATATTTTATGACTCCCTCTTATAAGTTACTGTAGAGAATAAATAATTAACTGATATTGTACCTTAACATATATGTTACTTGTATAGATGAAATCACAGAAGGGAGAATGTATTTGCTATATAGCTGTTATAAGAGGAAAAAATCACCCACCCAGAAAAACTTGTAAGAAAACAATAATAATAATAATTAAGTTGTGATTGAAGTAGAGCAATGGGATGGTTCAAACGATATCTTAAAAAGAACCAAGGAAATAGGCACTAACTTTAAACCAATGATCCTATTTCCATCACTTTTATGAAGACAAATACTTCTGCAAAGGTTTTAGATTTGCTTAGTCAATTTGTTGCCTGCTTCTATATTACCATTTTCAGCCATAAATATTTGCAGATTGAATATATTTCCTAGACTGACTGAGATAAACAAAACCCCAAACACAAATTCTACACATCTACCAAATGTTTTAGCATGATTTACCATCTGGGACACATACATATTCAAAGAATGTGATATTCTTTCATTTTCCAAATGCATGTGAAGCTGTTTGAATAACACTTGCTAATTGTACAATACTATTTAGAGATATTTAATCCAAGCATAGTTATGCATTTGGTGATTATTCTACAATGGAATAAAGTGTTAATTTTGTATATATATATTTTTGTGTTTATATATTTTGTTCATGTGCATTCAACTTGATAAATAGTGTGACTTTTCTATCTTATTATCTTCCTCCACTGAGAACATTTCAAGTAAAACCTTGTTTAGAAAAAAAACATGAAGCTGACACGCAGCCTATGTATTTTCAGATTTCTTTCCTTTATTGTAAAGTGATTCACACTTCCCATGGATCTATTCAACTTGGTGCAATATAAAAGCTTCTAGCATTTGGTGGGTTCCAAAGCAGTAGACCCTCTTTTACTTTAAGGTCTTATTATGATCTTTAATGTTGAAATATGAAATATGATTGAGGCCCAAGAAGTGTCAAGCAGTACCCAATGCCATGTTTCCATAGAAAAGTTAATAACATTATCTGTTTTGCTGCCCAAGATGCAGAGTGTGAAGGGAGCAAAAGTATTTATTTTTTAAAAAAGAGAGAAAGCTAACCACCCTATCCTAGCAATAGTCCTCCTACAACTCATACATCATATATAGGTGCTAGTAACAATCATATATACTGTAGGTGCTAGTAAACAACCAATATTAAAAAGTACTGCAAAATGTGCTAGTCCTATAAATCAACATATAAAGGACTAAAACTATCAATAATTCTGTATATACATACATCTTAGTCAAGTAAACTCTAATTTTGAGTGCCAGCCATTAAGGATATTAATAGTCCAAATTTGAATTAGAATTTTTGAAATTTATCATACACTGTCACTTTAAGAATTCAGATTCAACTATTTGCCATATAAAACCTGCCAATAAAAAACCTGGATCCAATAAAAGGGAAACCAAGTGTGTTTGGGAGTTTTACTTTGAAACAGCAACTAAGATGCAGGTAAAACTTAGTTCCTTAGTAGAATGTTCGGTATAATGAAGTAATGGAATTCTTAATGAATCAGATGCAATTTGATAGTAGGCCTGGCCAGATATGGGATGACTTTGATGTAATTGGCCAGCTTAAATATATTGCAATATATGGACAAACAATCCCTGTTGTTTAAAGGGTAAGGCATATTTAGTAGCCTAAGGCACAAATGGGATTAGGTAATAAAAGTCACTAAATTTGCCCAGGAGCAGTAACCTATAGCAACCAATCAGCAACTAGCATATAGTCTAAAAGGAAATATCCTATTAGTTGCTACTGGTTATTGCTCCTGGGCAAACTTAGTGCCTAATATTACATATGGGGGAAAATGTTTAAATATCCTTAATATATTAATAATGAGTGAAGAGGACCTATTGTATTTGTCTATGTAAAACCTGCCAAATTTGTGTTTTAGCCTTTGGTGGAATTTTGAAAAAAAAATATTTTTTTAGATTTTATTATTAAAATTCGTTTGGTCATTTTTTTTTTAAATTTCAAGTTTATGGTAGTTTATGGTTGCTTTTAGAAACTCCCATAAACTCAAAATTCGACCCTTGATAAATCTACCCCTTAAAGCTGTTACTGCCCCAAATTCAGGGAGCTAAATACATATACAAATAGCATACAGAATTTAAAATTGTTGCAATTACACATTACAAAAATTGGTTTCAATTGTTTTAAATAAAATGATTACAGAGCAGTATTTTTTTTTTTTATTAGAAAATTAGTGAAGGGACTGGAAAATGCCATAACTAGTAGAGATGGTCCCAGCTTATTAAAATCACAAATGCTACTAAACTGCCATAATGTTTGATTCAGAACTTAGTACAGTTGCAAATAATATTCATAGCTGTCAATAACTTCCATCTTTTCATTTTTTTTTTCAACTTTTGTTTTAAAAAGTTCAGATTTTTAAAAATGAATATATCGAAGGGATGAAACTTTAAAAAAGAAAAACCTCTTAATCTGAAAAGTATTAAAATGTTCTCCCATAAGTAGAACTCCACACTTTGCCTGGAATCCAACCCAGGAGCCTAATGTTTTGCCTTGACTAAATATCAGGTTTAAATTTTCAGTGTGTAGAGGTCTCAAAAAGCTCTTCCTAAAGTACTGCAATGATTTAAATCATTGGCTTTTCCAAAGCACATACTCATATTTTCACTCTGGTTTAAATAATTTTCATAACTTTATACTATTGTGTCTTTCACAGAGATTTTATTTTGATATTAATATTAGATGTAAAGTATGTTCAGGCTTGGGTTTGTCTAGCCCGGAGAGCCACATTGAATCCCAGCAGGGTTTTGAACATAAATGCTTTCTTGTTTTATCATGAAAATATATGTACAGATATGTAGGAAACAAAAATAGAATAATTAGACACATTAATCATACAATGATAATTGCAATGCAATTATGAAAGGTCAGATTCAAAAAATAAGTAATTTTTTTTCCTTTTTTTATATTCTTTGTGTGTCTTTTATCAATGATTATTAGATGGAACTGGAAGCAGATGCACATAGGCACAATAGAATCTTTCATTAGCCAATGTCCCTTGTACAATTAAAGTAAAATATAAATCTCATATAAGACAGAAACCATGCAAACTCTTTAGCAGGTGCTAAAATGCATATAATCCCCTAACAGTTGAAAGAGTTGCAAAACATGGCTAAGCTCCCCTACTATATCTAATGAAATGTGAATGGAATAGCATGGAGAATAACCTGAAGCCTGATGGAAGAATCTCCAGGGAGAGTAAAAATAACTACAGATTTCAACATTAATGGTGTATTTCTGCTTCAAACAAGCTAGGTGTAAAAGCTCAGCATGTAGAACTAGCTTTACATAGAGCTACCTTTAACACTGTAAAATACTGCCTGGGCTTGAACCAGTAAGCAGGTGATTTCATGCTGTCTGCATTAGCTCTATTTTATGGGTTAAATTTATCAAATAGTGAAATTCCGCCACTAGAGTGAAATTCTGCCGCTCTCCATTCATTTCTATGGGATTTTGCAAGGCGTATTCATCAATGGGTGAAGTGAAAGTTCACCCTTTGATGAATACGCCTTTAAAAATCCCATAGAAATGAATGGAAAGTGGCGGAATTTCACTCTAGTGGCGGAACTTCACTCTTAACTTCACTCTTTGATAAATATATCCCTATATGAGCAGACAGCAAAGGTATCCCTGTATTTGCAAGGCATAGTTTGTTTCACCTATTGCTAATCTGGACACAGGTGCTCAGTATTAGCCATTAGGGCAGGACTACACAGACAACTGACCTCTGTTTTCAGCAGATGCGACGAGTCGGATGTGACAGGAACAAGGTAAGTAATAGAAAAGTCAGATGGTGTCGCAGGGTTGATGCAACATGGTACAACTGTCGGATATTTTCATCGTCGTGTCTAGTGATGGGTGAATCTGCTGCATTTCTAGTAGAAATTTGTGAAACGGCGAAAAATTCCCGAAACGCGGCCGCGTCGCATTTTGGAACGTGGCTGTCTGTTTTTGGATGCCGGCAATGGGCACCCGTGTCCAAAACTAATTTTCGCCTGCTGAAATTTTTCTGGCGTTTCGCAAATTTATTCTCCTGTGACGAATTGCAGGAATTCGCAGCAAATTCACCCCTAGGTACTAGGTTTTGGCAGTAATTTGGCAGAAAAATAAACCCAAATTCACTTTGTAAATACATTTTCGCAAATGAGACGCGTCTGTGCATGAGTACAGGCACTTTGCAAGGTTGTTCTGCACAAAAATAGTGTTAACAGTAACTTAAATTCGCAATTTGCTAAACTGTTTTGCGAATATTTTCTCCACTAAAGTTGTGGCGTAATTCAAACGCAGAGACATTTTCAAATCTGTTTGCGCACTCTTATTCAGCTTTATAAATATAACCTGTCACAAGGGAAATATATTCACTTTCCAAACCAAACTGCACTGCGCAAAGTTTATAAATGAGACCCAAAGACATCCAGGATAACTTCAAGCAGATATTTGCCTACATTTTATTCACACCATGGTTTGCCATAAAAAAAAAACTCTTTAGATTTTTCAAAGAAAATGCAACACACAAGTTAATTTCCATTATTCTAAAACCAGACCAGACTGGTCAATTGGTAGCTGTTATATAGGAAAGCATTCAGCCACTGTTAGGGCAAAAATAATCCAGGAAAATTATTTTATTCTTTTAGTTTTCTCAATACTTCATAAGTTCATTCTTTACTTCCTAGCTTTTTCTTCCCTGGACCAAGAGTTCAATCCTAGTCCAAAGGCACTAAACTTTCAGCCTAAGTGAATATTATTCTGTCTCATAGAGCATTCTGCAAGAGACATACTTTCCCTGTAGAGCCATCTGGTTAGTATACCACAACTTTTTACAATCCATTGTGAATGCCTGCAATACTGTTGTGGCAGATAACAACTAGCCTTAATAGTAAAAGCAAGGTGACTATTTTTTACAGTGAACGAATGTCAGACCTCAAAGGGGGGATTTAAAAAAGTCCAACAACCACTCTCCTCTAACATAAGCTATATGATTAGGCTGTTTGGCTGTCTTTGGTTTACAATTTCAACCATCGGCTGGTACTCTTATCAGGCAGTTTCAACAGGTCACTTTTTATAATTAAGTGAATAAATTCACCATGTTTAAATAAAAAGTACAAAAAATAGAAATATTGTACTTATTGATATAGAAATAATATGCAGTGCTTTACAAACAAAAGTTCTAGACGTTTCAATACACTAGATAGAAAGAGGTTCAACCTATAAATGTGTTTTTTTCTCTCTAGCATAGTAAAAACAATGCAACTTGTACAAGAAATAAAATCTATTATTAATAGAGAAGTTGTTAGTGCTCATCTGCCATGTCGAAGTACTGACCTACTGTACTACTAGAAGAAGCAAAATGCCCGTCCTTAGTGAGGAAGGGTGAATTTGACCTGTTTCACTTTGGCCAAAATTTTTGGCCAGTGAAATTTTGCCTAAATAAATTAAAGGCTATGGGTGTCAGAATGTTTTTGACGTGTGTCTATTAAAGTCTATGGGCGTCATTTAAATGGCAAACATGATGAAAAAATCACTCATCCCTATTTTATGCTTCAGTCTAAATCTGCTGCTAGAATTGCTAGACAATGTATTTTGAGCCTAATGTTGCTTGTACGTGCCATTCTCTCGTTGGTATAAATAAGCATTGGTTGGGACCTAAGAGTGTAAATTACCTTGGGTGATGGAGTGTAAATTACCTTGGTGTTAGGACCATATTTTTTAGGGTGAAGAAAACTTTAGACCAGTAAATATAAGCTCTCTTCTTGCTAATTGTGTTGATTCATCACTCCTCATGCCTCCTTTGGTGTTGAACATTGCTGCAAGGATTTTATTTGCAATATCTAGTCCACCAATATTTAGTCTACCATAACATGCCAAGTGAGGAACTCATATTTACATTGGCTATCCAATATCAGAAGACTTATTCCAAATCAAAATGTATGGCTTTAACTCAGATGACACATCTCTGAACTAAGTTAGTTAACCGACTAACTGCATTTTATTCCCAATTAAACCTCAGAATCCATCTACCATTAGTGATGAGCGAATTTTACCAGGCATGGATTTGCATCAAAATTCACCATCTGCAAATTTCACTAACATTCGCCACAACAAAGTCAGTGAGATGAAAAAATACCCACTGACAAATGTATTTGGACAAAAAGTCTCCAAGACAAAAAAGTTGCCAAGACAAAAAAGTCAGCGCAAGAAAAATAACACCTATTGACTGTAATGCATTTGAAGTGAGAAAAAAGTTGTGTGCATGAAAAACTAAAGCACATCATTGTCGCCTATTGACTTCAATGCGTTTCACAAATTTTTCAGCAGTTTCACAAATTTTTTTGGCAAAGCAAAATGGGACAGATTCACTCATCACGTCACCGTCTGCCACCCTTTTTCTTTGGGTTGTTTCATTATTTATATTCTGCAGGTTTTCAGACTTGCATGAATTCATGTCAATTTTTACAATCCATATTCTGACACAACATGAACAGTTAACTTTAATTCTTCTAATCCTAGCTCCTGTGCCATAATCATATACACCATTTCATGTGATAGAACCACATCAAGTTTCAAGCAGCATGAGATTGTTTTACATTATTTTCAGCCACGTATATATATATATATATATATATATATATATATATACGTATATACGTATATATATCAGAACATCACTTGTCTTTTATCAGTGGGGGAATGTTCCTGGAAACAAGTAAATGAAAAATAATACAGAATCACAGTCATACTTACACATTTATGCCCTTACTTTTATTCAGTACAGTCAATTATATAGATTATGTTTTAATTTATGCAAGTACAGGATATAATTTTATATTGTTTGTTATTTTATTACTACACATTCTGCTAGCTGAATAGTTGTTTTTGAGAGCTTTTTAGCTTATTTGCAGTCAGCATTCTCTATTTGTTTTTGATTACTTTCCAAAAGCAAATTTTTGGAGGCTTATTGAACAATATAAAATAATCAGGAATTACATGAGCTAACTGTGGGAAATTTATTAACAAATTACAGCAGTTATTAAAGCAGACAGAGATGTCAATTCATCACATTTTTCAAAGCAGACTTGGATCATTTTAAAGGTGTGTTTTGCACCAAATAATTAGTTATTCCTTACTATATTTTCTTTACTCTATATGTTAGTAAGTAGATGAAACAATAGCACTAGATAAAAAAAAATGAGGGGTGGCATCTCCTATGATATTGTTTGTTAGATCTCGGTTAATGTTATTTGATTTTTTTAGTCAAGTCACAAAGGTATATGATGTTCTGTCTTGCAATATGATCAGAACTCACTCAGCAATTGGATATTTAGTGACACAGAACTCTCTAAATCACATCAAGTAGTTATATGTGGGTCAGGAAAAACTGAACCCACACCTAATCCTAACCCGCACCTCACCCTAACATCCAAAATGTTGCAATTGTAGTACCTGTGCCCAACTCGTACCGACGTCATCTTGCTCTGTACACTACTTTTTTTTTGTCACTCAAAAAATCTTTTTGACAGAAATAAAAGTAATACATACATTTCACATGCTGGATTTCGTTCATGTCAATTTGTTTTGACATTTTTAGTTGTATAGTTACAGCCAACAATATATATGAACTTTTAATAATGTCAATATCAACAAACAAAATAATAGTAAAAAGAACCTGGCATTACTTTTGTTACATCTTAAACTGGTATGTCTTGTTTCTGTGTTTACATCTCAAGACTCGACACATTACACAACATTTCAGAATGACTGCTTTCACCCGATTGGAGGAATTTTCCAGTTGCGCTTACATTATGTTATGGCAGAAAAATATGATACCAGGTCTGTTCTTCAGTTTGGGTTATGTTAGATATATATGCTGTCATGGTTTCAAAGTTTCTGTTATTATTCCCTCTAGAAATAACCTCTGTTACATTGGAGTCATTTGTGATTTCCATTTAGAAACGAGAGTTAACCTTTGCAGCTGCCATGTTATGGTTCATTAATTTCTGGGCTGGATGCTTAATTTTCCAGTTAGGTTGTCCCAATAATAAGTGTGCTGGTTTAATAAGTAAGGGTGTTGCCAATAACAATTGTATGAGATTAGTGACCTCCTTCCAGAATGGTTCTATTCATGGGCATAGCCAGAATATATGGCAGATGAACCCTGTTTCCTTGCAACCTCTCCACATTGTTTAGAAGAGTTTGAGAATATCTTAAATAATTCTGGGGTCAGGTACCACCTCATCATAACTTTATAAACAGATTTTACTAAGGGTCGAATTTTGAAGTTAAAAAACTTAAAAAATTCGACCATGAATTTTTATTAAGGGCATTTTCGATCCAAAATGGACTGAATAGGTCAGTTTTTGATCAAATAAAAATCGTTTGAATCGATCAAATGCATCGTTCGATTTGAATGATTCAAACGATTTTGGGGAAAATCCTTTGTTTTCCAAGACTTTGAAAAAATCACTGTAAAGGTTTCAGGAGGTCCCCTATAGGCTAAAATGGCAATTTGGCAGCTTTAATGTGGCGAAGTGCAGATTTTTTTATTTCAAATTTTCAAATTTTTTTCAATTCAATCAAATTTTCCTAGTAGCCAAAAATTACTTTGAAATTTGAATTTTTGAAATTCAAATTTAATTAGAATTTTAACTTCAACCTGTTTGTTTTTGCTGAGTGCATACAACCATTTTGCATGTGTCATCCCAAATTCTGGCCCATGTTGTCATTGATATTTCCTCTCCAAGTACCTCTTCCCAATATTGCATGTAATTATGCTTAGGATAAGGATCTTTAGGCAGCGCTACCATCAATTTGTATAGGTGTGAGATCAAGCCCTTGTATGGGAATGTAAATCTCAACATCTTTTCATATGTGTTTATAGAAACCTTCACAGAATTATCCAGAATGGATGTTTTAAAGTGCTTAGCCTGGAGGTATTCCATATACCTGCCCTCTTGCCATTTGATTTTGTCTTGCAACGGGTCTATAAAATCAATGAGTTTGCCCATTTTGGCTGGTAACCAGATTTCTTTGTGCCTTTGGCTTAGCCGTAGGGGGAACTTGGGATTGGCCACTACCGGAGTCAGTGGAGAGCAGGCCTCGCATTTGCTGTATTTTTTGTTGCATTTGTTCCAGATAGATATTGTGAACCTGTGTTGAGCGTGGAATAGTGTAAAGGTATTTTAAAATCTTGCATAAATAATAAGTTACTGATGTGGCAGGGGTATGTATGTAATGTTTCTATTTGGGCCCATATAGTAGGAGGGGTGATATTTGTGCCCATGCTAGGGTTTACCGCAGTTGGGTTGCTTCATAGTATTTATGTATATCTGGAGCTGCTAACTCCCCTTGGTGTTTACGTGCTAGCAGCACTGATCTTGGTAGACTGCCTTTGGACCCCCTCCAACTGAACTTGTGGATTTCTTTCTGGATGTCTTTTAGGACAGTGGTGGGAATGGATATGGGAAAAGTCTCAAATAGTTATAGTAGCTTAGCGTGCGATTCAGCTGAACCATGAAAAGACTTTGTTATTCCATTCTTTAGGTCGTGGGTTATGTCTGACTAAGGGAGGGTATAGTTCGCCTTGTAGAGGTCCCTGTATTTGGAGGTGATATTGACGCCTAGATATTTGTTATGGATCTTTTTCCACTTGTATTAGAAATTAAGTTTAAGGGCCTTGCTGGTTTTGTTGTCTAGGTTCAGAGGAAGTGCTTCATATTTTGTCCAGTTCATTTTGTACCCAGAAATCTTGCTATATTGTTGTAATACTGTGTGCAGATAAGGTAGAGATATTATTGGATTGCTTAAAGTGAGAAAAACATCATCTGCGAAGAAATATACTTTATAGGGGGTCTTGCCAATCTCTATACCCTTGATATCAGGATTTTGCCTTTTTTGGCTCTATTATCAATGCATAGATCAAAGGGGACAAAGGGCCCCTTGTCGGGTCCCATTGTTTATTGGAATTGGGGCTCCACCGTCTCAATTTAATTTTAGCTATGCTGTAAAAGATTTTGCATGTAAAAGCAATCAAACACTTTTTCTGTGTCTAGGCTCAGAGCCACTGCGGGGTTTTGTAACTTTTGTATAACATTAAGGATATCTATAACTCTTCAAGTGTTGTCTCCTGCTTGGCATCCCAACATGAAGCCTACTTGGTCTAGGTGTATTAAGTGTGGTAAGATCTGAGCTAGTCTGTTTGCTAGTTTGGATTTTTGTGAAGATTTTCAGGTCGCAATTAAGCAAGGCCATTGGGCGGTAGTTGGAACAAAGTGTGATAATACTGTGATATAGGATGTAAGCATTGTCTCAGTTATTGTTTCCATCCCTTTTAGGAAGGCATTAAATAGGTCAGCCAATATGGGGCTAAAGTAGTTTATAATATTGTTTATAATAAGAGATTGGGAAGCCATCAGGGCCGGTGATTTTTGTGAGAGAGGCAATCACTCATGAGATCTCTTCAACTGTGATATCTTTGTTAAGTTCTTCCCTTTCCTCTTGTGTAAGATGTGACAATTGGCAATCCTGGAGGAATTGGGTCATATGATTTGTTAGTGAGTTTCCAATTTGCTGTGGGCTTTTGGGTAGGTTATATAGTGCTGAACAATATTTATGAAAAGTCTGTGCTATTTCCCTAGGGTCAAATGTGATGCTACCTTTATTGGTTTGAGTGGAAAGAATTTGAGATTGGTAAAGTTCTTTCCTTAGTTGTCTAGCTTGTAAAGTATGAGCCTTATTCCCTGATTGATAGTATCTCCTTTTTGACCAGATGATTGTTTTTTTCTGCTTCTTTAAGAGCCCATTATTTGAGTGAGTTTCTTGTCAGTAGGTGCTTTCAAGCTTGCATAATTCAGTCTCTAATTTGTGGATTTCAGCTCCCTTGGTGGCTTGCCTAGCTGTTGAGAGTGGTATAAGTTTGCCTCTGATGGTAGCTTTGTGGGCTTCCCAAATTGTTGCTTTGGATTCTACCATGCCTTTGTTCATAGTAAAGTATACCTTAATGGAGTTAAAGACTGTAGTCTGGGTTTCTATACTATGTAGGATAGTCTCATTGAGCCTCCAGTGTGACTGGCTTTTTAGATAAGTTAGCGCTTGCATAGTTAGATTGAGTTACTTTTCGAGACCACAGTCCCCAGAAGGCAGACTTCTCCAACTTTGTGGGGTCCCGAAGGCAGCAAATGATAGATAGAATTACGGGACTTCTTCACCCCTCTATTATTTCCTTTTCAATCTTAACAGCACAAATTACGTGGCTTATGAATTCATCTAACTTGATTAGGTTTATTTAATTAATTAATTGATTGATTACTACTTTATTAATGAATTGTAATTACAATTAATTGACTCCTCAAAAAGGGTAAATTATGGTGAATTAATTATATCTCTGTCATTCATTGATTCTTTAAAATTAACTGTTTACACTCATACATCAATTTTACAATAGGTTCATCACTGATTGTTTATTATTCAATTAATTTTATAAGGGAATTACTGCACTTTATCTATATGGTCTTAAATAATTGATGTATGAGTACATTGTCACTTCTTTTGTAATAGCACTTGTCACTTTGAAATATAAGGTTGCCTGCGTTATTCATGCACAAGCACTTTGTACATTTCAATATTTCAGTAAGGTATTACAACTTTGAGTGACTTATTGAATTAACAATCAATAGAGGGGGGATTTCTTTTTCTTTCATAAAAAACTCCTCATATAAGCGTCCTCACAGTTCCAGCTCTCACAGGACAGTCTGACTTGCACCCAACCCAAACCCACAATGGATGGCCAAATTTCAACCCAAATCCACCCAAAAGTAAGCATTAGCCTCCTCGACTACTTTTCCCTGGTATCACTTTGCAACAGTACAGAATCAGTACCGAATGCCAAATAGTCCAAGGTTCACAATCCAAGGTCCTAATACTTCACCTAGGCACTTTTTGTTTGTTTGCTTTTATATTTTTATACCTATGGTATAAAAAACTTTGTCGAGTAGAACAAGGTAGATGACCATGTGCCATCAGTGACATGAATTGTCAGTATAAAGCTGAAACTTCATAGAGATGGGTGTGTCATCTGAAAGATATAGCCCAGTGATCCCCAACCAGTAGCTCGTGAGCAACATGTTGCTCTCCAACCCCTTGGATGTTGCTCCCAGTGGCCTCAAAGCAGCTGCTTATTATTGAATATCAGGCTCAGAGGCAAGTTTTGGTGCATAAAAGCCAGGTGCACTGCCAAACACAGCCTCAATGTAGGTTGTCAGTCGACATGGGGGTTACCATATGGCCAATCACAGCACTTATTTGGCACCCCAAGAACATTTTTCATGCTTGCGTTGCTCCCCAACTCCTTTTACTTCTAAATGTTGCTCATGGGTTTGAAAGGTTGGGGATCCCTGATATAGCCTATCCAAGGTATCTTGTGTTCTTAGGGGCAAATTCATTATTGCATGAAGCGTCTAACGCTAGCGCTAATTCGCCATCTTGACGTCAATTCGTAACTTTGTACCGGCTCTGGCAAATTTATGCTACCGAACTTCACACCCTTACGCCAGGCGAAGTTGCGTACAGATGAAGGATCGTAAATTAGCAAATTCACTAAGGTGAACATTTTCCTGAACCTTAGCACTTACGTTAGACATTACTTCGCCTGGTCAGACCAGATAGGAGGTTGAAAAAAAAATGTAAACATTTTTCTAAGTTCCAAAAAAACGCTGGCGTGTTTTAGCATTGGAGGGTGATAGTCTGAAAAAGATCGATATTTTTTTTGGGGGGTTACCCTTCTTCCCCCCTACATTTCCTAACATAAGGCAACACAACTATACAGGGGGCACATGTAGGGCAATAGGATAACTTTATTTAATTTATTAAAGGTTTCCTGGGCTTGTGTAGTGGAATGTAGGGGCTGTAACATATACTTCTATTCTAAGTTAAAGTTCTCACCGTATGCAAATTAGGCTTCGCTAGCGTAACAGCGCTCTGCCTAGCGAAGTAACACTAGCACAACTACGCTACCGTTCACCGACCTGAGCGTAAATTCGTACTTTAGTGAATTTGCGTATCGCTGGCAAAAATTTGCCTGGCGAAGTGCGGCAAACGCTAGCAAAGTGCGGCCAATGCTAGCTAACACTAGCGAATTTTCGGATCCTAGTGAACTTGCCCCTTAGTGAGCAACCAACCAAAATGCTAAAATATTAGTAGCAATAAAGGGCACATTTCATGAGCCTTTCCCACAGCACCCTTAAGCCATAGCTTCAGGTATAGCTAAGATTATCAAGTGCTAAAGAACCTCATTAAGCAACTATAGGCTGAAGAATGGTAAAATGGCACTAGCAACTCTAAAAAGGTACTTTGGCTTGTGCTTGCTGATGCTAAAGAGCTACCAAGCTCTTGTTGAAAATGTCAGCAAAGCCATAACTGGTGTACGTTTACTAAGAACTGAGCACATGCATAGTGGGCAAAGTCATTCGTCCTAGGAACTTTTTATGTAACAGGCATTTTAAAACAGCAGATAAAGTCTCAAGGTCATTAGCAACTAAAAGTGAAACCAGACTTCTGTATGTCTGGTTTTAGCATTGCAAGATTCTTAATGCCAAGCTTACAGTGCTATTAAACCAGTTCTTAATTAAATAGTTGTTGTATTCCCTTTATGTGTAGTTTTTACAGAATCTTACAATCCATGTGAAATATACATGTTTCAACTTTACAGAGGAGTCTAATGGCAGACACTATCTCAAACAAAGCTATTAAAAATATGAAGGTATTTATTCAAGAAAAGTCAGACGTGTTATTAATTGATCGTTTGCACAATCCTCCACATTTAATAAACCAAAAAAACTAAGAAAATGTAAAGTTTCTGTAACTTTCAGCAGATTAATTCCTTCAGGCTGTAATAGTTTATCAGTTTATCAACTCTTACCTCCATCTTATGTCTATGGTGCTTGCTAAAGTGTCACAGCAGGACCTGCAAATGTCTTCTACCCTGCTAGGACTGCAATCTGTTTGATGCTAACAAAACTGATTAATTCTTATGCTGAGTTTTCCACTTCTGTCTTATTGCTTCTTATATCTTACTGTTCTACTTTTCCAGATGATTTTAGTTGTTTTTCTGCAAATGGCATGATCCCAGGAACAATTGTGTATAATTTACAGCAACCGCATATGTTGCATGGATTATTTTTCATTACGTGTTTCCTAGAAAGCCAGTGTCACTGACAGTTATACTTACCCAAGAAATCAGAAAAATCCCTCCTAATCTTCACACTTGCTCAGTTGTCTTTCTTTGTTTTATGCATTTTATTGATCTTGAGTTAACAACTGTTTACTATGATATAATTAAACATTCACCAACAGATGTCATTTAAAGGGGAACCATCGGAAAAAAAATTTATTTAATAAAAGATTCAGCATACTGAAACAAGAAGTTTTCTAAATTTTATCAATTAAAAATTCTGTACTGGTTCTGAAATATTCAAGTTTCTCTTTACTATAACTCTCTCAGCATGTGTTTCTCTTCATATTCTCTTCATGCAGCAGTTGGGTGTCAGTTATTCATTGACAGTTAGATACAATATAGGGGGCCATTTGCCTAGAAGATGTTTTCAAGCTCACTCTATTAAAATAACCAGACATCCTGTTTCTCTACATGCAGGATTTGTGCAAAGGGCAGTTATTTTGTTAGATTTTGTTTGTACTGGAATACGTTATTTGAATGATCTCTAATTCGTCTGCTAGGAAATGAAGCCCCCTATAAGATATATTGGATCTAACTTTCAATGAATATCTGACACCCAAATGTTGCAAGAAGACAGAATGAAGAGAAACAGATGCTGAGATGCTTATATAAAATTTTCACTTACCCTATAGTTTCCCTTTATGGTTTCACCTAGTGTACTGACGTGTTTGCTGATATTTATGTCTATACTGAAAGCCATGAAGCCCTCCTGTAGGTATACTGTGGTCCCTAATAGTGATGGGCAAATTTGTTCTGTTTTGCTTTGGCAAAAAATTCGCGAATTTCCAGTGAAAATTGTGAAACAGCAAAAAATTTGCCAAACATGAATTTTGATGCCCACAACAATTTTGTTGTCTGCAAATATTTTGATGCCTGTGACAAATTTGACGCCCACGACTATTCTGCCGCCCACAACTATTATGACACGTGATATAGAGCGTGCATCAGATAAGTCCCATACAGGTATGGAACCTGTCAAAACTTAAATTTGCTAAAAAAAATTTAAACATTAAATAAACCCAAATTGTTTTCCCACTAATAAGGATTAATTATATGTTATTTGGGATCAAGTACAAAGTACTGCATTGGTATTACAGAGAATAAATTGGCTTTTGAATTATTTAATTATAATGAAGTCTATGAGAGGCAACCTGCCCATAATTAAAATTTTTCTACATAATGTATTTCCTATATTTGTATATATTTTGTATATATTTTCATGGTAACTAGACTAGGCTTGGCACATTCTTAAGCCTGGACTAACAGCGCTATTCAGCAGCCATAATTAACTGTGCATAATTCCATGACAGCACAAAATGGCAGGTTTAGGCAATAAGCATATATAACTGAAAGAGACCAGTGTTCTGAAATGACAGGATAACGAATAAGCACAAGGGTTGGTTAATAAAAAAATCACAGTATAGGTCAAAGTCAGCTGCAGGTAAGCCAGGTCATTGTCAATAAGAATAAAACTGATTTATAAGACACATATACACAGCTAACAGGTATGGCACAGGCAGGAGAACTAAAACCAGAACACATCAAAATCCATGGAAAAGGAGAAAATATATAGGGGCCAGAGGAGAGACAAGAACAATGAATACAGGGAGAAATAGCACACTCAGGAACTCACAAATCGAGACCAATGACTAGTGAAGAATATAATTCTGGAACTGGAGTTTCATGGACAGATGTTTCTAAGTGGCTTTATGCCTAATATATTAAAGCTGTAAGTGCAATAAACCCTGCAGCCTTCAACTGGCCCCTGTATCCAGTAAAACCAGGTAGCCACAACACTGCAGATAAAGGGATCAGATCCAGCACTGGACAGGCATAAGAACTAGAGAAAGCTACTTTTTTCTCTCACATATATATTCAATTACATATCCCAATTCATGCATTTTGGATTTGTTTTTAAGATCTTTTTCTCAGTTTTTCCATATAAGATACAAACAAACAATAAGTCAAAAGAAAGATAACAAGCAAATTAACTTTCCAGTGAGCAGCTGTACAAATTTCAGATCCTATTTATTTACTGTTTAAATAATTATGCTTTGATTTCTAATATTTAATTTGTAGCTTAATATAACTTTCTCTGTTTTACCTCAGTAGCTTTCTTGTAACTCTGAAACATCCATACAATGCTTTCCATAAACTCAATTTAAAGAAGCAAACTGCGCATACAACACATGCATTTTCCTGCTGGCCATGTTATCAAGTTACATTAAGAAAGCTGCTCTTTTTATACAATTTAAGTAACAATAAAAAAATTGCTCAGCATTCTAATATTTTAGCTCAGATTTCAATAATGCAGAAGTCAAAAACCACATGCCTGCAATTTTGCTTCCAAAATTGTAACATTATCATCTGTGTGGAAATATTATAAAGCATTTTTCAACATAAAAAGAAACTGTCCCTTTACTTTGGCTTCACTTTCACTAACTTTTCCAGCACTAGTCAAAGCTTTCAGTGGTCCCTTACTTCAGGAATCTTCTATTCCTGAGCCTAAACACTTGGGTCCCTCCTTGTTAAAGCCTCTGCCTGCTGTACTAAACATTTTGATCCCACCTCTTACACCTAGAGTGAGCTATTACATGTCTAAGTTAAAGGGCAAGGAAAGGCAAAGAAATAAAATCCCATTTTTACTTTTTTCAATGAAAAAGAAACTTGACTGTAAGCAGTGAAATTCTCCCTTCATTTAGTGCTGTGGATAGAAATTGTCAGACAGTCCCTAACTTCTGGCAGGGGAAACAATCATTTATGAACAGCAGGGGGAGCCCCTGCCTTACTTACCAGCCATGCAGAACTCAAACAGCTTTGTTTTTTGATTTATGATGATTCCTAAGCAGCACAGACAATACTGAGCATGTGCAGTGCCAGTGTCAGGCAAAGATGTTTAACAAAGTTACAAGATGACAGCCCCCTGTGGCCAACTTTGAAAGCATAAATCATTTGTTTGATTAGGCTTGTGTTGCAGTAAGTTCATGTTTATGTTTAGTATGCAAAATACAGCATTTACAGCCTTATTCTATTTTACACTTTCTTTGCCCTTTAATACTTACTTCATCTGTTGAGGCCTACCTCTGCCCCAGCTGTCTGGCACACCACCTCCAGCAAGTGGAGACCAAAGAGGCAGAACATGTGGTGACTTCCCCTTGGCCAAATACTGAACTACCAATACCCAAAAAAATAAATACTCCTGTCCCAAATATAAATCAGGCCCAAATCTTAGTTTGTCAAAACTCCTTGCACGTTATTAATCAGAGCCACCTAAGTGGGTGCAGTGGAACTCTTCCCAAATGCTTCAATTGCTAGGATCATATATTGGGACAGTATCATGTATTTCTATAGCGCCAACATATTGCGTCGCTCTTTAAAGTAAAGTGTTTATACAACTAAATCACATGAATTAAATACATATGGAGTTACATACAGTCACAATTAGTGCTGGTACAAAAGGTGAGGAAGGCCTTATACAGAAAGAGCATACAATCTAAAGGCAAGGGAGTTATAGATAAGGTGTGGGAATGGGCAAGATCAAATTAAGTGAGTGAGAAATGTGGTACTGTATATAGTGTTGCATTTAGTAGTTAAGAGTGAGGGTAGGCTTCTCGAAAGAAGTGCGTTTTAAGAGATTTTTTGAAAGCAGAAAGGTTGGGAGACAGTCGGACAGACCGTGGGAGAGAATTCCAGAGGAGGGGTGCATCTCTTGCAAAGTCTTGAATGCGAGCATGGGATGAGGTAATGAGAGAAGCGTTGAGTAGCAGGTCAGTAGAGGAGCGTAGTAAGCGGTTGGGTGAGTATTTAGAGATGAGTTCAGAGATGCAGGGTGGGGAAGAGTTATGAAGTGCTTTGAATGTCAGGGTCATTAATTTGAATTTAATTCTGAAGGGTAGTGGAAGCCAGTGCAGGGAATGGCAGAATGGCGTGGTAGAGGAGGAGCAGTTGCTGAGGTATATGAGCCTTGCGGCATTGTTTATTATGAACTGGAGAGGTGACAGTCTCTGGCGGGGAAGGCCAATTAAGAAAGAGTTACAATAGTCTAGATGTGATATTTTTGGTTCAATAGAAGTGTTGGTGTTGAGGTGGGTAAAGGTGGCCATACACGAAGAGATCCGCTCGTTTGGCGATGTTGCCAAACGAGCGGATCTCTCCCCGATATGCCCACCTTGAGGTGGGCGATATCGGGCTGATCCGATCGTGGGCCCAACGTTCGGATCAGTACGGGCGGTCGGATCGCGGGACCGCATCAACGAACAGATGCGGCCGCGATCCAACGGGATTTTTAATCCTGCCCGATCGACATCTGGCCGACTTTCGGCCAGATATCGACCGGAGGGCCCCCCACACGGGCAGATAAGCTGCCGACACAGTCTGTTGGCAGCTTTTATCTGCCCGTGTATGGCCACCTTTAGAAAAGACACGCTTTTAAGGCTTTCAAGTTAGCTGGGACAGCTGAATCATTTATAAGGTTCAAGGAGGCGCCAATAAATCATGCAAAAAATCAGGCAAGCTAAAATCGATAAGGAAAAGGATATAGCAGTAAGCAGTAAAAAGAATCCAAAACTATTTTTTAAATATATTAATAGTAAAAAATTGAAACAGGAAGGGGTAGGACCTTTATTTTCAGAGGGGGGTCAGCTGGTGGATGAGAACAAGCAAAAAGCTCAGATTCTGAATGAATACTTTTAGTCTGACTACACAAATGAGGAACCAGCTAATGAAGGTTTCCTTATTAATAGTCTCAATTCTAATAATACATCTAATGATGCATGGTTCACACATGCTGAAATTCAAAAGAGACTAGAACATGTTAAGAAAAACAAAGATCCAGGGTCAGATGGAATTCATCCCAGGGTAATTAAAGAGCTTAGCTCTGTGATTGCCAAACCTCTCTACTTAATTTTTCAGGATTCATTGAGGTCTGGCATGGTGCAGAGAGACTGGCGAATAGCTAATGTGGTGCCGCTATTCAAAAAGGGATCCCATTCTCTGCCTCAAAATTATAGGCCAGTTAGTCTGGCCTCTAATTGGACCAGTGTTGCTAGTGGGGGTACCGCAGGGCTCTGTACTGGGTCCCTTGCTTTTCAACTTGTGTATTAATGACCTGGATGTGGGCATTTGAAGATGATACTAAATTGTGCAGAACTATAGGTTCCATGCAGGATGCTGCCACTTTGCAGCGTGATTTATCTAAGTTGGGAAACTGGGCAGCAAACTGGAAAATGAGGTTCAATGTTGATAAATGCAAGGTTATGCACTTTGGCAAAAATACTATAAATGCAAGTTATACACTAAATGGCAGTGTGTTGGGAGTTTCCTTAAGTGAGAAGGATCTTGGGGTTTTTATAGATAACAAGTTGTCTAATTCTGGGCAGTGTAATTTTGTAGCTACTAAAGAAAATAGGGTTCTGTCCTGCATAAAAAAGGGCATAAACTCAAGGGATGAAAACATAATTATGCCTCTTTATAGATCCCTAGTAAGACCTCATCTGGAATATGCAGTGCAGTTTTGGACTCCAGTCCTTAGGTGGGATGTAAATGAGCTGGAGAGAGTGCAGAGATGTGCTACTAAACTGGTTAGAGGAACGGAAGACTTAAATTATGAGGGTAGATTGTCGAGGTTGGGGTTGTTTTCTCTGGAAAAAAGGAGCTTGCGAGGGGAAATTATTACACTTTACAAATATATTAGAGGACATTACAGACAAATATCAGGGGACCTTTTTACCCATAAAGAAGATCACCACACCAGAGGCCACCCCTTCAAACTAGAAGAAAAGGACTTTCATTTGAAGCAGCGTAGGTGGTTCTTCACAGTTAGGACAGTGAGGTAGTGATGGATGAAACTACCCAGTTTTTGCTTCGCTGAAAAATTCCAGCGAATTTCACGAATTGGTGAAAATATTCGCGAAACGAGTCACGGCACTTTTTTGACGCGTGCCGCGTCAACTTCGACGCGTCGGGAAATTCGTGAATTGGTGAAAAAATTCCCGAAACGAGTCACGGCACGTTTTTAACGCGCGTCGCGTCAAAAAAAACGTGCAACTTGTTTTTTATAAGAATTTTCGCCAGGCGAATTTTCGCTGAAGTTTCGCAAATTTATTCGCCAGCAGCGAATCGCGGGAATTCGCTGCGAATTCGCCCATCACTACAGTGAGGTTGTGGAATGCACTGTTGGGTGATGTTGTGATGGCTGATTCTGTTGATGCTTTCAAAAGGGGCTTGGATGATTTTTTGGATATAAATATCACACATAATATCAAAAGCTATTTTGATACTAAACTCTACAGTTAGTATAGCTATAGGCATATATGGTTTGTGTGAAAGAGTGTGTGTGTATGCTGGGTTTTAATTTAGAGGGGTTGAACTTGGTCTTTTTTCAACCCAATTTAACTATGTAACTATATGACGTCTTGGGTGATAAATCGTATTTTGCATCAATTTTGCACTTGCAATAAATTGTTGCCTTGTGTCCATAACAGGGATATAGTTTCCAAGCTTTTGACCATGGCCATCATGAAGAGAGGCACAAGCTGTGACTGTTTATCATTTCCAGACATGTTGGTGTAAGCAAAACTGTATGGCCAATGTGTTGTTTACACAATTTTCCAACCATAGTTATAGGTGGTTCTCAGAAAACAGTTGAAAAAGAATGTATGAGTGCCAGTGCTCAAGGTCAACAATATCAGCGTTATTAACCATTAACTTTCACAACAGTATCAATCCAGACCATTGTCAACTCAATGTCCTTCATTCATTGAACTGAAGGTTTGAAATTACATAATATGTCTTGAATAGTCAAGCGATTTGAATTTTCCCATGGATTCTGTTGTCTAACGCAATACAATGATCAATGGGCTCAGTTGTTTTGTGTTGTTCCTTATGGCACAACAAATGGGTTCCTATTACTTCTTTTGCATCCAATAAAAGAAGTGATAACAATATGACTAGCTATGATAATTTAAAGCAGAAAGGGGATAGGGGGAGTGTGGGAAAAATTTCATAGAAAATTTTGGAAAAAAAAATATTTATATCTATTACTCATCTTAAAAGTTTAGTATTTGCTTCTAATTCAATACCAATTAAAGTACTTACAGTATCTCTGCTGCTCACTCCAACAGTCCTGCAGTGTCAGGAAGCAGCTCATTCATGATGACATACAGTCATCCTTACAAGTAATGAAACATTTTTGACAAGAAGCACTGACAAAACTACCTGCTAGGAAAATACATCCCTAATATGGGCAAAAAAGTCCACTCTTGAGCTGACTGCTCAGCCCACAGACAACATTACTGGATCGCATGGAAAGCAATATGCAGATATTAACTTTGTCAGTTCCTTTCTGCCACCGCCTCTGCACTATACTAATGGAAACCATCTGTCACATGGGATCACATGTTGAGCTGTCAGAGCTGTCTCCATAAGAGTGATGATCAGGACTGGACTGAGAATCAAAATAGGCCCTGGCATTTCAGGTACACAGAGGCCCAATCAGCCCACATAGAGGCCCAAACAGTCCCCACCAGCCCACTAAATACTGACTTTCTATGGCACCTTATAGCAGCCCCTCTGGCATTTGCCCTAACCCACAGATTGCCAGTCCGGGCCTGGTGATGATAGGGTAGTCTTCAAAGGTTTATGCAATTGGTAAACATTCCTTTAATAATAGTATCTTGAAAATTTTCAGATGTAATTCTTAAACAACATCTTTTTGCTGTCACATAAGGCAACACAGCCACCGGGTAGTGTTAAAGTGCTGGTCTGTGTGGGGGTTTTCCTCTTATGAACTGTTCATAAGCCATATGTCATAGAATATATTTCTCCACCATACAGGAACCATTGTGCCGACATAGTAAATTTTATAGTTCCAGTTATCTCTTTGATCTATGCCATGCCACAGGTTTATTAGGAACATATGTCAGCACAAGATAGAAGACTCATAGCATGGAAAGGCACACAAAGGCTCTTGATTTAGAATTGCCAGAACAGGAATCCTAATTCTGATGATCTGATGATACTAAATTGAGCAGAACTATAGGTTCCATACAGGATGCTGCCACTTTGCAGAGTGATTTGTTGAGAAACTGGGTATCAAACTGGAAAATGAGGTTCAATGTTGATAAATGCAAGGTTATGCACTTTGGCAAAAATGATATAAATACAAGTTATACAATAAATGGATGGATAAAACTAGGGATGCACACATCCAGGATTCGGTTCGGGATTAGGCCAAGATTTGGCCTTTTTAAGCAGGATTCGGATTAGCCGAATCCTTGTGATCTGTGATTTGCATATGTAAATTAGCTGTGGTAAGGGAAATCACGTGACTTTTTTTCACAAAACAAGGAAGTAAAAAAACATTATTTTCCTTTCCTGGCCCTAATTTGCATATGCAAATTAGGATCCGGATTAGGTCTGGTATTTGGGATTCCGCTGAATCCCAAAAAGTGGATTTGGTGCATCACTCAATCAAACTGAACCATCACCACAAAATATGGCTCAGGAGTAGGATACAGAACCTTGGAAAAAGCTTAGCAGTAGTAACCCCAATGTCTACCAGAAGCAAGTCACTGCAAAGACATGCAAGATAAAATCCTGCAATGTCAGCAGATTAATGGGGCCAAAACAGAAGTAGTTCACTTCCTGTTTTCTGGTATGATATTTTCTATTTAACTGGGTTTACTTTCTTCATAAGAGGATTGCAGTCACTCTAATACAAGTTATTATTATTATGCTATCCTCCAGCAAATAGTAATGTAAACAACCTAATGTATCTATAGAACCTTTGGAATTGAAAGAAAACTCTGAACTCAAGGAATAAAACCACTCACCTCTATGATGAAAAAAAATGCATATTAATTTTCATGTCACTTGAATTATTCCAGTTTAAATCTCGTTTTGGTACATAAATTGGTGCTTATCAAAGGTTTCCTTACATATTTATATTTCATATACTTTTCCTTTAAATTTCTTTCATCACTCCGATCTTCCTCTGTCTCTTTCATGTTAAATTTAAGTTTGTATTAGGCGTAATGAATAAAACAGCCCATTGACTCTGTACAATGCATGCAATTTGCCCTGTAAGTCAATTACCCCATTTGAACATCAATATTTCCAATAAACTGCACAGTCTGCAAAAGAATATTATTTTCCTCTTTTTTTCCCTTTACATTATTTCTGTCACCTCTGCTTCTGTTTCCTGAAAATCTGCTCTTTAAATTGAAATGTACAGCATTAGGAAGACAGCATGCAATAAACATCACATTACGAAAGTACAATCAAAGGAAAAACAGCCTTGGAGCTCTTAGCTACACCATAATGTATTATTTTTATGCTTTGCATTTAGCATTTAGTTTCTGTTCTTTGGCACCTGCAGAATGAATGTGCGTAAAGCATTAATTTGTTGCAGTGCAGTACATCTTCCACTGGAGGGTTCAGTTGTCCTGAACAAAAAGAAATACTTTTTTCACGTACAAAAAAAACCAAAAAATATTTGTCCTATTTCTGATGTATCTGTGTGCTTAGAAAATGGGATTGATTGTTTGAATGTATGTAATATAAGGGACTTTTTCATTTTTATTTTCATTTGTATGTAGTGTTAAAAACAAAACTCTGTCTTTCCCATCACTAACGGCTTTCTTTGCAATTAATTCCATTGGCACCAAGCAGGCAGCAACCATACTTATATGGCCAGTGAGCTGTCATTTTTTTAATTTAATTGATAGGTCATGGCATATTAGTATAGGCCAAACAGTTTGACTATATGGTAATATGCTTGTTTCAGTATATGATGGTCACGTCTTTAATAGTGTAACCATACACAGAGTACTGGGAACAGAAGCCATGATAAATGTTAAAAGAAGTTTTAATAAACTTACAAGTAACAGTGCTTGCAATGTATGTACAAACTTAAATCATAGAAAGCAGCAGGCAGAGACACCAGAATCAGGCCAACAAGTGCAGTCGAGGGACAGACCAGGAGTCAGAACCAGGGAATCCAGGAACAGGGCAAGGAGGGACACAGCAGTACTGGAACAAGGCAGAGAACTGAAACAGGACTTGGATTCAGGAACAAGGCAGGAAGGCAGGGAGAGTCACAATAACTGGACACAAGATCAGAAGTCACAGGAACCAAATGCTACATCACTGAAACAACTTAAAGGAGAATTAAACTTTTCAAATTCAAATTTCAAATAAAAAAATTTTAAATTAAAAAACCTCTACCCCCCTACCCTACATAGACTCCCCCCTCTCTGCTCTCCCCCCAGCCTAGCTGTTACCCCTGGCAAATTCCTCTAACTGTTTACTTCCCCTCTGTGCAGATTCAGGGCATCAGAGTTCACGGGAGCCATCTTCTTCTCTTCAGTAATCTTTGGGAAAAGAGCAGCATATCAGCACATGATGAGAGCAATGTACCATTTCACAACAACTGTGCATGCTCCACAGAAATTGCCGAAGTGAAAGAAGACCCCAAGCTTACCAAAGAGCCGGAAGATGGAGCCCATGAATCTGCATTGAGGGGTAAGTAAAGAGTTAGGGGCATTTACCAAGTGTAATTGCTAGGCTGGTGGGGAGCTGGGAGGAGGGTCTATGTAGGGTAGGGTTTTTTTTTAAAATAAGGGTTGAATTCTTCTTTAATGACCAAGCACTGAGCAAAAGTCAGGGGCAGGCTTATAAAGGGTCAGGATTGTATATTAAAATACAGATGGGCATAAGAAGATGGGTGGAGAGATAAAGCAGAAGAGAGGAATAAAACAGGAACAACAAGAATGATGAACAAGACAATGGCACAACAGGTAAGTGCACAATAACTGAGCACAGAGTCCAGAGTTTGAAACCCAACAAGTTCTGACAATAACTGTGTATGGAGGGCCTATTGTTGGACCATGAAACTGTAGACACGGGCCTCCCTGCTTCTCTTGATTCCTTTTATACTGCTTCTTTTAATGCTGCCATTTCTGTTCATGTATAGCTTTTCTCTTTTTTTCATTTTAGCTTTTTTAACACTTAATACCCTTTCTTTTCATTTTTGTCTACTTTGATATTCAGCAACTGTGCAGTCCCATTTTATTTCCAAACACATTTTTTACTTCATATCTTTATTTGTTACTTGCTTTCATAGTACTGTCAGGAGCAACAGCCCAATTTCCTGTACGTGATGTTAAAAGTGAATTTCCTCTACAGTGGGGTAAATCACCTGTAGTGTGATCTGTGCTTTTTAGAATGGATGGGCTCCTGTTGGCCCAGGAATAAAATAGTTATAAAAAGGGGAGTGATTCTATAGTTCTTTGTGGATCTACTCCATGGAACTGGTGGGTATAGTTAAGGGTGTGTGAAGCAGAAGGCCTCAATAAGAAGAAGCCTGGTCCCTAAGGTAGGCTGGACACCTTAATAGCAGATGGGACCCTGTCAATGATGACTTTTTATAAGTTACCGGATAGTAAAGGCCATAATGCACTCCTTGAGCCTGTCCTCCAATGTTCTTCGATAAGGAAAGAGAACTGTAATGCTTCAAAACAATTCTGGTCAAATGGTTGAGCTCACTGAGGACATTTTTAGCAAAATACCTGTAAAGATAAAGCAGTATAATTGTAGAACATACTGTAAAAAACCCATCTGACATTTAACATATTTGAAAATGTTTTGAATTAGTTTTTACAAAAGTGTTTCAGCACACCCCGCTGCTGTTATAAATTGGTTTTTTAAAGGTACGTGTTTTTTTGCAATAGGAGTTAAAAAGGAAAATATTACTGGGAACATCGCACAAGTATGACCTATAGCAAAATAAGTGTAACATATTCAAAAGTAGATATGAAGTATTATAATTGCACTACAGTTATACTAATATGTTATTTAATTGAACTATACAGATTTGTCCAGGAACAAATACATACCTTTGTAAACAGCCCTAGCACTCACCATATTACTGTATCTTACCCTGATCTTCTTCCAAATGAGACATTAGAAAATGGTCATTAATTCAAATATACCCTGGTTCCATCCAGTCAGATTGCAGAGCCAGAGATCTTAGCAACTGCACCTCTTGCTTGTCAATCAGCATTGAGGTATTTTAGATATCTTGTTTTATGATTGTATATATTGGAATGGAAAAAAGATATCAATTTGGCTCTTGTTACAAGAAAAACTATATTCTATGCATGAATGAATGAATGAATGAATATCATTGGTTGTGCCACTTGAGTTTGGTTGGCATGCATTCCTGTCACCTATGACGAATAAAAGGAACATTGATCGGATTTGAAAAAAGTGGCCAGAGCGGAGATGTTTACATCTCTACACCTGATTTATTTATCAATCAAACTCCAAATAATTCCACAAACTCATTTGACACATCAGCAATGCAACAACTGTTTTACCATGCAAAATAAAATAGCTTCATGGCACTTCTTAAGTATTTGTTCAATGGAATGGCCTTCTATGTTGTACTCTACTCCATTTCTATGTAGCCAAGTCTACCATAGTGTAAACAGAACATATTTTAACACAATGCCATTATCTAAGCTCTGAAAAAACTGGCGACCACTTAAGTGTCAACCCCCAAATTAACATGATACTTGAGTTTTATATTCAAAGGTTTGTCTATGTCTCAAGTCATAAATATATAGTGGAAAATCCTTCACTCATAATTCTTAAGTCTAAATAGGTGGACTCCCAGAGTATCCAACCTTTTCCCTGGTTCCATCTCCTTTGTGTGGAACAGCTCCTCTTCACAAGAGAAACAGCCTTAATGGATAATAATTCTTTGTCCTTTTCCCAAAATGCTTTTTATTGGGTTTCAAACAAATTTTTCATTTTAGTACACTTCATATAAGAGTTTGGGGGGGGGGGGCATTTTCATTATATATATTTCCCTTTGCATTGTAGTTTCGGTCTATTCTTGATTGGTTCAATCTTATACCAACCATTGTCCACAATTCTTTGTTCTTTAGTTGATAAATGAAGGCATAGCACAGATGCCAAAAATATTTAAACTACAACTGGTGTAGTTTTTCCTAAACCATGTTGGGACATCAAATATTAGTTAAACTGCAGTTCAAAACACTGTTGCCATTCATTATACTTTTGTTGAGTTTGTCTTGACTAAAGCTGGTTATACACTGGCCAATACTAGTCATGGTGCACTGACATATGAGGAAGTGAAGTGCACTTCCTCCTCATCTTCTGATAAGGAATGACCAGAGCAATAAGAGGATGGTTATATTGTGTGTGGCCCCCCTGTCTATTTGGCCCTTGGGTGTGGGTACCTGATCAGCCCATGTGTGGCTGACAAGGGTGCATTTTGGATGGTAGGTGCATAGAAGGAGTAAATAAGGCATACACAAGATTTGTATAGTATGACTGCTACATTATATGCAAGTCAATGTTTCTTTCCAGTTGCATACAATTTGTTGATAAGTGACTCCCTAGTTGTTTTCGCTATCCTTTAGTGTAAAGAAAACTATAAACACATTTTGCATCATTACATCCTTTCTTATATAACTCAAATAATTAGCAAACTTAATTTACTCTGAATTTTTTTTTTTCAATAATTGGCTTCATTTATCTCCCCGTTTCGCAGTAATCGAGCCTGGCTCTGGTCTGATTGCATTTGAAGTAATTGCGGTAACTGTTACCAGGTGTGAATCTGCCAATCTAGTGTCTGTTAAGCAGTTTAACCGTCTGATTGAAACCATGTAACCAGGCAGCTTTGTACCTGTATATCCATTTGTGCAGACCTCCCAGCAGGATAACCATTTTAAGTACGGTGTCTAAATTAGACAGAATTGGGCTGCAGCAAAACAAGAATGAGCAAAAATAAAGCTCGAGAGGCAAAGCCTGAGCAATTTACACAGTGGAAAATCAACAAGCAAACAACTTTCTTCTCTACTTCTCTACAAAAAAAACGACTTTTTGAAATTTTCCTCTCCAATAGTATTTTCCTCATTCCTCATAAAATCGACTTATAAATCCCTTTTTCTGTACCTCACGCCACTGGTTTCACCACAAACTCCTCTAATTCTATTAAAGTCATACTAATATTATTAACATCAACCTTTTGTATATTTTATTTGCTCTATTGTTCTTGTTAAAGGGAACCTAAGGTTATTTCCCTAATGTCCCTTGTTGACCCTGCTGCAGCCACTTGGTATACGGTCACACATACAATTTAATGTAGCACTTGGAGATGTGAAGGGTTAACTATTGGGCAAATACAATAACTCTTTAAAACAACTGGAAAAGCATTTTTATTGTCTTACCCTGCATGATATTTATCATGCTGGGTAAAAAGTGGGGCGAAGCATTAATGGTGATGTTGCCCAGAGCAACCAATCAGCAATTAGATTTTAACAGTTAGAAAACAAAAGCAATGCTCTGATTGGCTGCTATGAGCAACATCATCTGTAATGTTTCACTCAGCATGATAAATAGACCCAACTTTATCTAACAAAGAACATTATCTCTAGGTCTAGCTCATGGCTTGGTAACTTCTTCCAAGTCATCCAATATCTTGTATCTAATCATAACAAAATGATTATAATGGTAAAAACTCATACAATAAAATTTCACAGCGGCTACTGAAGCAGGGCGAACACCCAAAACATTACAGCACTAGCCATTGAGTGCTTGGTCATTTTGTTGCACATGGGAGTGGTGATGACCTCTCTAACCAGCACCAGGCAGCTCTATCAAGCTGGGGGAAAGAGGAAGATTGCTTTTCTAAAAACACATACAGTCAGGATGCAGACATTTTCTTGTCTTTGATCCTTATGAATAGCCTAGATAATTTCAAAGTGGAGAATCAAAAACTGTAATATAATGTATTTATGTTTTGTTTTTGCTCAGGTAATCTTGATTAGAAAATATATCAGTAGTGCTGAGCAAATCTGTCCTGTTTCACTTCGCGTTATAAGTTTTTGGCAACTTTTTTCTCCAGATGCATTAGTCTGTGGACATTTTTTCTTACAGTGACTTTTTTCATCAGATGCATTAAAGTCAATGGGCATTTTTTCTAAAGGGTATTTTTAAGCAAAAACATTTACACATTGAGAAATTTGAAAATTCACCACGAGTCCATGGCTGGTGAATTAATACCCTCATCGCTATATATGAACTGAAATCTTTCATTTAATTTTCTCTGCATATGCTGCTTAGCATCAAGTCAGTGCCTGACTCTTACTGATCCATCTGCCAAAGGATAGTACATATGGAAGCTTATTTCCCTACAGTTATGAACTTTAATCATGATTATTAAAAACACCTGGAATTGCAGCATATCTTAACAGCCAACGTGTTCCACAATGGAGGTAGAGTATGAACAAAGGTAGATCTTTTGAGCAAGCCCAAATAATGTTTATTTTAAAGGGTGCACAGGGCACCAATTGTTCTATATACACAACATCAAAGATGTGTCAAGTGAAGTTAATTTTTCATATTTTCTTAGACAGACGTAACTGTAAAGCCTCCTTATGCCATGGTAGCTGGGTTTGAACTCATATTGGTTTATTCATCATAAAACACACTCTTTTTAAGCAACTCATACGGGAGAGCACAAAAATCTTTAGAATAAAAAAAAAAGAATTATAGAAGAGTATGTTAGTGAAACTGTAAATAGGGAAAACTCCATAGGTGGTTCCCTTTCATCCCCTACTACCTGTAGAGAAGCCTGATTACAGTAAAATGAACAACATAAGAAAAATGGTTAAAGCACATCAAACAAAACTATGTCCATATAATGACAAAAGAAATCCATCTGAAGGAGCTGTTGATTTCCCTAAGGCAACTCACCATTCATTGTCAAGTAATTTATACTTAGAAACCAAAAAAAAAGACAAAAATTGTAAATACATCTTCAATTTATTCTGTTTTTTTCTAAAAATAATTCCCCCCTTTTGTAAATGTCAAATGGAATTCTCATTTAAACTGCTACCTCGAGTAAAATATGAATAGATGAGAATTTTAATTGATTTAATTCAAGTGCAATGTAAGTAAGCACAAAGGTTATAGACAAAGAGCAGCCTTCCATTGTGATCATATAAAATGTTTAGTCAGGCAGGCAATGAAATAAAACCTACCAATAGGATGCATTACCCTGTGAAAAGGAAAACATGAATTTAAAGTGTCTACATCAACTCCTTCATTTAGTTGAAATAAAATTCAAGGGACTGCGCCGCTCGTCAGTGTTTGGGCGAGAGGAACGTTCCAGCGCTATTGTAAATGAAAGGCACAAATCTACATTTTCCTCCATCTCGCAAATTAAAACCGGGCTTTTTTAATTTCGTCAGCTCACAGGGGGCTTGAATATTTCTCCAGTTCAGCATGAAAGGTCTTAAATGGTGAAGAAATGGGTTATTTTTTGTATGAAATTATAATGTATTAAAGACAGAGCAGTATGTGAATTCATGAATTCTATAAGCAATGTTCTAATCTTGTTTCCTAGCAATGGAACTTGAATCGGCTCCTATACCCCCCCTCCTTACTTATCAAGGCAGGATCAACATTCTGCATCCTTTGAACAGTCTGAGATTTGATTTCATCCCACAGAGCAAATGGTTTGCAGTAAATATAGTTTCTTGTGTTGCGTACCGCTACTTATTGAACCTGCTGCACTTTGCAGGGCATGAGTTACTTGCGCCATAGAACAGAACACTTTGCTGTGTACATAGATATATAATTATCTGAATATATGCCACAGACATTGCCTCTTCTCTGTTTGTCCCAATATTAACAATTTTGTTGTCTATTTAAAATGATACTGATACATATAGTATAGGTGAATGCCGACAATCTTTTCTTTAATTTCTTTAATAGTGCCAAACTTCACCCTGACAGTCTTATTATTTGTTAGGAATAAACCCTGTACTTGGGTTTTTTTGAATTTCTGGTTTGGGCTTGATAATAATTATAATAGCTATTAACTGAAGTCATGTGACCTCATGCATTAAATGGGAACTAAACCCTAAAAATGAATGTGGCTAAAAATGCCATATTGTATATATCATACTAATTGCACCAGCCTAAATTTTCAGCTTGTCAATAGCAGCAATGATCCAGGGCTTCAAACTTGTCACAGGGAGCCACCATCTTGGAAAGTGTCTGTGACACTCACATGCTCAGTGGGCTCTGAACAGCTGTTGAGAAGCTAAGTTTAGGGGTTGTCACTTATTATCCAGCAGAAAATGAGGTTCCCTGGCTGTAATATAAGCTGATGCTACAGGGCTGATTATTAAAGTGGACCCGTCACCCAGACACAAAAATCTGTATAATAAAAGTCCTTTTTAAATTAAACATGAAATCCAAATTCAAATTTTTATTAAAGCATCCATAACTGTTTTAAGCTCATTTAAAAATCTCAGCTGTCAATCAAATATTGTCTGCCACTCCTCTATGCCTTAGGCATAGAGGCGGGGCAGATAATTACTTTCACTTTCCATTCAGCACTTCCTAGATGTCACTGCTCTCCACACTTACCCCCCCCCATTCTCTTAACCATTTAATTGTGTAGCCAGGACATGGGGATAGACATCAGGTCCCCCATTCTGGTGCCCAAACAAGATTCTGAGATGATGCAAGGCTTGTCTTAATAACAGTGTCCACAAAATGGCTCCTGCCTGCTTGCTATAATTATGAATTCCCAGACTGAAGAAAACAAGATTAAAATAATTTATATAGTGTAAATAAAGTTCATTTTGCTTGACTAATGTGATGAAATAGTATTTTGAATATTTTTTTGGGGTGACGGGTCCACTTTAAATTCTGATTCTAATTGCACTGGTTTATGTGCTGCCATCTAGTAATTATCTGTATTAATGACTAATCAGCCTTATATTGTGACATTTCTATTCTATTTGTACTGTATATTGTGAGTGGGTCCCTAAGCTCAGTAAGTGACAGCAGCACAGAGCATGTGAATCATTGAATCAGCAGAAAAGAAGATGGGGAGCTACTGGGGCATCTTTGGGCTGGTACACAAGCACAAAACATCATGTACAACATTTCTAGCTTACTTCTTTAGTTAAGCTTTAATTCTCCTTTAAAGGAGAAGTAAAGCTGAACTAAAGAAGTAGATAGAAATATTGTACATTATGTTTTGCATTTGCTATTGACAAGCTGGAACCTGTCACCCAGACACAAAAATCTGTATAATAAAATGCCACTGCTCCCCACACATTCCCTCAGTTCTCTTAACCATTTAATTGTGTAGCCACAACATGGGGATAGACATCGGGTCCCCCATTCTGGTGCACAAACAAGATTCTGAGATGATGCAAGGCTTGCCTTAATAACAGTGTCCACAAAATGGCTCCTGCCTGCTTGTTATAATTATGAATTCCCAGACTGAAGAAAACAAGATTCAAATAATTTATATAGTGTAATTAATGTTCATTTTGCTTGACTAATGTGATAAAATATGATTTTGAATAATTTTTTGGGGGGACGGATCAACTTTAAGCTGGAGCTATAAGTTCAGTATATAACATATGGTATTTTGGGCCATATACATTTTTAGGGTTTAGTTCCTCTTTAACTACCAGCCCTCCCATTACTGTTGAACAACAATAATATCCTGATTCATAGGTTTATAGCACAGTCAACTAACTTACAACTCAGAACTTTACTGGCTCTTAAACCTCTTGTTTATCAAAGCTACATGATAATCTCTGGTGTAGTAGCAGTTCCTTGTTGGACTTAAGCACCTAAAGGACAAGTAAGGGAATAGGGGCACTTAGTTTGTTGATGATGTGTAGTCCACTTTAAGTGTAGGCATGGCCTTTGGTGGTTGTGGAAATTCCCATTGATGTAGCAATGTCAGGTGGTTTCTTTCTAATGTAATATAAGGTAGGGGAAGTGGTTATGTGCAGTCTCTTGAACCCTCCTTATGAATAACAGAGGATGGTGTTACCTGTGGTAGAGAAGGTCCTAGTTAAGGAAGCCATAGAGTAATTGAGTACTATGGTTTAACTCAGAGACTAAGGTGAATGAGGTCTAGTTATGATTGGATAAATCCTAAATAGAGAGAGAGAGATTTTATTGTACACATATATAAACTATTTGTCATTACAAAAATCATGAAACCAACTTATTGGCTCTCTTTCTTAAAAGGACCCTCACAGGTAATTCTAAACTATTGTTTGTGTGTGATGTACTCCAAATGGGCAAGATGCATGGGTCAAGTCTGAACCATCCACATTTATCTGTGAGATGATTTACTCCATTGGTGTACATTAGTGGTAAACTGGTAGTCCATGGCATCTTCCAATTGTGAAAACCACATAATTGTGTCATGTATAGCCATTGGCCATAACTGTATATGCACCCTAAACCCAGTTTATTTTCTTTGTACAGTTATGGAATCCCCTATCCAGAAAGTTCCAATTTATGAGAAGGTCATCTGCCATAGACTCTAATTGAATAAAATAATTAAAACATTTAAATGATTTCCTTTGTCTCTGTAATAATAAAACAGTACCTTGTACTTGATCCCAACTAAGCTATAATGAATCCTTATTGGAGGCAAAACAATCCATTTGGGTTTATTTAATGTTAAAATAATTTTTTAGTATTATTAAGGCATGGAGATGAAAATTATGGAAAGATCCCTCATCTGGATCATCCAGGTCCTGAGCATTCTGGACAACAGGTACCATGCCTGTTAAGTTAAAATGAGTTGTCAATCGGCACCTACTTCACTGGGGGAAACTCCAAACTAAAGCTCCAATTTCCATAGCATGTGGGGTCTGCACATTGTGACTGATGCTGCATACACAACGACATGGAAAAAAATATCTCCAATTAATATCCATTGCATGTATCTTCATCAGTTGCCCTCAATTTATTTAGCAATTGAGACTTACTGTTCAATTACCACCTCCTTAATGCCACATACCCTAATTCGTCAATAAAGCTGGATCTGTAATCCTGTCACACCTGTGCCTAATACATCGTATTTACTGCTCTCATATATACAGCCATTCTCCTTTGTGAAAATTGATGCCCATCAAATGCAGTTAGAGCCTGCATTAAAGTGTCATTTCACAAAATGGAAAGGCTATTTGGTAAATGGTGTCTCTCTGAAAGACTTTTTTTTTTTCTTTTTTTTTGTTCCAGATGATATTTTCAATCGAATGAAACAATTCTTTTTAATGCTGTATGTTCTAAATGATTCAGAGTGTTTAGAGCTAATTATTTTAATGCATTTAACTAAGAGTCTCTATGCAAATGGCATCTCAAGTGGAGGCGTTGAATGCAGGGATACAAATTTCTCTTGATACTCTGACTTTTATAAAACTATAGGGGTTGCACTAGAAGGCCGCAACTGTTCAAATTATTGGCATTTATTAAAGGTACTTTCACAATCCTTCCACTTCTTAGTTGAGCTATGCACTATTGCCTCTGGGCGCTACTCACAACTGGAATGTGGGGGTAAATCTATGAATCCCATGGCGTGTGCAAAATGCCAATGTTATGTTTATGTTTATGTCATAACATAGTACGTTAGGCTGAAAAAAGACTCACGTCCATCAAGTTCAACCTTTTTTACTTTTTTTTTAACTGCCTAACTGCCAGTTGATCCAGAGGAAGGCAAAAAACCCCATCCAAAGCCTCTCCAATCTGCCTCAGAGGGGGAAAAAATTCCTTCCTGACTCCAAAAAGGCAATTGGACTAGTCCCCGGATCACTTGCTAAAAAGCCATCCAACCCCTTCTTAAAGCTATCTAATGTATCAGCCAGTACAACAGTTTCAGGGAGAGAATTCCACATCTTCACTGCTCTCACTGTAAAAAACCCAATAGACCCAATAGGCTGGTTTTGATTCCAATAAGGATTGATTATATATTAGTTGGGATCATGTACAAGCTACTGTTTTATTATTACAGAGAAAAAAGAAATCATTTTAAAAATCTGGATTAGTTGGATATTTTGATTCAGATATTTCTGGATAACAGGTTTAAAGGTAACAGATTCCAAACCTGTAGAAGTTCTGTAACAACTCACCCTGGTGGTCTAGTGGGGGGATGGCAGGGATGCCTGCTGCCCACTCAGCGGGATGCCCGCCACATCTTTCTTCAAGCACCACTTCCAAAGAGCATGTGTGGCGTACTTCTGGGTTATTTAAAGGCGCAGGCTCACTGACTGACTGGTGCCTTCCTGTGCTAATAAGCTAATAAGCTTCTGATTCTGTTTATCCGTTGTGATACCTGCCTGTATCTGAATATCCTGATTTCTGGAATCCTGACTAGTGATGGGTGAATTTATTCGCCAGGGGCGAATTTGCGGCGAATTCCCGCGATTCGCCGCTGGCGAATAAATTTGCGAAATGCCAGTGAAATTTTGCCTGGCGAAAATTCACCAAAAAAAACAAGTCGCGCGTCGTTTTTGGCGTGACACGTGCCGAAAACGACTTGACGCGCTGAAAGCGCGCGACTCGTTTCGCTAATTTTTCGGATAAGCGAAACTGGGGAGATTTGCCCATCACTAATCCTGACCTTGCTTGGTAATCAACTCTTCTGTCTCCACAACCCTTCTGATTGACTTCCTGGTTTGACCTTAGCCTGATATCTGACTCTGATTCTGCCTAACCCTCCTAATTGACTTCCTGGTCTTGACCCTTACCTGCCTGACTACGATTGTTCTCCGCCTGCCTCGATCCGGCTTGATCTGACTTGTGCCAGCACTTTAGGAGGGAACTGCTTTCTGGCAGGCTGTTCCTTCTCAATATAACTGAATGGAATGCAGTGGGACATGGACTTTTACTATTGAGTGCTGTTCTTAGATCTACCAGGCAGCTGTTTTCTTGTGTTAGGGAGCTGTTATCTAGTTACCTTCCCATTGTTCTGTTGTTAGGCTGTTGAGGTGGAAAAAGGGAGGGGGGATATCACTCCAGCTTGCAGTACAGCAGTAAAGAGTGACTGAAGTTTATCGGAGCACAAGTAACATGACTTGGGGCAGCTGGGAAACCAACAATATGTCTAGCATTCTGGATAACAGGCTCCATACCTGTAGCTGGACTTTACAATGGAAACTCTAAGGCAAAAGGGTGGTTTCTCTGATGGAAGAGAAATATAAAAAACTGCCCTTGCCACATCCCATCAACAATAATGGGTACCTGGAGGTATCAAAATTCCAAATTGAAATTTGAATTTTCACTTCGACCCTTGATAAATCTGCCCTAAGAGCTGAAAAAAACTTCTTGTGCCAGTAGTGTACAGCTTGCAGTCAGTGGGACTTGCCATGGGTGTTTTAAGCTGTTTGACCACCGGTGGCACAGGATCGGTTAATTCAATCTTTATTCGAAAAATAACATTTCTGTTAACTCTTTTTTGTGTACTTCAGTGAATAACACTTTTCAAAAAACGCAGTTTTCACGCCAGATTTCACAAAAGTTTGGAATACAATAGATTATGAGTAGTGTGAATAATGCGGATATCGTGAAGATGAAAACATACATAGGGGAAAGCGTATATTTTCCTTTCTTACAGCAGCCCCTTCTATACTGCATTGTTAAACCTTTCTCATGTTTCATCATGGCATGTATATAAAGTAGCTGAAAGCTGACTCAAGTTATGCTCCTGTTTGCTCGAGCTTCAGCATCTCCATAATTTAGCATAATGCATAAGTCTGTCAGCCAAGCCTGAATTCTGCTAGGAGCAATATTTGTGCATGTCCTCACTGCTTACAGGGAATATTCTTGGATTATATGCCTGGAACACTGATTCTACAAGAATTTTAGATAGAGAGTCATAAGTCAAAAAATGCATGCGAGGGCTTTATGCTGCCAGGGCCGATGTCAGTGTTTTGGTGGATGCGCTGCCGGGAAAGAATTCCTCTTCCATTCCAATCTTTGTGACCTAAAAATGCATAAACTGATATATGCAGATGTACACAAAGGCAGTGTAAGGCTTTGACTGGATTACAAAATTCCCTAGGAGCGTTTTTATATTACATTTAAAATAGGGATTGTAGTATATGTATTTTATATATTTATTAAGCTATAGAATCATAATTTGCTCGTCTGTTTACTAACAAACAATATGATTCTGCAGAAATTTCCCTCAAAATTACTTTTTAAATAATTAAAACATGTATTGTAGTGATGGGCGAATCTGGGGCGATTTGCTTCGCCGAACTTCTCAGGAAAATCGTAAAACGGAGAAAAATTCATGAAATGATGTTTTGGACACGGGCGTCCATTTTTGGATGCTGGTGTCTATTTTTGGACGCTGGAACACATTCGCTGTTAAAAATGTTCTGGCGTCCAAAAAATACGGGTGATGGCATTGAAAAAATGAATACCCGCGTCCGTTTTTTTGATGCCGTTTTTTTTATGCCGTTTTTTTTCCTCCAGGCAAATTTTTGCTGGCGTTTCTTGAATTTATTCGCCGGCTGCAAATCGTGGGAATTCGCCTTGAATAAATTCACCCATCCCTAATATTTAGAAATTCCTTTAGGACTAACAGGGCAGCTGCCTAAATAAGTAAACATTTAACATTGATCCTCAATTCCCCACCCATATACCGAGGTTACTCTCCAGAAACGCGTTATACAGAAAGCTCCAAATTACAGAAAGGCGACTTCTCAAAGACTCCATTTGACTCAAATACAGGTATGGGACCTGTTATGCAGAATTCTCAGGATGTGGTGTTTTCCAGATAAGGGAACTTTCTGGAATTTGGATCTTCATACCTTAAGTCTACTAGAAAATCATGTAAACATTAAATAATGCTGGTTTTGCTTTCAAGAAGGATTAATTATATGTCTGGATCAAACTCAATGTACTTTTTTACTATTATTGCAAAGAAAAAGAAAATTATTATAAAAAATTTGGATTATTTAGATAATATGGAATCTATGGGAGACAGCTTTTCTGTAATTCAGAGTTTTCTGGAAAATGGGTTTCCTGATAATTAAAATGTTTAAAAATTATTACCTTTTCCATGTTAATAATGAAGCAGTACCTTGTACTTGATCTCAACAAAGACGCAATAAATCTTTATTGGATGCAAAACAATTCTATTGGGTTTTATGAATGTTGAAATGGGTTTTAAGTAGACTTAAGGTATAGAGATCCAGATTACGGAAAGGTTCCTTATTGAGAAAACCCCAGGTCCCAAGCATTCTGTAAAACAGGTCTCATACCTGTAGTAACTCATTACTACTTTAGGTTCCTGCCAAACTGTAGAATAATTTAATTTAAACATTTGATAATTTTGCAGTAAAAAATTCTATTCACTAAAAGAGCTTGCATCAAAAACAGTTTCACAGAGCGTCAGTGCACTTGCGTCTAAAGAATCAGGAGCAGACATCATTTTGATGCAGAATGAATACCAAAAGACCAACTGCATCTGATTTTCATTAGAAGTACAAGTAACAAAATTGTGTCAGGCACAACACCACTTTGCCATTTCACCCCAAACATTATCTTGGATTTAGTAAACCTGCAAATGCCAAAAAAAAAATAATTTTCAGCCATGTGTGAAAATATCACCGGAATTGTCACATTTCAGTTAATTGATTCTTTCCTTGTCATTTAATAAGCAGGTTACCATTTACTTCTTGTATTGATCAGTATTTGTATGTAATCTATTTTCTCTTGAACAACCCTAAGGAATATGTTGGTGGTTTGGAAATATTTGATCTTAAATGCATTGTTTGATTCTTACGTATGACAAGACCTTCAAACATACTTTTGCGTGGGGTTCTTTGGTGTAAACATAGACTTTGTAAATGCACGAATCACCATTAAGAATAGGTGGGGTTTGAGCACAAGTAACACACCAACTCATGAGTTTAGCTCCTGGGTACACACGTGGCATTTTTAATCAGAAAAAAAAAAACTTCTCTGAAGGACCCAGGACCATTTTATTAAGCCCCAGTAAAAAGATTTACAGGTCAAGCAGAAGAAAACTATCTCTCTCGCCTATGTAGCTAGGGTTGCCACCTGCTATTCATCGTTCTTCATCATATCATTTATTCTGGTGCTGTGTGTGCTTTTGCCAATGAAGGGCACCAACAATGTATTTACCCTTCCTCCTGGCAATAACCCTAAAGTTGTAGCAAATTTCAGCTGGGATGGGATGCCATTTGCATGTTCTGAGTATTCTCCTGGCAGTTAAATAACTAGCCAATGAAGGGTCTTTGTTCTATTCTTTAAAGAACCAAAGCACATATGTGCTCTCACTCTATCTCTCTCCTGTGCAGTCAGATGGATGAAGACTAGAGCCTGGGCAGAGGTAGGTCCAATAGATGAAATCAGTGTGAGGATATCTGTGTAATAGCTCACTCTACTTGTAAGAGTTAGGATTATGGTAATTAGTGAGCAGTCTGATGCTCCCACCAGGAAAGTATGAGGCATGGGAGTCTATTTATCAACAGTCTCATTTACATGGTTTTAGGAAGCACTCACAATTAACAATTAGGGGCAAATTTACAAAATTCACGTGAAGAGATTGAAGTTCGATCGAATTCGATCGAATATCGATCGTACGATTTTTTCAGATATTCGAATATGCAAATTTGGCCTCTTCGATCATCGAATATCGAATTATTGAATAGATTGAATGATCGGATATCCCATAATTCGATCATTCGATGATCGAAGGATTTCAAATTTTAAAATCCTTTGAATGCCTACTTCGCCAGATTGAACCTACCGAATAACAATAGAAGCCTATGGGAACCCCCCCATAGGCTTCTTTTGCTAAGACTTGCTCGAATACCATTCGTATTTTAGGTGAGTTTTAGTAAATTTGCCCCTTAATGTCATTAGATTTATTGCAAAATCCCAAAAAAAGTATGATTAGAAAATTATGCTCAACAATGCGCTAATTCCTCCATACAAATGCCTTGGATAATTCCTAGAGAAGGAAACCTCTAAAAGTCCTAATCGATTTAGCTTAGTCCAAAAAGATCAGCACATCTTCCTTTGGCTTCTACAGGACCTCTACAACTTTTGCCAGGTTTTTACACTAAAATGTTTCCTATATAAGTTCTACTTGGAGGTCTTTTTGCTTGTGGTTGGACCTTTTTTTTTATCATCCACAGGATTGGGACTCAAGTGAACAGACTTAGGGGCAGATTATTCCTAAGTAAGTTCCACTTGTAGGGTTTTTTGCTTGTGGTTGGACCGACTGACTACTGGACATGATCTGGACAAACACATCTGGAAGTTCCATCCGTGAGTAATGCTGCTCATTTGTATTGTACTATATATACCTGTCCCCAAGAGATCTGCTCTATATTCTATAATTTAGAAAGGCTTATAAATTGTTGTAAGAAACACTGTTGCCCTTTCCTTTATCAATGCTGTGATTTATACTTTTACTCTACCTTTCCTTCACCATTACACAAGAGTCCTGTCTCAAATCATGGGTCACATGTAGGTGGGTTGTAGGGAGTTGCTATATCATGCCATTTACCATGTACTTGTAATGGGTAGTTAGTTTAATAAGCTAGTATGGATAAATTCACTTGATTGAGAGAAAAGCTGCTGCTTTCTTTAAAGGGAAACTGTCGTGGGAAAACTTGTTTTTTTTAAAAAAAAAACGCATCAGTTAATAGTGCTGCTCTAGTAGACTTCTGCACTGAAATCCATTTCTCAAAAGAGCAAACAGATTTTTATATATTCAATTTTGAAATCTGACATGGGGCTAGACATTTTGTCAATTTCCCAGCTGCCTCGGTCATATGACTTGTGCCAGTACTTTAGGAGGGAACTGCTTTCTGGCAGCCTGTAGTTTTTCCTTCTCAATGTAACTGAATAGTATGCAATGGGACATGGGTTTTACTATTGAGTGCTGTTTTTAGATCTACCAGGCAGCTGTTATCTTGTGTTAGGGAACTGTTATCTGGTTACCTTTCCATTGTTCTGTTGTTAGGCTGCTGGGTGGGGGAAAGGGAGGGGGTGATATCATTCCTACTTGCAGTACAGTCGTAAAGAGTGATTGAAGTTTATCAGAGCACAAGTCACAGGACTTGGGGCAGCTGGGAAATTGACAAAATGTCTAGCCCCATGTCAGATTTCAAAATGAAATATAAAAAAATCTGTTTGCTCTTTTGAGAAATTGATTGCAGTGCAGCATTCTTCTGGAACAGCACTATTAACTGATGCATTTTGAAAAAAAAATGTTTTCCCATGACTGGATCCCTTTAAAAACTGTAGAAGTAAAACACCCACTTAAGCTTATCTAGTCATTTGCATTGTACAGCCAAACTAGTCTTATAATCCATGATGATCCTGATTATCTAAGTTTTCCTTTTAGTCTTTTATAAATCTTGCATAACACTGTCAACTTAGGAGTCGACAGGTCCTAGATATATTAAGTGCAAATATCTCAAGATACATTGACTGGGATGCACATGTAAAGGCAAGACTTTCCTCCATACGGAATTTGTTGTGATCTGACTGCTATTCCAAGTCCCAGTGCATTTTGAACTGCATAAAGTTTAAATTGAGTAGAGGAAAGTAACTTGGGCTTTCTAAAGAGGCATAAAAGAGGTATAATTTTATGTCTTGAAATATATATGGGTGAATTCACTAAAGAGTGCAACTTCGCCATCGTCACATCATAACACTTCGTCAGGTGTAGATTTGTCAGGACAATGCTAATTCACTAAAATGCAAAGCCTATCACCCTGTAAAAATTAAAAGTCAGAAGAGTGAAGAGTCAGGTATCAAAGTCAGGACAGTTCATACTAAGTCAAATTACTTAGTTGGAATTGTTTTGACTTTGGTACCTTGTGCAATTCATTAAATGGTTCATGAATGCATTTTTATAATAATGATTATCAGGACTGGACTGGGATTCAAAATAGGCCCTGCCATTCCGCCTACAAAGAGGCCCAAACAGCCCCCACCAGCCCACTTAATAGTCACTTTCTATGGCAACATACAGCAGCCCCTCTGGCATTTGCCTGAACCCACAGATTACCAGTCCACGGCCTGATGATTATGTTTTATGATGATGATGTTTGACTTCTGGTTACCAGTGTTTTGCCTGTTCTTGGCAGCAGTTTTTCTGCTGCCTGCCCTGATCTATTCCTCACCCTACCCAGGGTTCAGGGAGGCCCTGATATACATTCTGCACCATTATTTAGTCTTTAAAAATTCTTTGATTAATCTTTGGGAGCATGTTTGTGTATGTTCTTGGTAGTTTATTAAAGAATTTAAAATGGAATAGACATATACTCTATTTCCAGTAAGACATGTCTTATAGGACTCATGCTATTATTTAAATTTTCAGTGTTCATGTAACACCAGATCTGCTGAAAATAATCATTTCTGTACATAAGAATGATCTAGTCTCTAAGAGAATGACTGACAACTGATGAAATGAAAACATTAGAGTCTGTTTGAAAATAAATACTTACAGTGCAGAATTTACCATATTTGCATGAAGGATTACTGGAAAGAGGAAACATTATGATTCATTTATCTGTTATAATACTGGCTCAATGTTTCTTTTTCCTGATTGGATTGAATTCCTTCCATACTAAAATAGTATTTTATCACTCAATATCTAATGAAAAAGTAGAACAGGAATAGGATTCTATTACAGCATGCTGCTTCTTTCAGAGGGGGGTCATTTTATAAGTTCTTGTTATACCTAATAAAATACGAGATGTTTAAAGGACAATCATCAACTGCATCACTTGTCTCATGGTGTAATTTACAGTGGGTTCTTAAAACTCCTTCTGGATCACTATTCACTAGGATGTGGTTACATACGGATCTCTTTCTCTCAGATGGAGCCATTGCATATGCACAATGGTGCAGAAGGAGTATAAGGGGTGCCTAGAACAAGGCATATTTTGGGTGCTCCTTCAAACAGGCAAACCAGAACATTCAGTTCAGAGCAATAACTGTACGTACATTTAATAGACAGCAACCACAACAGTTGGGGATAGGAACGCTGTGTTATGTATCTGGCCAGAGGTTCAGCAGCCCTTCCAATTTGTTAGGCCTTCTTTTGAGTGTCAGTGGCACTATACATGCTTAGTATGGTCAGGGCAGCTATTAACAAGAGTCCCAAAAATTGTGCCCCCAATAATAGTAAACCAATAATTAAGAAAAAAATTTAAAATTTTATTAGGATTAGGACATATCTAATATGTCCTAATAAAATTTAAAATGTTTTTAAATTATTGGTATACTATTATTGGAGGGACACATTTTTTGCCATGGACTTTGCACCTCGGGACTGGAGTTATCTGTGAGCATACCCAACAGAGCTTACTTATTTTTTTGTTTTTAACTTATGTTTGTATTTTTTTTGGCAGTACCTATTATTATTATTATATTACCTTATATATATATATATATATATATATATATATATATATATATATTACATTTTTGCCTTTCAGCACTACCATGTATGCAGATATTAAGAAGCTTAACTAAGGGTTCATTGGAAATCATCACGTAGAATTTGAGGCTTGCCTGTAAAAGAAACTGCTGTTATATGGCTAATTTCAAATTATGATGCAGAATAGAATGTTTTATGAAATACCATTCAAATTTGTATTTATTACTTATCCATCTGCTATTAGCCCATCAAATAGACTCTAGAAACACCAACACAATCTACCAACCCAATGGGGCTACTCTAAACTCATCAACTATCTTTTACCTTTGGCAAACACTATACCTGGCACACAGATGTCTTATCCTATTTACCATCTTGCACAAAGAAGGATTCAGTACACTTACAATTCAGAAGGACACTCAGGAAATGACTCTGGCTGAGCTGTATCTGACAAAGGGCATGGTAATCAATAACACCCACAACATCTGGTTTTCTTAGGTCCCATTTTCTCCTCTACTTCACATAATCTTATTCTATACCAACTTGGGTACACATTGCCATATCCTTACACAATAAGAGAGTGGAGATGGCAATAAATATTAAAAAATATGGTGGAGATCCTAAAATCAGGCATTGCAGTTGGGTCCCACTATTTCCATCCAGGGACATTAAGACATTTAACCTTTTGGACATTTTTCCACCAGCTGAACCAGTCAGTAGAATAAGTAAACTGTTCACCTTTACTCGTCACCTGTGCTGCGTCGCTAACCACCTTAAAATCTCGATTGCACTAGGTCCTAATGATGGGTTTAAGAGCTAGCACTCCAGAAACTTCTCTCTCAAAATGCTGACTTGCTCCCATAAAGTATACACTTGCAAAACTGCAATTTCTATGCAGTGAAATGTTAAACTAACATTTAAACTGATTTAAAAAGAACATTCAGGCTGATCAGCATTACAATTTACTTTAGTTCCCCTTTCTGAGTATTTACTGCATTATACTGAATTTATTTTGCAAGAGTGGAGAGGCCAGTACGGTTGGCTTTAACTTTTAAATTTGTAGTTTAGATTTATGGGGTGGCGGAAGCTGAATGATTTGCCGACTGCAACAAAGGAAAAATCCAAATTACAGGCATGTGGCCAGAAGAGACCATCTATGAAGGATATTTAAAATTTAAATTTAGCATATTTAGGAAATTTTATTACAAACTTTAAAGTAAACATAAAAATGGTATTAAGGATTTGAAGGGAAGTATGCAAAATTTTGTTAACTCCTGCCTGTCCCAGTTATATTTGTCTCCCTGAAGGATCCATTAGTCTGTTGGAAAAATCAGGCAGAGACAGGGTAGAACTGCATTCCTAACCATGCTCAATAAATGGAGCACAGTGCACACCTTGCCGCACATATTTTTTTAGCTTCACCCGATAGGGGGGTGGGTCTGGTCCGACCCTGTGCAGAGATTATTTTCAAATGGAAGAATGTATCACTTATATTTGACTCTGGGGAAACCTGGAGCTACCACCACCTTTAACATGGTTGTAATTCCATTGGCCCCTTTCCCTCTTGCATCATTCAGCACAGCAGACTTGTGGTAAAAGAATCAAACTTTAGTGCAACCTTGCAAAGCACTCCATTCCAACAATTTTGATAATTTGACAACTTATGCCCAGTTCACAAAGACATGAATTTGGATAAAACCCATGGCAATTTTCAACCACAAATTGCAATTCACACACTGCACTGAATTCATAAAGGACCCTTTTTGTCTTCATCCCTGAATTATTAGGATACAATTATCTTCAAATACTGTGGTCACTGTGTGGGCCCCCCACAAAATTTTATGCCCCCCCACCCCATAATACAAAAACTTTGGTGCCAGGGCACCCTACAAATTAAAAAAAATTGGTGGTCAGGGCTCCCTACAAGTTAAGAAAACAATTGGTTGTAGGGCCCCCTACATGTTAAAAAAACATTGGTGCCAGGGTCTCCTACACATGAAAAAAAACAATGGTGGTCAGGGCCAGAAGATACCATTGGATTAAAAGTGGCCCAGGGTTTAAGATAAAAGCTGACCATTGGTGTTCAGAGAAAGTTATCTTTAAAGTTCAGCAGGCAGCCTTCTTCCTCATCGGCCGGCGGTCTTCTTCATGCTTCTCTGGTGAGGTGTCTCCTTTCCTTTCTAGTGTGGCTTCTTTGTTCTTTTCCAGAGGGGCTTTCTTTCTTCAGCATGGCTTTTTCGTTAAATTCTGGTGCAGCTTCTTTGCTCTATTACAGTAAGGTTTCTTTGTTCTTCTCCAGCGCGGCTTCTCCTGGAGCACCCATGCGTCCCCCTTAAAAGCAGAATCCCCGAGACCTGGGGTGACTGGCAACCCCTTTGCTCCCCTCATGGCAGACCTAAAGCAAAAATGCCCATAGAGGCAATGGCATGACATTTCTGATGTTTTCCAAACTCCTCCCATATGTCAATGCCCTAAAGGTTGACATGTCAGCTGTTTTCTTTACTCAGTGTATGTAATGAGATTGATTACTCAATATTAAATTGGGGAGATCTTAATTATTCCTAGAAGTCTAATATTTCACCATTTATAAAAACTTTTCTGACAGTACTGACACAACATACACCAATCAATGATCATCAATTGTCTTTAAGCTGTTGGGTGTACTTTGGTTTCTATGGGATGCTATGCACCTCTAAAAACATACCATGCTTTCTAGCTATGATTAGATAATACCAGACATTAATATACATATGTTCCAAGAGTCCCATTTAATAACAACCTTATGAACACCAATTCCCATCCACCTTTAAAAGCTAGTCTATGCATTAATGTATGATATACCCTGTGAAGTGATAAATAATGCAGAATTAAGAGCAGAGAAAATTACACAAACTTGGCTTTGTCTATTGTTCTAATAAGTAAACAGATATTGTCTAGGATAAATATGGATCCAAATTTAAATCAGTTTTAATGTGAATATCACATGTAATTTTCTCCAAGCCTGGTTGTTATAACTAGTAATTATAAAGATTGCTTGCCTTGGGCTTCTGGCTTAGCCAGTGACAAACATGTCCCTTTATTGGATCTGTCAGACTGAGTTAATTATCTTTATGATAATAGATGTGTCCTATATTGGACAAAATAAATACCCTTGTAATTAGCATTTTGGTCAGAATTTTAATTTATTTAGTAAGAAACATTGCCGCCCCCCTTTATTCTTTTAATTATTTCTCTTTATTGTTTAACAACAAAGCAGATATATCACGGCAGCATAATATTATCATGTTTTCTAAACTCTGGGAGATATAATAGTGCATGGTTCAATGCTGTCTTATGTTTCACCCTTGCAAAGATTAAATGCTGTAGAAATAAAACTATCCTGGACTATTATTCTGGGAAAGCTCTTATAACCTATTAATGAGACTCTCAAAAGTTTCTCAACAAAAGGAGATTTCTAACAAGCATTCTTTACCTAGGTATTGCTCATTGGCAGATATTGAGTTAGAAGTCAAAGCACTCTGTTAAAAGACCTGCTACGCTGGGGAATGAAAATGTCCCTGTAATTGTTTCTAGAAAGCATTATATTTTGCATTTTTGTTGTTGGGCCACTTTATGAATATATATATATTTATATATATTATTCGTAGTGCCCGCACATCTGACGTTTCGAGACGGAGGTGCTGGATCAACCAGTGGTTGCATAGAGAAAGAAGGATCCGCACACTACTTGTTCCAATGCTTGATAGTGTTTATTTGATGAAATCACATCCAACATTTCGATCCTTGAAAAAGGTCCCCAGGAGGGGGGAAAACACTATCAAGCATTGGAACAAGGAGTGTGCGGATCCTTCTTTCTCTATATACTGTATATATATATATATATATTAAAAAAAAATATTTAAAAAATTAGTGGTGAGCACAACTTTCCCTTGTTTGTTATAGTTTATACAGTGGCCAGCTCCATGTTGTAGCTCTCAGCCTTTCCAGGTATAGCCAAGTTTTTTTGGCAGTTTTACTTTGAAAATAAGTTGCAGGTAAAACTTAGTCCCTATTTAAAATTTATAATTAAGCAATAGAATTCTTAATGAATCAGATGCAAGTTGAGTGTAAGACTGGCCAGATATGGAATGACTTTGACGTAGTTGGCCAGCTTAAACATATTGCAATATATGGACAAACAGTCGCCATTTTGTTTAAAGGGTAAGGCATTTTTTAAATTGCTGTATGCACAATATGTCTCAATGTCTTAAATATATTGATAATGGGTTGAGTGCAGAGGACCTCTTGTATTTGTCTTTATGTATTTTGTGGTCACAGCCTCATTGCACCCCTGACCTAATGGTTTTAGAAATTAGTGGTGATCACAACTTTCCCTTGTTTTTCCAGAGTATTCTCCAATGTCATTAAAACTTGGTAGAATTATTAAGCATTATTTTTACCTACAATAAACTTGATTGTATCAAAATATATTTTTCATATTTCACAGCTATACTTGTTCAATCGCAAATGAAACACTTGCATGTTGTGTAGCAGAATCGTTAACTACCTATTAATTAACAAACTTCTGTTTCCATACAAAATGTCAGAAAGGCATATTTGAAATTTAAACTGATCCGCATGGGTCGATGAGAAATATAAATGGTCTGCTCCTACAACAGATGAACCTTACATTCTTTTTGATGACCTAAAAGAACTATTCAACAGCTGCTAAAAGCACACTGAACATTGCACAATCACTGACACTGAAAAGATGGTTTAACAAGATCCAAGATGGGTAGCATTGTGAACATTGTACTGAATCAACCATTCAAATCTGTCAGGTAATTGAACAAAGCAAATACAAGGGAAGATAATAAAAGGTCTCTGGTGTAGGCATAGAACTTCCTATAAAATTGGGTCATACTGTTTATGTTGAAATCTTCATCTTTTATGTTAAGCTAATTCAGTATTGATCCTGTTGCCCAGATAGCCCCAGAAATTAACACAAAGACAAAAAGTTTAATTCTACTGATAACCTAGAGCTTGACAGTTAATTGCAAGCCTATATTTAGCAGGTTCACCCTGTATCACAAGTTCTGGTTTGTAATAGAATTAACCGTGAACTGCATTATTTAGGTTAAATTACTTAAAATTGGATAGAACTCTTGTAATAATTAAATTAAAATACAGTTTAGTGCATAAAATATATTATAATATATGATGCATAAATGCATAAAGATTGTCATAGAAGGTTGTTGTACTAACATAGAATTTGTATTTTCCCATACCTATATATAACTCAAGGGAGGAAAGCATGCTTGATAGATGACTTTACCTTGAATTTACAGTGGAATGCTGGGAACCAGCTAAAATGTACAGAAATTGTAAATAATTAATGTAAAGAAAGCCAGATTAGAGAAATGAAAATTTCACTATAATATTTCACAATGGAAGCCATTCAGGTTATTGTAGATTTTGGATGATAAATATTATTAAAGCTATGTGAAAAAAGTGGAGTAAAAATTCTTGGAAAAATCAGGAACGTTTTGTCATTGAAAGTATTGAACTAGCCGACTTCTCAGGATAAAGAAAGCCAAATCGTAGGCCATGCTATCATTCTTTTCTCTATAATCATGTGCTTTCCTTTTTTTTGCTTTAACAACTTGTTTCTTCTGCTCAGTTTACTGTTTATTCTGTCATTTGACTTGAGGGCAAGGACGTTAACCAAAAATGATTAGTGGCTTTCCATTAAGGAGGGTGTTTACTATGAATGCCAATGTGTGTAAGTGCATTTATTCTAGTCTACCACAGTTTATTTGTTAAGTTTTCCAAACAATTCAATTTTTATAAAATCTTGGTGGTGAATCAATAGAACTTGAATTTTCAGCATTCTAGTTATTTTAAAATTAAGAATTTGACTAGGTTAGTTCAAGATTTTTTCCTCAATAAAGTTTCAGAAAAAAACTTGAATTAGTAAGTATTTTGCTCCCTCTAGAGTTTCCTCTCCATACACACAGACACCTAAGACCAGCTGAGATACTACTAAAAGAATGGGCATGCATCAGACAGCAGTTATTGACCAATTTGTACAGGACTGCCTGACTTACCATTGTGCCACATGCGATCCAAAGCTCCAGTTTTCAGAAAGTGATTCTTTTTTTTTTTTTGCATTTATGGCCAAAAGGAACTAGAGAAACATTATGGGGTGAAGGAATTTCAATCTACTCAAGTATCATTTCTTAAAAAAATAGCAATTTATTTAGGGGAAAAAAGAAATTACAAATAAAAAAACTTTGCAATTAAAAAGTCAATGGGAAGAGTTGCACTAGTTTTGTCACAATTTCATTCCTCATTCATAAAAATTGATAAATCTGCCTTGAAGTGCCTCACCTTTTTCTTTATAGACCTGTACATAGCAAATTTTCAAATACAATTGCACTTGCTGTTGATCAACTAGGCTGTCTATTTATGAGACAATTTCTATAATAATATTCAAAATATTCCCCAAAACTTAAGAAGAAAGAATTACTTCTTATCCCTTAATATCTTTGTATTTGAGCTTTATTTTGAAGGCCTTTCTTCTCTTTTAGAATATGCTGTAGATTCCTGCAAAAATCAGTTCTCAACTAAGGCATCAAGAGGGCAATGCAAAGCAAATATATTGCAAAGTACTACATGTACAAACTTTCTTTACAGGAGCAAAGATCAGAAAAATTCCAATCAAATCTTAGCCATAGCATTTATAGATTGGCATGGTACAGTTTTCCTTGGAACCACAGAGCAAAAAAAAAAATGATGGACATTTTGAAACTGTACCATGACCCTTTGTCAGCACTGGGGAGCTTGTGAAGGCTACAGCTACAGATCGAATTTGAAATCCATGTACAAGGTGTCTGTATTGGCTTTTTTCTTTTATCGTATTGCTCTATAGTGGCTTTTCACCTACCCTGCTATATCTTTCTGCTTTCCAGTCTCCATCAGAAAATAACTTCTTAGATGTGTTTGCAGTACAGAGATTAGACTAAATGTAGCCTAATTTTAAACTCCATTTCTTGAGTGAAATACATACTTAATGCTGATATTTTACTTGCCCTCAAAGAGCTTTTGCAGTCATTTTATTCTTATTGGAATAACCATTAACAAATAAAAGGGGAAAGACATTCCCTTTTTTCTATATACTGATTTGAATAGTGATGGGCAAATCTGGGGTGTTTCGCTTTGCCGAATTTTTCATGAGAAATTCGCAAACGGCGAAAAATTCGGAAAACATACTCGTTTTGGACATGGGCATCCGTTTTTGGACATGGGTGTCCGTTTTTGGAGCACATTCACCAGCGTCAATAAAATGGACCCCGCATCCAAAACGAGAAGCTGACAAATTTTCGCCAGGCAAATTTTTCCAGGTGTTTTGCGAATCGCAGGAATTCGCTGCAAATTCACCCATCACTAGATATGAACATAGCTAGATTGTGATTATTATTATTTTTATGTGTAGTACAACAAATTCGTTTAGGTTGGCCAACAAGGTAAGAGTTTTCTCCGGAAGTTTGTGAACCATCAGCTGGTGAATTGAAAAATTTAAATTACAAAGATTTATTCAGCTTTAATTTCTGAGTAATAATGTCTCATAGCCCATTATTATACATATCTTTCACTTAATAGTCTTTTACCAACCACATTTTCTGAATTAAGAAAGGGGTTCGAGGGCACTTTTCAGTCAATATTACCCATTTTTTTATTATTTTTACAAACATCTTAAAATCAGTTTTATGCGCCCCATTCATCTGCTCCTTGGGAGGAGGCAGTCTATAAAATATAGTTACATACAGGGCCGGAACTAGGGGTAGGCAGAGCAGGCATGTGCCTAGGGCGCAAAGTTTGGGGGGCGCCAGGCACGTACCTTTTACTGCTGCCTACCCCCAGTCCAGGCTTCAGAATCCGGCGATGAGTCGTGGTATGCGTGTGCGCTTAAAGGTGCGCATGCACGCCCTCACGTAAGCGCGCATGCGCGCTCTTCGTACTGGCACAGCGGGGGGCGATGGGATCGGGTGGGTTGCCTGGGGCGCCCATCGGGTATGGCCCGGCCCTGGTTACATAGTTAGTTACATAGTTAAATTGGGTTGAAAAAAGACAGAGTCCATCAAGTTCAACCCCTCCAAATTGAAAACCCAGCATACACACACACACACAAACCATATATGTCCATATCTATACTAACTGTAGAGTTTAGTATCAAAATAGCCTTTGATATTATGTCTGTCCAAAAAATCATCCAAACCCCTCTTAAAAGCATCAACAGAATCAGCATCACAACATCACCCGGCAGTGCATTCCACAACCTCACTGTCCTCACTGTGAAGAACCACCTACGCTGCTTCAAATGAAAGTCCTTTTCTTCTAGTCTGAAGGGGTGGCCTCTGGTGCGGTGATCCTCTTTATATGTAAAAAGGTCCCCTGATATTTGTCTATACAGTCCTAAAAGTGATTCCTTAAGTTGTACCACCTCATTCAAAAATATCTTCAGTTAATTGAGAAGTAAAGTTTAAGTAAAGAAGTAACTAGAAATGCTGTACATTATGTTTTGGGCTTCTGTACCAGCCCAAGACAACCACAGCCCTTTAGCAGTAAAGATTAGTGATGGGCGAATCTCCCGAGATTTGCTTTGCCGAAAAATTCGCGAATTTCCAGAGAAATTCTCGAATTGGCGAAAAATTCGTGAAACGAGTCGCGGTACACTTTTGACGTCGGCGCGTCGCATCGTTTTCATCACGTCGCGTCAAAAACTACTCGCGACTCGTTTTTCCAGCGAATTTTCACTAAGCAAAATTCACCAGCGGCGAATCGCGGGAATTCGCTGCGAATTCGCCCCTGGCGAATAAATTCGCCCATCACTAGTAAAGATCTGTGTCTCCAAATATGCCCAGTGGCTCCCCATCTTAATTTCTGCTGATTCACTGATTCACATGCTCTGTGCTGCTGTCACTTACTGAGCTTAGGGACTGTGACAAAACTGTGTGTGTGGGGGGGTAGTTCCTTCCACCAGGTGTACTAAGTGCCATAGGCACAACTCAAAACCAGCCTGAATGCACCCAGGTCCTCTGGCACCATAGATGGTGCTTCACTGGATCTCCCTGAGTTTCCTCAAATCCTATCTGTCTGGGCCCACTGAGCTCCTATAAACATGTAGGTCTCAGAGGTACCAGACAGCCTTGGGCCCCACTACAAATTAACAGGGTAAGCAAAGTTACTATGCAAACCCCAAAAAGGATAAAAATGTTGGTACTTTTCATCAGTCAAGCCAGCTGAGTTGCAAATGGTAATATATATGTCTATATATATATATATATATATATATATATATATATATATATATATATATATATATATATATATATATATATATACATACAGCACAGCAAAGAAAAGAAAAAGTGAAAAATGTTCAAAAAAACTACCACTTATATCCCTATTGTAAGAAACAGCAAATGGCCTCTGAGGAAATAGAGGTTTAGTTTAATCCTTGTTTTGGAGATCCAGGGAGTCCATGCACAACTTGCACATTCCCAGGGATCCACTCAGATGGGGCTATACTAGTCTATCAGGACAGTTTGGCCCATCAGCCAATCACCTTCACTGACTGAAGCTGAGCCAAAACCCACACGGTCCTCAGAGAACAAATGAAAAACAGTTCCCTAGTGAATATATGAGTACAAAAGTATAGTAGAAGTGATGCCTATATTGGCTAACAATAAGAATACATTGCAAGTTTTTGGAGCACCAAGGCCCCTTTGTCAGGCAAAATACAAATGAGGGCTAGAAGGGCACAGCATATGTACTATTAGATCAGTGAAAAGTATTCATGGGCAATAAATTAAGAAGTTACAGATAGATAAAGATAACACAATGAATTAGGGTGGGTTGTAAATAGTCCAGGAGTCTGGATTCAGTAAGGTCACATTGTGTGAAATTAAACTTGACCTTAAATTAAGGCCCTGTCTTAATGTTTTGAATAACTTCATACATTTGAATTCATAAATCTTCCTTTCCCATTCAGTTTTATAGTTCCCTTTTAGAATTTAAACCTGCATGTCGGGAAGACTGTGATTTTGACTGCAGAAGTGTTGCCCCACTGGTGTATCACATGATTTGGTGTTGATTTTATGTCTGTGATGGTTCATCCTTGTGCACAATTTTTGTCCTCTTTCACCAACGTATATGCCTTCTGTAGAGCACCTAGTACATGTAATCTAGTGCATAATATATTTTGTCTGATCTTAGAATGTATTTTGGAAGATATATTTGGTTAAAAATGCTTAACCTTGAAAGGCAGTATTATCAAAATAATTTTTTAGAAAAACTGTACAATTTCAGGTGTGTGCTTGTTTAAGATAGAAATAAGAACTCAAAAATTTGACTGCTTAAAGACATTAAAAAAACAAATTGAATGCAGTAAAATCACATTTAGGGGTAGGGGCAGATTTGCTAAGCTTTTAATGGTAAATTGAATTTTCTGATTTTTTATAACTCAACACAAATTCAAATTCAAAACCACCAATTTGACTAGATTGGATTCAAGTTTTCGGGTCGGGACTACTATAAAATAGCTAGATCTTGGAAAATACAACTCCCATTACATATACATGAACTTGTTAACCTTAAGATGCAAATTTTTTATCATTACATATTTATGCACCTAGTAAACTTTAATATGGGTTTCTGAAAACAAATTCACATCATGATAAATCATGAAAATATCAAGGAAAAATTGTAATGCATTATTTAAGGTTCTTCATCTCCCGTTGGTCTGGGGGTGAATAGTAGCTATAGCAAAACACTATGAAAAGCCCGAAAAAATCCTTTAGCTAAACACAGCCCTATGTCAGCATATCCTATTCACTGTGTGTTAAACATTACTGAATCTCATTGTTTCACAGCTCCCCAGTGACACAATAAGTATATTATTTCCATTCCTGGGTTAAATAAGAAATTCTCTGGGTGTCTGACTTTCAGTTGCTCATGGTATTTTGATTATTTCAGTTTAAACTAAAATCTTATTTATACAATTAAGTAAAAGGGAATCACTTGCTATTAAATATTTGACATGCAGTCATGAACACAGCAATAGCCCCAGGCCACTGTTTGAGAGAACAGGTACATCAGAATAAACTGAACTGAGTATTACAGTTTTTTTAAATGGGGAGGAAGACAGATTTCCATCCATTTAAGAATTGCTAAAGACTCCATAATGCTGTTAAAGTCATGGGACATTTTTTTAGATGCATCAATCACACTATTTCTTTGGTTGGACTGAAGTCCTAAGTTTGATTCTAGCCAGGGCCCCTATTTGCAAGAATTGTGTATGATCTTCTGATGTCTGTGTGAATTTCCTCAGGATACTCCAGGTTCCTCCTAAACTATTATAACATGTAAGCAGGTTAATTGGCTCCCGATAAAATCTGACCATAGGGTATGTGAATGTGAAAGGGACCTTAGAGTTAGAAATATGAAAATTGAGGCAAGGAAGAATTCAAATTCCTAAGCACAGGATAGTTTTGTCTTGTATCAAATTCTGTTCCATCCATCACAAAAACAAATGTTTCGTTGTTGTTTGTATGGTGGATTATGGTTACAGTTAGATGGGGGGAGCAGCATAGCACAAAGACTGGAGCTCGATAGAAGAGCAGAAAAGGTAAAATGTGAATCTTGAAAGCAACATATAGTTGGTATTTTTAACCATTTTAAACATTTCAACCCTATCAGCCTCATTTTACATCTTAAGGCTCCCATGAGGACAGGTCCGGATTTGTGGAGAGGCCGCCTAGGCCCAGGACTAGGGCAGCAGGATTTTAGGGGCAGCATGCTGCCCAACCATACCCACATTGGTTCAGAAATTAAAATTTCCTGTCTGCCAATTCACATTGCTCCGTCTGGATGAAAATTTGAGCAAATAAAAGGGAGGGGACAGCAGGCCTAGGGGCGCCCACTACGTAAATCCGGCTCTGCATGAGGACTTGCAGGCATGTACAGTAGGAAACCCTGGAATTATGGCTAACCTGAGTCTCCCTAGCTAAGTGGGTCCATGAATGAAATGGGATTCTAATGTTGTTACTGTTGCCTCATGTATTGGTGTTCTAGAAGAGACCATCCCCATTATGACATCAACCACAGAAGCTTGTGCAAAAAGCAGGTGCAGATATGTGCTCTTTTTGGTATGCTGTGCACAAGCTGCCATGGTTGCTACTTATTATGTGCCCTAATTATGCTGAACTCTGGGTAAAAAAACAAGGCAATTTTCATTAAGAAATTTCACTTGCATCTGCATTCATAACCAATTCCTAATATGACTAACAAAAGCCATGTGCTGTATTTGTAGAAATTTGGGAATAGCTGAAATGGTTATGTTAAACCAGCAAAATATGATAAATCACTTTCTTAACCCAAATGACCTTAGGTTGTCATTGGGAAAGTTTTTTTATCTTTTCTGTTGTAGTATTATTAACATGTATTTCTATAGCGCCAACTTATTTCATAGCATTGCAGTACTTCCTTCTCTTCTCTGGAAGGAGCCCTTCTTACGGTTATGGCAGAAGAGGAACTTTGTAATATTATTTGTGCCCCACAAGCCACTCCAAGGTAGAGGAACAAAATGTTATAAAAACCCCTCCCAATGAATAGAAAAACTTCACAATTACACTTTGATTTAATGGCAGGTGTTTCTTGCTAAAGAATACAGGGCTGCAAGATTGTAGCATTTCCCATGCACTTTAAAATTTGGGGTGCAAGATTTGTAACATTTGACCTGACTCTGGAATCAGTACCATCCCTTTGGAATTACCATACTGAGCATGCACAACAGAAGCTGGAGGCAAGCCAGTCATCCTTCTACATATGGCAACTGTCATCTTTCCAAAAAAAAATGACAGTTGGACGTTCTAAAAAAAGGTTCACTTGCTAAACTATCCCTGACTGTGCACGTAAGCATTGTAATATTTTTTATTTGGAACCTGAATTCCTTACAGCAAAGTACAAAGGCCCACGTTTGTACATTTCAGAGTCTTTTCAAAACATCTGGATTAAATAACTAAGCTGGGCATTAGCATTTCTAATGTCATTTGTTTTACTTTGTTTCTCAGACATCATCTCTCAGCAGATGCATAAAAGAGAACATTGCTGAGTTTTTGCTATTATGGGATCAATGGCTGTTAATGGATGTAAAATTTGTTCGCTGTATAAATATCTGACTAAACCTTTTAAGAACCAAACCTGCCACCCGCCACTATTTCACAGTATAAATCTAAATACCTATAAATGCACACAGCGGCGAAGCGAATATAGAATACATAATATTAGTTTTTCAGTTTGTGTAGAGAGATTGTATTAGGGAATGCAAATAGGGGGCAACTGCTCAGGGACCAGGATATAGTCATTGGGGAGCAGTAGCTATAGATAAAGCTGTACTTCTTGTAGGAAGTATAAAATCTGGACCCCACTGCTATGTGTATTCATCTTTTGAGATACAAAACACACATGGATATCTCATGTTAAAAAATGGGGTCCATGGAGACTATGTAGAGTAGAGCGTTTTAGGCAATTTGGGCTTAGCCCCCACCCTTAACTTCGCAGCATTTGATCAGGTTCCACTAAACTCATATGGTTATATGTTTGTAATAATCCCCCACAATATCTAATACAATATCCTGGCCCCCACATCAACATCTTTGTATCCACTTAGAAAGGCAGCCCCATAAACTGGGATTATCTACATTGTAAACCAGCCTCTCTCGACTATCGAATTCGAAGAATTTTACCACAATTCGATCGATCAAACGAACGATCGAATAAAAAAATTTGATCGATCGTTCAATCGTTCGAATCGATCGATTCAAACGATTTAATCTATCGATCGAATTTTTTTAATTCGATCTAAACTAATGATTCCCAATTCGGTAGCTTGTTTCTGGCAAAGTAGGTGGTCGTATAAAAATTTAAAGGGGAAGTAATTCAACCATTGAACTTCGAATTATTCATGTGAACTTAGTAAATCTGCCCCACTGAGTTGGGAGGCAAAGGGCATAATCTAAATTAAGTATGAAGTAGTGAAGGAAAGGGAAGATTGCACAATTCTTCTATAACCCGGGTCCTGGGCACCAGCGCTTAACATGAGGCTGTCTAAAACCAGTCAATCTAGTCTACTTTCCATTAGCATAAAATGAGCACCTGCCTTATCAATAGCCACAATGGTTTAGCAGTGGCCAGAGTAATACTCTTTGCAGAAAAACCAGCAATTAGCGTAAAGATGACTTACAGGTAATTTGCATCCATTTGGATGAAGACGTCTGATAGATGCCACCAGAAGTGCAGAATAAAACCTCTTTCTTGCACAGTTTTTTTTAGCAGCATCAGTAGAATTAAAAGTTAGGAATGAACATTACTGCTAATAGGGAGCGCAGAAACAAACTTTTGAGATCATGACTCACAAAGCTTTTCGTTTTACTGCTTGTACAATGTGTTACATTATTGCGAGATGATTGCAGGCACAGATGGCTGCTACATTTGAATCCGGCTTTATACTTCTCCTCTCCGATTCCTTGGTTTCATCGTTTTGTTGAGACTTGTTTGTTAGTTTTTTTGTATAGGAGGCTCTCTGTTTTAATATTAAATACCAATCGATTTGGGTTTAATTTGCATCACATGCCATAGGAGCAGATGTGTCGGTCTAGTTACTGTCAACAAAGTGGAGTCACGTTTTGCGCATCATAAGCCAGAATCTGACATCATATGGGTTTCTCCAAATATGGGACACAGCATGTCCATGAGAGATGAGCTCAAGATACCCCTCACAGGCAAGTTCTCTGTGTGTTTGGCAACTGGCAGATCTAATTAGAAATAATTACTAGGAAGAAATAAAATCAACTGCATTTGCCATGCTTTATGTTAGTACTGAATAATGGTCAACATTTAGACTTGAGTCCTTCAGTGCAAACAAAAGAGGAAATTAAAACAGAACTTGGTACTTTATTATAATTAATTACGGGTACTGCACCCTAGAATCCATTTTGCAATTCCTGTAAGAGATAGATTTCTGTATTTAGACTTAAGTGATTTACACAAGTGGAACTGAGAGGGGTTATAGCATGAATTAAAATGGTAACAAGGAGTTCCAAGGAAAGGGCAAAGCTCATAATCCATAGAACTTTTAAAGTGAACGGTAGAGTAGGTAGAATGGTATTGTACTAACAGGGGGTTGTTTTGAGTATTTATTTAAAAGTAAGAATTAGCTAAACTAGGAGTCCCCAACCTATTTTACTTATGAGCCCCATTCAAATGAAAAAAAGTTTGGGAGCAATACAAGCATGAAGAAAGTCCCAGCAGATGCCAAATAAGGGCTGTGATTGGCTATTTGGTAAATCATATGTGGGCTGGTCGCCTACAGGAGACTTTATTTTACAGTACATCTAGCTTTTATTTTTCTTCTTTGAGGCCACTGAGAGTAACATCCACTGGGACCACTGAGCTAAACACTAAAATCTCTCACCATGTAAAACAACTATCTATTCTGAGCTCAAATCTTTTCTGGTGAGCCTTGCTAGTATTTCTTTGTGTTCCTAAATGAGAAGTCTAGGAGGGATCCATTGCATAGAAATACCTTTACATTAGTGATGGGCGAATTTATTCGCCAGGGCCAAATTCACGGGGAATTCCCACGATTCGCGCTGGCAAGTTGAAGTTGTCGCGATGCGCGTCAAAAATGTGCCGCGACGCGAGTCAAAAACGTGCCGTGACTCGTTTCGCAAATTTTTCTTGCAAATTTGCGAATTTCGCTGGAAATTCACAAATTTTTCGGCGAAGCAAAACGGGGTAGATTCGCCCATCACTACTTTACATCTGTACCATCTGTATTACATATAATCTGTATGACTGGCCTAAGAAAGCTAACAAGAGTTTGCATACAATTAGTAAACATCTTTTGCCTTTTGCAACTATTACTGGAAGTTGTTATTTGGACATAATGTAGGTGTTCCATCTGCAGAATCAATTAATTACCAACAATTTTAAGAACCTTGCCTTAGAAGGCTCCTACTGCTGTGCATCCTGCTGACACATTTCATACTGTATACACATCCAACATGAGTACTGAAACTCATTAAATCAATGACCCCCATCATATTGTAATACATCCTATAGGACACACTCACCTTCGTTTTTATTGTAAATTCTCAACTTTTCTGTTATTAAACTGGAAACTAATCCTGCCATTTTTTTGCTGAATGAGTAAAGTTTTCCAATTAAAAAATAAAATATTAAAATGTGTCTCATTTATTAGTGTTATATTGGGGATACTCTCTACTGTTCATCAGAGATGTGGTCAACAACCCAATGATGTAGGGATATATTAGTAAGAATGGCATAGGAACTCTGTGCAATAAGTATCTTAAAGTGTATCATTGTAATACAAATTCAGATCGCACCAGTTTTTCCCAATATCACTTGGTCATAAAAGTCCCATACAAATCTGACTCAACTTTAACTTTTTTCTTGACTTCACCATATTTACAGACAAATTTAATATCAGTATCACCTAAATTTCTTCACCGGCCTAGACCTTGTAAAATCCTGATATTTCAAATAGGAATGTGAATAATGAGGTTTTCAAAACATTTTATAAATGAAACCACATTTTAGTTACAACCTTGACAACAACTTCAGGTTTCTCCAGAACTATGTTGAAACTTTGTGTACGGGCAAAAGATCTGTTATCTGAAAACCCATTATCCAGAAAGCTCCATTATATATATATTTATATATATATATATAAGACATGCACAAGCGACAGCACTCCAAGGACTTCCAACACGTCAAAATGTGAAACAAAAAATAGGGTTTATTTACTCCAACGTTTCAGTTCCAATAAGGAACTTTCATCAGGGAAATCAGGCTATTTTTATGACCCAAGGAGTGCGTTCCACTTGCATTTATATATATATATATATATATATATATATATATACACACACACATATATATAGTGGATAATGTACCCCCTACTGTAATTTATATATATAGATATTATTAGTCACCGAGGAGTTATGTGACCATATAAAAGCATGAGGCTGCAGGCCGAGTGCCTTTATGCAAGTCCCATAACTCTGAGGTGACTTTCTGATATAAATTTTAGTAGGGGGTACATTATGCATTATAATCTACAGTTTTTTTTTGTGTGTGCAATATCTCACTTTTATGTATGGCTTTCATGTATGTTCTTCGAAATCCCCCTCACCTTATTTAATTTTGTTTCTCGACTTTCCCTGTAGTTTGTTTATACCTTTATTTGTATTACTTTCAGTTTTGTGCAGCTTCTTTTGTGCCTGTCATGGGTGACATGATCAGCTGCTACAGAGGCCGCAGGCCGAGTGCTTTTATACAGGTCACACAACTCCGAGGTGACTTCTGATATCTTTATAAATTTCAGTAGGGGGTACATTATGCATTATAATCTACAGTGAAATGTCAGGTGGGAGGTTGGGGGGTCGGAGTCCATTATGGGCACCAGCATCTGATTCGGACGTACCAGCATCCAGTTGGGACGCACCAGCGTCAAAATCGGGCGCACAGTTTCAAATTTGTTGGAGGGGGACCCCTGTTATAAACCACGCATTCTGATGTCAGAATGCGCCGTTTATAAGGATATAATTTACAGTCTGGTCCCATAGGGAAATTACCAGACTGTAGATATATAGTGAATAAAGTACCCCCTCTTGTAAAATATAAGGATATTATAAGTTACTGAGGAGTTTCATGACCATATAAAAACACGAGGCCGAAGGAACTCCGAGGTAACTTCTAATATCCTCATATTTTGCAAACGGGGGTACTTTATTTATTATAATACACGCGTTTCGGCCCACATGGAGCCGTCGTCAGGACAGCTCCATGTGGGCCGAAACGCGTTGATGCACTATGCATGAATAAATACATTTTGCTACACAACTGATGGACTATGCCGTGAGTGCTTTCTCTGGACTTGTATTAATAATTTTGGTTAGCACCCGGCAACAAACCAAATAAATGGTGAGTGCCATTACAGCTATTGATTATATATATATATATATATATATATATATAGATAGCTAGATAGATAGATAGATAGATAGATCAAAAGACCAGCAACACAGGGATTTCTTATAGTGATGGGCGAATCTATCCCGTTTCGCTTCGACGAAAAATTCGTGAATTTCCAGTGAAACTCGCGAATTGGCATAAAATTTGCGAAACGAGTCGCGTCACATTTTTGACACGCGTCGCATCATTGTTGACGCACGTCGTGTCAATTTCGGAGCGCACCACATTTTTTTCTTGAATTTTCACTGTCGAATTTTCGCTGGCATTTCGTAAATTTATTCGCTGGCGGCAAATCGTGGGAATTCGCCGCAAATTCGCGCCTGGCGAATAAATTCGCCCATCACTAATTTCTTACAAAAATTTGTGTATTAAAAAGTGCACACACATACACACACACATATATATATATATATATATATATATATATATGTAATTAATTATGTAAGCATTTATTTCCTAATTTTGAATCATCTTTGGACTGATCAGCACATCTAACAACTGTCAGTGACATTAAAGCTACAACATAGAGGGAACAAAGATATTACTAAGTACCATGTGCCACTAAAGCTTTAAATTGTAAGATGAGATTTTGTTTGGGAATTGGGACTGTTAGCCCAGTCATGCCAGGTCTCCTGAGTGCTATAACCTCAGGCGTTCCTCAGGCCGCAATGTTTAATAGGCCCAATTATTCTCAATTGCTCAGCTTCTCTTAAAGCATCCACAAAAATAGTCAGCCCCATGCATGATTATGATAATATCACATTTGTATAAATAGGAATCAGGAATTGTTAATGATTAGCAAGAGATGGAATAACATTCAGGAACCTAGACTAATAGAAATTGTTAATGTTAACGTTAAACACAGCAACAAAACGCCTATAGACCCCAATCTGTTGTGTGTGGATAAAGTTGTCCAGTGATTATACAGTATGTTTTCCAAGATATAGTCACTGTGGAAAAAAACACCACTGACTTGATTGTGATTAGCTCATTGTTAATTATTGTTGAAATATTGATGGTGAGATTTGCTTTCATTCAGCCAATTGATGCCCCTTGCTTGTAGGTGGAGCACTAACCCAATCCACATGTGTTCAGTTGGGTTGAGATCAGGGTTCTGTTCAGGCACCATAGGCCTGATAAAATATGCTCCTGCAATTGCGTTTTTTTTTGCAGATATATAACACTGTGCTTGGCCACAATGACACTGAAATGATAGAAAAAACCATGTTGGTTTGCGTCCAAATTTGTATTTTACACATTTTACTTATGCAAGTGACCTTTAAAAAGTATTTTTTAAGTGCAGCTGCAATTGCATTAGTGCAAATTCTGCCTCAGTTGTTGCAAGAAGATGCACCTTTCTTTTATAGTGCTTGCTTGTAAATGTTTTCCTTGCAGGATATTGCAGGATCTGACTGGGCTGGTGGACACTGGGAAAAGAAGCACTGTATACCCCACCTACACAGCCCACCCCCAGCCAGGAACTGTGCATGCTGCTCTCCCCTCTCCACCTCAAATCATGTGCGAAAATAGAAAAAAAGGAAAAAGTTATTTGGTGTGGGTGGCTGCACACATATGGGCTGAAGTGTGGCGCTGACTTTGCTTTATGGAGGACCTAGCAAATGGGTGGGGGACCCTGAGGTGCCAACCTCAGTGGCCCCACACACACCTCAGTCTGTCCTTGCACTTGTACAATGTGGTGTGAAGCCCCAATGCACATTCTGTTTGGATGAATAATTACTAGTGATGGGCGAAACGGCCGAGTTTCGCTTCGCCGAAAAATTAGCGAATTTCCAGAGAAATTCGCGAATTTTTTGCCGATTCGCGAAACGAGTCGCGCGTGGTTTTTGAAGCGCGTCGCGTCAAAAGCGACGCATCGCGTCATTTTCGGCGCGCGTCGCGTCGTTTTTGGCGCGTCGCGTCAAAAACGACGCGCGACTCGTTTTTGCGCGGCGATTTTTTTTTTGTGCATTTTTTTTGCAGTTTCGCGAATTTATTCGCCAGCGGCGAATCGCGGGAATTCGCCGCGAATTCGTCCCCTGGCGAATAAATTCGCCCATCACTAATAATTACTGACGTAAAAAACCCTGGAGCTCAGTGGCCTGAATGTGAATGTGCAAATGTAATTTAGACACTGAGGGGCAGATTTACTAAATGAAGGATTTGAAATTCGATCGAATTTTCAAAAAGATTCAAATTCAAATTTTCTAATGTTTTTGAAGACCACTTTGACCAGTGAATTTTGAAAATTCGATCGAAACAAATGATTCGAATAAAAATCTATTTGAATATTCGACTATTCAACAGTCCCCTTTAAATTTTTATTCGACTGCCTAGTTTGCCAGATCAAAGCTACTGAATTTTTGATCGAATAAAAAAATTCAATCGAATGGATAAAATTGTTCAATCGAATTTTCGCTATTTGATCGTTCAACCAATTGAATTGCGATAAAATCCTTCGAATTCCAAGGATTTTCATTCCCCAACAATTCCCCCTCGAATTTGACCCTTAGTAAATCTGCCCCTGAGTGCTGAAATTATGACATATTGACACCAACAATTTTCAGGGCAATTGGTTCAATTCTCTCACAATTGTCTATGTTATACCAATTGTCCATCTTGCAGCTACAATTATGTTAGAATTGTGGGAAACATCGAGGGTAAAAAGCATTGTTGTGTTCCTCAATTGTGTCTGATGCATTCTCACCTTGCTGCCGCAATTTAGCTGGAATTATGGGGGGAAATTATTGTGGGGAAAAATGGCAAATGAAATTGTACGCTGCACTTGTTCTCGGAAATGAGAGCTATAGTTTATCTGTTGTTGTCCACAGCAGTACAACCATTTGTTTGCGAGAAAAAAAATATTTAGTATCTACAGAGAGCTGGCATTACTACTGTAGCTGTAATGCAAAGGCAATATGATTACCAGAAAGTAGAAAGAACATCAGTTATTTTCATTTATTTTTATTCATACAGACTTGTGTACCTTTAGCACCAAATGATGGGGTTCTAGTCATTGTCTGTACTATTAAATTCTATTACAGAATTATTTCATGTTGTGCATCCCATGTTTCCTATGGCTGTATGGTGAATGCAAGCAGCCTACTTCCAATAGCAACAGCACTGTGGCACGTAGCACTTTCTGTTTTTAATGAGAATTACACATATGAGAAATGCTGTCACTGACGACTGGAAAATACATTTCACACTTCATTAGTGATTATTATGTTTAAAAACTATTTAGCACATTTTAATTGTATGGCAACTGAAAATATTTGTACAAACTCATTTTAAAGCCCACATTTATGAATAATAGACATACTTACTGACACTGGGCAAATTGGCCCCCAGTGCAATAACCCATAGCACTCAGATCAGCAATTATCTTTGTTTAGCCTACTGCAAGACAGGTAGAACACTGAAATGCAATCTCTGCTTGATTATTATGGTTTACTGGACTGAGACAAGTTTGCCCCTCTGTGCCAAGGTGGTCATTCTGAATCTTGCTTTGCCTTGAATTAAAGTATTTAGGAAAAGAAAGAAATTCATATTTTTTTATTTTATGTTTTGTTTGTAGACAAGAATATATGTTCCCCTTATTTAAAATTAATGCCAGCCCAAAAATCTATTTTTTGCCTAATGAAAGAAAAACATGATTCTAAACAATCAAAATCCATTCATTGTCTATGGTTTTTCAAATATTTATACATGTATTGCTATTGAAAGCAGTGTCAGGTGTACCCAGGGGAGGTTTTTTTGATTTGATGTTTGGTTCTCCTTTAACAGACCTGTCTTTGCTGGGGAACCAAGACTTTAGTCACATTGTTAAGCAAAAAATCAGATTCTGAAAATACTCCATCTCAAACCTGTCGTGTAGAATGGTGAAGTCGATGTCTCTGAAGCTCGAGTTCTTGACATTGTGATCTGTGCTGGATAATCTGATAAAGGACCAGATTCAATTTGTTATTTTTTGGTAGCTGAGGATGAACAGAGTATAACAGTGCTTTATTAGTAGGTTCATTACACTTCAACAGTAACTTGAACTCTAATGCTTTTAAACAGTATAGAAAGTACAGTTTATGCACAATATAGTCTTGTGCACAGTGACACCTACAGGCACCTTGCACAAACACCACTCAATGCAGTGAGAAAAAACTTATCTTCTGGTTTATAATGTGAAAACACATGGCTGAGATTCAATTTGAAGAGAAAAAACTTTTCTCCAAATTCAGTTCCCGTTTTTTCTTGTAGCCTTCAATGGAGGTTTTATGTGATGAACTTTGAGATGTTTTTCTGGATTGAATTGCAAATGAAATTGAATCTCATCCATGACTTTTTGTGTGATAAACCTTTTTCTCACTGAACTGAATCTTGCCCATAGTCAGGGTTTTCTTAAGAAAATCCATAATCCAAGGCGAGTTTTTGCTGCTACAATTGGCTAAAGTCAAGTTTTCGGAGCATCAATCAAACAATTCGAATTGACATACTAATTTGTCCTGACATTTTTTCGCTCTGACTTTTTCATAAATGAGTTAAATTCATGGATGGAGATTTGAGTTTTAGAGTTGAATAAACCCTCAATATAAGGTGTGCAATGTGCATTCAGTTTGATGAAGCTATGGAACATCTGCATATAAGAATATGCTAAGAGGGTTAATCCAATTTTTTATTTAGATGTTTTTAAAATAAAAAAATCCAACCAAACTAGAATCCATGGTGTGACTTTATGTATTATAAAAAAAAGCACAATTTAATCTTATCAGGTACAAACACAATACAATTGAGGGAAAACCTGAATTGTACTTTTTCTTTGCCATATTACTGAAAAGCCCAAAATTTAATCCAAAAATTGTATCTTGTAGTACAAAGAGCTAATATTAGCCAAGTTTAAAGCTGTGGTTATGGGTTCATCACACCTCAGAATTTTGGAGTCTTTATTTATAAAATGAGAGTGCAGTGCCAAGTGGAAGGTGTAGCATAATCATTTAAGGAGGAAACCATATAATCTTCAACTACTATAGACAAGGATCCCTTAAAGCCTAATCTCATTGTAGAGGGGTGGTTACCCTTTATGCTTATAATTTAAAACTAAATGGAAAGACACATTTTGTACCATCAGCCCCCTACAGGTACTTCACTATACTAGAGTTCTAATCTGTTCTATACAGAATGACAAATAAATCTATGTTGCATTGTGAATTTCATTTACTATATTTTGCTAATATGCCGAGATCTCTTGACAGCGAGGATCAAAAACATCAATGCTCCTTTCTTTCTTCTTTTTTTGCAAGCAACCTTTATGAGGTTCCGTGACCTCTCAAGCTCTATGGGAATCTAATACCTATGATACAGTTCCTCACAAAATTGCTGTAATTTAAAGGATAATTAGGAAGTTCCTGTGATCCAGAAACTCATTTGAAAACTTAGAATTTCTTCACTCTTGTATAAACCTCACATAGTTTTTGTTTTATGTGCCTTTAACACATTTTCGTTGTTTCCCACTTTTTTTTAATGTGTATGAAAGATATATTGTTAGATAAATCTGAGAGTCCAGCAGAGCCCGGATACAATGAGGCACATATATCCACTGATTCACTTCATGGATATTCAGTGTTTACCAGATGTCTAGTGAATGCTACATCTATAAAAATGGCTTGCAACATGTGGTGATTTTACAATATGCACAAGTTACACAATAGGACTCCACAAAGAATTGGCTATTGCAATCCAACAGATAAGGATTTTTTTTGGTTTTATTTCTTTACAATCATAAATTTTCTCTGAAAATCAGTTGAAAGGGATTGTTCACCTTTAAATTGACTTTTAGGATGATGTAGAGAGAGTTTTTGAGTTATTTAGCTTTTTGTTCAGCAGCACTCCAGGTTGCAGTTTAAGAAATCTGGTTGCTAGGGTCCAAATTTATCTAGAAACCATTCACTGATTTGAACAATAACTAAGTTTTTTAGAAAGCTGAATAGAGTAAGTAGAAGGAAAATAGTCCAAACCTTATAAAAAAGAAGAATGAAGACCAATTGAAAAGCTTCTTATAATTAGTCGTTCTATAACATACTAAAAGTTACCTTAAAGGTGAACCAACCTTTTAAAGGACAAGGAAAGTCTAAAATAGAATAATGCTAAAAATGCTGTATTTTGTATACTAAACATAAACATGAACTTACTGCACCAAAAGCCTAATCAAACAAATAATTTATGCTTTAAAAGTTGGCCACAGGGGGCTGTCATCTTTGTTATACATCTTTGCAAGCTCAAGACTGTGCACATGCTCAGTGTGGTCTGGGTTGCTTAGAGATCGTCATAAAACATCAAAACTGCACAAGTCAAATAATATCTGCCAGAAGTCGATACAGCAAGACTTATTAATAATCAGAATATACAGACTGCACTGAATCCAGTGTTGCCATGTAATCTAATGTGGATTTTATAGTTTTTGTATTGTTTAATACAAACTTTCTCCAACTCTGCAGAAACAGTGGCTGCAGTAAAATAATCCTCCAAATAGAATCCCAGTTTATCTGTTTAAATCTGGCTCCATGATCTTTGTCCCTGCAGCTGGAGTTGGAAACATTAAAAGTGATTTAAAGGCAAAAATAAAATCCAATACAAATCTCTTCAGGGAAACAAAGCTGCGGAAGTTCTGAAAGGCTGGGAAGTAAGGTGGGGCTCCCCCTGCTGTTCATAAGTATGATTGTCATTTCCCAGCTGCCCCAGTTGTATGTTGTGGGTGTTGCTCTGATAAACATCACTTTTTACTGTACTGAAAGTTGGAGTGATATCACCCCTCCTCCCCCGCCCCAAGCAGTCCATCAACAGGACAATGGGAAGGTAACTCAATAACAGCTCCTTGACACAATATAACAGCTCCCTGAGAATAGCACTCAGTAGTAAAAATCCAAGTCCCACTGCAACACTGAAAGCAGGTCCATAGTGTGCTGCCTCTTTCTGAAAGCACAGAATCAGGCACAATGACCTGAGATGGCTGCCTACACACAAATATTACAACATAAAAATCATGACAGAATCAGTTAAATTAATAAAGGAATGTATAACACTTGTATAATTGTGTTGTTATTCTGAATTCACTATACAATATATAATGCATAAATGCATACATTAAATCCTATGTTGATTGTAGTTGAGTTTAGGCTTGCATGTCAGGGGGCCTACGGCTCCCCCAGGGAGGTAGTCAGGATCTAAGGAGGAAACCTTCCAGAGAGTCCAATGCAAGTATAGTTGAGGGATAATTCAAGAGAGTGGTCAAAGTCCAGGCAGTAATCAAAAGGCAGGCAGCACAGGATCAGGGTCAAGTTCAGGCAGGAGTCAATAACAGGAATCAGGAAACAGGAAAAAGCACACCCAGGTTCACCAGCACGATAACTTATACTTGGGCGCCACGGTGCATGACGATATCACGCCGGCTTCCTTGCGCCCGCGTGTGTCTCCTGGGCGCCGCCATCTTGGAAGCGCTGCTAAGAGGAGCAGCGGGCACTTCTGACATTGCAATAGTTCTGTTATAGATTTGCACACACTTAACATCAAGAACTAAAGCATAAATGCATTTGTGGCTTCAAGTCACATCACAGAACATTTAATTATTATACAGGCGTGCACAAAAAAATACAGCAAGGTGCACAAAGTCCTATTAAAATTGACTTTTTAGCTCCTAGAATGTGTAGTGTAGTATTACTTAAGCAAAACGAAGCAGCTCAATCCCTTTGCAATTGCGTGCACGTTCAGGCTTGATATACAAAAAATGAAGGGTACCAACCTTTAACCCCCTGGAAAAATTATATTTGCACAACTGAACTGCAACTAACACAAAAGACACTTTTAGTTACAAAGTTTGTACAGTATGCATAAGCAGACGCGCCCTGTCAAGGCAGTGTCCATGTGTCAGTCCTATCCTAAGTTAAAAAAGTATTATCTTTGGGGGGAGAAAGACCATACCTGCTTCTCTCTTCCAAAGACATCATTAAGTGGTGGTTGGGAGAGCAAGCATCTAAGGAGAGTGCCACCTCCCCCATAAATATATAGTATTACTTAAGCAAAACGATGCAGCTCAGTCCCTTTGCAATTGGGAGCACGTGGGTGCTGGGGTATCCTTAGAGAGATATTACATCAATACTTAGTTGAGCCTCCTTTTGCAAATGTAACAGCCTCTAGAAGCCTCCTATAGCCTTTGATGATTGTCTGTATTCTGGATAGTGGTATGTTTGACCATTTGTCCATACAAAATCTATCCAGTTGAGTTAAATTTGATGGCTGCCAAGCCTGGACAGCCTGCTTCAAATGATCCATACATTTTCCATGATATTCAACTTGGGGGACTGTGACGGCCATTCCAGAATATTGTACTTCTCCCTTTGCATAAATACCTTTGTAGGTTTACAAGTGTGCTTAGGGTCATTGTCTTGTTGGAATATCCAACCCCTGCATAACTTCAACTTTGTAACTGATGCTTGAAGAATTTGTTGATGGGTTGCATTCATGGGACCCTCAACTTTGACAAGGGCTCCAGTCCCTGAACTAGTCACAAAGCCCCACAGCATGATGGAACTTCCACCAAATTTGACACTAGTTAGCAGGTGTTTTTCTTAGAATGCTGTGTTATTCTTCCACCATGTGAAAGACTTTATGTTAAGACCAAATAACTACATTTTTGTCTCATTAGTCCAAAGAACTTTATTCCAAAATGGCTTGTCTAAATGAGCCATCCAACAAGTGACTGTTTGTGGCATGAGTGCAGAAAGGGTTTCTTTCTCATCACCCAGATGTTCTTTGTGCAAAACTGCACTGAATTGTAGAATGATGTACAGATATACCATCTGCAGCAAGATGTTCTTGCAGGCATTTGGAGGTTATCTTTGGGGTGTCTGTAACCATTCTCACAATCCTCCCCATGTGCAGCTCCTGTATTTTTCTTGGCCTGCCAGACCTAGATTTTACAGCAACTGTGCCTGTGGCCTTCCATTTCCTGATTACATTGCTTACAGTTTAAATTGACAATTTAAACCTCTGAGATAGCATTTTGTAGCCTTCCCCTAAACCATGATACTGAACAATCTTTGTTTTCAGATCTCTTGAGAGTCTTTGAAGATCCCATGCTGTCACTCTTCAGAGAAGAGTCAAACAGAAGCACAACTTGCAATTTCCACCTTAAATAACTGTTCTCATTATTGGACACATCTTCCTATGAAGTCCAAGGCTTAATGAGCTAATCCAACCAATGTGGTGTTGCCAATAATCAGTATTGAGCAGTTACATGCATTCAAATGTGCAAAATTACAAGGGTACCCAATTTTTTGCACTGACGGTTTTTCACATTTGATTTAATTTCATACAGCTGAATACAGCTTCACTAAAAATCTATGCTCAGAAAACACTCCAGTACTCAGATGTCCCTGGGAAATGAAAGTCAATGTTATCTTTTTTTTTTTTTTTGAAAGAGGAGTAAATTATTATGCAGGCTGAGAGGGGTTCCCAAATTTTTTCATAGATCACTATTACATTCCTTTAAAGAACATTTTAAAGGATATTTTTTCTCCGATCATTTATATCAAGGTGATGAGCTGCTTAGGTATATTGCTTTGGCATGTGACCCTTGACTGAGGTATAATAGCATCAGCGCCACACAGAAGGGGACATTTTGATCCATAGGATCCTGTTTAATTACAGCATGGCCTGGCAAAGACCTGCTAAGCAAGAAATTACAGGTCTTGAAATACAAGCCCATAAATGTATCTTTTTTATTTTTCTGTAATTGCATGTGGCACTGATCATATTTGCCAGTGAATATAAAGATACATAAGAGCCTAGCATAGTAAGCACGAGTAAAGAACAGATTATACCTATTATAACTCACCATGGATCAAAGTGACACATGCATAATTTGCTTACTGAACACACATACATAACCAGCTGAAATTCCCGGCAGAATTTCAGTCAATTCAATTTGTTCTGTATTTAGGAATGCACAGCAGGCAATTCATTTCACTTGCAGAATAACACAACTCCGTCTTCATCCCCAACTATGGGATTCCGTGGCTAGTCGAGTGACTCATTACACAACCTATTGACCCCTGTTTATTTACTGTGAAAGGTAATCATAAGATTGGGCTGTTAGGTGACTGCTCGAACATAATGATGCATATGTAGGACTTTTTCATATGCGTCTCTGGGAATTGCTTAGTAGAGGCTAATACCTATACAGGCATACTAATTTGATATCTCTTTATCCAGGCTTAGAGACATATTACTATGAAAAGAACAATGCAAGCCTTATCTTTTTAGCCATCCCCTCTAGTAACATCAGATTATACCTTTTTTTGTTTCTTTTTATGGAAAATGTTGTTTTTTTCAGACACCATTTTTAGTGCTAAATCATGCCTCTAGATAGTGCTAGAGTGCAATGTCTTCAGTACATTGCTTCTGATGGACATGCCATTTCAGTCTAGCACCATCTAGAGGCAGTTTTTAGCACCATAAAATGACAATCCTGATGGCTTCATTTTTGCATTCATCCCTTAAAGACATACTGAGAGGATGATATTATAAATAAGAAGGGAAGCACCATTATTTTTCTTTTTTATTTTCTTTTTTAATTAAACTGCTCCCAAGCCAGCATTACCAGAGGACTCTGGGCATTGGCCTGTGGGCAGTGACTTTACCTGGAATAATATATAAACAGTTCTTCTTCCAGTAGAAGAATTTTGTTGCCCCTAGCCCAGCATAAATGATAAAACTGCCTGGAGTCCCCAGTAACACTGTGCTGGGGGAGGGACTATTACAGAAATAATAGTATAGATGTCAGATTATCTCAATAAAAGTTTATGAAGGTAGTAGTAAATCATCAAGCATGCTAGTTGTAATATAGCAGTTGTAATGTCAGGTTTCAGCAACATACAGTCTATACAAGACATTAACCTAAAATACAAAACAGTATCTCAATCTTGTCACATCTCAAAACTTAAATACCAATATTTTCTACCCCACCACATTTGTGAAATGGGAAAGAATGGTCAATAGACACCTTCAACATCTTAACATGTTTTACTTAGTCTCATTGACCCAGGAAATAGATGATACCGGAGAAGTGATGTGAAAATGTTTAAATCTGTGCAGATAGGACTAGAGTAGTAGAATTGTTTCTACAACAGTCCCAATTTTTTTTTTTATTGTGTAAAGCCTACCTAGAAGTTAGTATTTCTGACAATTTGGATTACCTTTATAGGTTGTTTTTGTGCCAGGGTTGTTGTTATATTGTTATATGTGCCATCTGGCTCAAGAATCATTGATTCAGAAATCAAGCAGGAACAATGGGCAATGAAGTAGTAGAGAGGTAGTACAGTTCCATATTGTGAAGATTCCTGCTTAAATGTAAATGTTTGGAAACTGGGGGAGGTGTGGGTTTATGCAGAGAGTAATGATTAATAGGTAATTTGACAGAAAGAAAGAAGTGTCTGAGAAATGAGATCCACAGCAAAACCAAGGTCATGCCTGTGACCAATGTGATGAATAAAGCTGTTGTCCATTGTTTGAGGCCAAAGGAGGAGGGAAGAGAGAGAGTAGTTTACAGGCAATTGGCATGTCCTTCTCAATGTCAAAGTTTCCAATGTTAATCAAGAGAGATATAAAGAAGGAGTCAGCAGTGGTGGATTAATGCATTGGCTAACCTAGGCTATAGCCTAGGGGCCCACAGCGCTGATGGGCCCATGGGGCTTTTAAAGTTTGTGTTTTTATTTTATTGAAAAACATCTTTTCAACTAAGCCCAGTAGGATGCAGTGCCCCCCACCCAACTTCTGTACAGTCAGTACAGACGCACCTTTAGAGAGGCACTCTCTAAAGCAGCATCAGCCTTGATGGAATTGGCAAGCACCAGTGATGTCACTAGTGCACTGAGGCAGATGCAGCATGTAGAGCACCTTGTCTTGCAGGTATTGGGCATGTATGGGGGGCAGCATGGAGAAGGGACGGTGGTGGGGCGGAGAGTCGGAGGTGATGGCAGAGGGTTGGCGGTGGGGTGGAAGTCGGTGGGGACAGCCTGTGGAAAGTGTAGCCTGGGGGCCTCACATAGTATTAATCCGCCACTGGGAGTCAGTCTAGGAAATAATCCACAATTTGTATGGTGGCTGCTGGAGGAGAAAGAAATAGAGTAAAGCTAAAGTATTTGAACAATAACATGCCAACCCCTCCACCTTCTGTTCTGAGGTGTGAATGTCCTAGATACAACTCCAACACCACACTCATTATCCAAAATATTATTACACATCAAACTCCATTTATAATGATAACCTAGTAAAACTTTACAGTGTTTCTAGTACAGGTAAGGGACCTGTTATTCAGAATGCTCAGGACCTGGGGTTTTCCAGATAATAAACATTTCCATAATTTGGATCTTCAAACCTTAAGTCTACTAGAAAATCATAAAAACATTAAGTAAACCAAATAGCTTGGTTTTGCTTCCAATAAGGATTAATTATATATTAGTTGGGATCAAGAACAAGCTACTGTTTTATTATTACAGATAAAAAGGAAATCATTTTTAAAAGTTAGAATTATGTGAGTATAATGGAGTCTATGGAAGAAGACCTTTCAGTAATTCGGAGCTTTCTGGACAATGGGTTTCCAGATAATGGATCCCATACAGTTAAAACAATGAGGTGTCCATATAAATCATACAAATCCGGGACATGTACAGAGATATGCACCTTAATTAATCACCACAAACTGCCAAAAGGTACTGGTTCTTGGAGAAGAAGCCCTCAGAATGATAACCTATTATTTGAGTTAAACATAAAATATCAATGTGTAGATTTATGCAAATGAGTATAAAATGTATAAATGTGTTAATGATTAGTTTTTATGTTGCTGATTATGGGTAATGTGTACCTGTTTCCACACACAATACAATTGCATGATTCTTCTGGTATGGATGTCAATCTCAGGTTTCACAGGCTTGGATCTAATGCTCAGCTGCCTTCAATCTCCTCTGGGCAGTAATCAGTCAAACTGTTCCTTAAAAAATTGCAAAAAAATCTGTGAAATGGCAAAATTTTGCCAAATGCCTTTGAGTAAATTGGAAAGTTTTTTTCTGAGGTTTTTCCCAGCACAAAATTTTTCAGTGGAAAAAAATACACTGTGAAATTCTAATGATGTAATTCCCACACACACAAAAAAATGATTTGCCAAATTATCAAAACCCACTGAGAAATTCTAGTGTAGATTTGTGATAGAATTTGCTGCTAAACTGTACCATGAATAAAAATTAGCTCATTCCTATACTATGATATCAAACAGTATTTTCCTGGAGAAATTATGATAACTATATCATATAAACTATATTATTATTATTGTATTTAATAAGAATATGCAATAAAGCAAAATATGATCCAAAGGTTGAGTAGTTTATCCCTGGAGAAGCTAGGTACTTTATTTTTTTGTTTGTCTTTATATCAACAGGGAAGGTCCATACAGAACCCTCCTAAAGTACTAGGTGAGGAGTAGGAAATTAACCCCCATATGTAATAAACGGCACTGTCTGCCTTGTAGTGGTAATCCATAGCAACCAATAAAATGTTTGCTTTTAAACAGGTGACCAGTAAATACTTCCAGCTGATTGGTTCGTATGAGTTACTTCTCCTGGGCAAACTTAAATCCTTTTATTATATAACTCCTGCCCTGTATTCCATAACATCAGTGATCGCAATAACCATAAATCACTAAAGTGACTTATTGGGTCCAACCAGTGATTTTATAATTTTGAAAAAAAAAAATCTCATTTTGACTAAGGGCATGATAACCTTTACCTGAATATTAGTGCTTTATGAAAGTATCTTTTATTATGTGATTATAGTACACTTTACATTCACCATCCCTTTATCCTGTTTTCATACATGCCAACTGAACGTTACCCTTTCCGCAAGTGATCATCGGAGTAAATATCTGATTGTTATATGAAAACACAATTTAATTTTTAGAGCCTGGCTTTTACCTCGAGAAAATGTCACTGTAACATTATTTTTGGATGAATAGAAGAAGGATCGTTATTCTCATAAATCTTTTTCAAGAACCAACTGGTGGAGTTAATGTAACATCTAATAACATGATAACAACAGGGATAGAGAGAAAAGCCCGTAGGATTTCTGCTTGATCCTGTGATTAAGCAAGTGAGAATGTAACATTTCAGCGTCACGTGTTCCCCCTAGTAAAGGATTCTGGCAATGAGCAGCGTACCAGAACTGATGGACGGTAATTGTGGATTACCTTGTTTAATTAAGCCTGGAGCACTCTGTTTTTGGCAGCTTAGAAGCCATGAATCTGCAAGATACAGAGGTGATTTAGACTTTGTTGGCAAATCAAAAAAATTGCATGCTGATTATGCTTTTTTAATTTTGGAATTTTCGATCAGTATAAACCGTGTTTATTTGTAATGGGCAAAATGAAAAAACAACTTCCACTTCCAAACCACATTATACAAGTATGGGGCCTGTTATCCAAAATGCTCAGGACCTGGGGTTTTCTGAACAGGGGATCTTTCAGTAATTTGGATCTACATACTTCTTATAGTCTACTAAAAAAATAATTTAAAATTTAATTAAACTCAATGCAAACAAAAAATGGCAAGTATATAAATGCCAAAAGGTTCAGAAATGTTGGTCTTGTTGATTCCCTGCCGATCTCTTCGCAGTCCCTCCAATTTGCTTACAGTCCCAAAAGGAAGAAAATGGAATTTCTTATGTAGAGTTCAGCGCCTAAGACAATGGAAATTTTTAGAAAACAATAAAGTGTAGTACTTTTTATACAACAGTGAAACACACCCTGTGTCTCTGAATAATTTATCCCGGGGGCAGTGCTCTCTCAACTAGTGTTGGGCGAATTTATTGGCCAGGGGCGAATTCATGGCGAATTCCCGCAATTCGCTGCTGGTGAATAAATTCGCGAAACGTCAGCGAAAATTTGACTGCTGAAAATTAGCTGGCATAAAAAAAAAAAAACAAGTCGCGCGTCAAAAGCACGCCGCGACTCATTTCACAAATTTTTCACCAATTCGCAAATTTCACTGGAAATACTAAAATTTTTCGGTGAAGCGAAATGGGATAGATTCGCCCATCACTACTCTCAACCTTTTTGTGCCAGGATGGTTCCCTCTCTCTATACGACTTTTAACTTTAGCACTGTATGAGAAATAAAACATGAGCAGCAGGTGTTTATAATGTTTTAACTCCAGGTAGCACCTCCACCGAGTGGCTAAAATGCCTACTCACAAACCACTGCTGTGGTGTATAGTGCATATGGTTGGATCCTCGTGGCAATCCCCTTCACCAGCTGCTTGGATTCCAAGTCTCCAATACAAATAAAACCAAAAAATAGTGTAATACTATTTTAATTTCTAAAACTTCAAAATTAAGGCAAATATCGCACTCAAATTTTTAGGAGGGGGTAATTGCAAAATGAAATGTTCATTTAGTTCCTGCAGAGTCCTGTAGGAGAATATGGCCGACTTCATCGTGGTATTCTCTGTAGGTCTGTGCGGGTTCCCCCTCTCTGTCCTAACGCATTTCACTGATTCTCTCAGCTTCTTCAGAGGCTTGAATGCGAGTATGTACATTTCCTTTTTTTTTTAAAAAAAACTGTGTCCCGTCATCATGCTGGCTTTTCTACTTCCTAACGTTTGCGTTCCAGTAGAAAAGCCAGCATGATGACATCCCTCCCCAATTTTTTTGGGGGGGGGGGTAATTTTCAATCGAATATGGCTGTTTTTTGAACGATTTGAATGATTTTCACCAAAATCCTTTGATTTCTCAGAACTTAGAAAACATTCCAGGACAAGTTCAGTGAGGTCCCTCATAGGCTAAAATGGCAATTTGGCAGCTTTAAGCTGCCAAATAGTCGAAGTCAAAGGATTTTTATAGGGACAGTACTTCGAAATTCAAAAATTTGAATATTTGAATTTTTTCAATTCAAATCGAATTTTGGGCTATTCGATAGTCAAAGTAGCCCAAAATTACTTTGAAATTAGAATTTTAAAAATTCTAATTTTATTCAAATTTTCACTTCGACCCTAAAAATTAAAAGCATGTTGTGGTGGCAATTTCAAATTACCAGGACTCTGAGGATTAAAATCAGTAAAAGTTTATTACACTTATAAGCGGACAGCTCATCAATTAAGAAGAACTGCCCCGAACATTAGCAAGCATTAGCTTTTTATGCCATTACAGAAAGGAAAAACTTAACACGTCACAAGCATTACATCAGTAGTGATCAATACATCCTTGACCATGTAAGGACATTTATTCACCCTGTCTGTCCGGTGTGCCCTTTCTACTACGATGGAACTTTGCAAGATGTGCAGTTTCCACTATTGTTGGTCCTTTTCTATTCTGAGCTTATCTCCTCCAACATACCTTTCCTGCTCATTGTGTGTAATGTGGTTTTATTACTGTCTAGAAAATGGTAGACTTGTAGTTGTTGCACAAGTTCAGGGTGAGGGTTAGAAAGGTTAGCTATAGGTCATCAGAAGCAAATCTAACATAAGTTCTTTTAGTAAAAACAAGACTTAATAAGAAAATTTCCTTCACACATGTGTGCATGGCCTTGATGGAGCCTGAGTAAAACGCACATGGAGTGAGCTACGTAAATTGAGTAAATAATTCTGTTTTTACCTTGATTTAAACTGGACCCCAAGAAGCCTGTAAACTGGGGGGCTACCACAGAGGCACACCTTACCAACGTGGAGTGAATGGGTCACAACAGACCCCCGCCCGCGACCAACCATTCTGACTCAAAATGGTACCACTCCAGAAACATCGCTCCTCACAAAAACAGAGAAACAGCTAGCAACACCACAAACAAAGGCCAATGACTCACTGAACTGCCTCCAGTGAAACAATATACATTTTGGGCTTTATGGAGAGGTTTGAAGGCAAACCACCAAAAAAAAAAATCATGGTTAACTAGCATGTTTGGGCAAAATTATTTCTCCCCTGGACAGAGGACAGAGACATGGATCTTTCTGAGGCCAGGAAAGCTGGAGACATACCCAGACTTTTTGTCTGAAGTGAGGAAAATGAGAGCTAATTTCATCAAAGCAAAAAGACAACTCAGACAGAAAAATATGCCATAAGCCATGATGTTCCATGCTCGTCTAAGAGTCAATGACAATAGAAGGGCAAAGTTCTTCAAATCCCCAGATGGTCTCATAAGCTAGTTGGAGACAAGACTGGGAAACTCACTTATGAACAGATAGATTCAGCAACAAACATGCCCCACCCAAAATTCAGACAAACTGTGAACTGTGAAGCAACCCCAATACCATATATACTTACAGACACACACCACACTTACTAACAGTTTTCTACTAAGAGGTGACTGGCACAACATAACCAGCAACTTCCCTGCGTCTGGTGGACTTTACTAATACTTCCTGATGGAAGAGCCAGAGAACTGCTACACATACATAATTGTCTGCTGGCCTCCTGCAGAGACAAACCCCTATACTGTTGGAAGTATTCAAAATCTTGGGAGACAACCCAAGTAAGAAAGTCAATAGATGAAACGCGTCAAGGCAGTGACGTCATCTCCAGGCACCCCGGTTCTACATTTGGTGATTGAAACGCTGTTTTACCAACAATACCAACCACCTAGAGAACCCAGAAATAGAGTGCCGGTGACTCTAAAAAAGACTACATGTGAGTTTTAACTGGACTTTTGTGAGTGTAAAAGTTTTGCTATATTTATTATAAAAATGTTTACAATTTCACACTATGTCAGCGCATTTTTGTAGAGAAGTGGAAATAGAAGTTAAGCAGAGAGGCCACCAGTGGAATCCTTATTCAATGCACATGATTGTATAAACATCTGTGAGTACCCTAATACATAAGTCGCCACATAGTTCAAAAGTGTTTTCTAATTTAGACATACAGATTTAACCAAATAATTGGTGAAAGGGCACTTAATCAACTTTTGCATGCATGGGAAAATAACCAAAGGGTGCATCTACTAATTAAGGATAACTACACTATATTAGATTCATTTTTTCTCTTCCTATTTGTCTGACTTCATGCTGCTGACTGCTACAAACCTAATTGAACCTATCTAGAGATGACACAGAGCCCACATTTATCCCTGCTGTTAAAACACCAGAAGGGAGGATTACATCTTCCCCATTGGATATCAACCAGGCATTCCTAAATTTTTTGTTTAATCTGTATACCTCTAAACTGAACACGACCTCAGAAGAGATACATAAATAACTTAGTGGTATACAAATGCCCAAACTATCAGGCAAGGTATCCCAGTTAATTACCCAAGATATTACTGTGTTAGAGGTGGAACTGGCAATTGTGAACTTCCCACAGGCAAGACACTGGGCTTAGATGGTCTACCAATAGAGTGGTATAAACAAAACACTAATAAACTGCTAACCCAGCTGTACAATGGGGTCATACAAGGGTCCTCTCTTCCACCCTCTATGCAGGAAACACTGATATTCCTCAATCCCAAATAGGGGAAGGACCCACTAGAGTGCTCCTTATACATTTCACTAACAATGATATAAGGATTTATGCCTGGAAGGTCAACCAATACTAATATAACAAGGCTATCTATCATGATGTATCTTTCATGCATGACAACCCAGGAACTAGAATGGTGGTCTAGCTTAGAATAGGAATATCTTTGGGACACCATGAAACATGTGGGAATCCCCCCAAATTTACTACCTGGGTGAAGGCTTTTTATTCCAACCCAAAAATTTAATTGAGAACTAAACTCTAATTTATCTCCCCTTTTTACTAGAGGTACAAGGCAGGGATGTCCTTTATCCCCCCTCCTATTAGTGATAGCAATGGAGCTCATAGGGCATTGCAGTTGGAAGAAGGCCTAAGACTGGGCAACATGAAGGAACTTATCTCTATGTATGCAGACAACATATTATTGTTCCTAGCATATCAGGGCCCTTCCTTCGCATCTGCATTATCCATAATTAACAATCTCACCAGCTCTGGACTCGAGATAAACTGAACTTAATCAATCATTTTCCCTTTGGATCCCCCTCCCCCAGCCAAATGTGCCGGCTCAGACGCATGTGCTAATATCATGGAATTGGGTTCATACAGACATCAGTAGATTTGTTGATTTGAATGTAAACCCAAAACTCAGATACTTTGAAAACTGTGGAGATTTGGTGCCGGCTCCCCCTTACACTAATGGGAAGGGTGAACTTCATGCTGGTGATTTTGCTTAAACTTACATATATATTTAGACAATCCCTTACAGTAATCCCCCAAATCCATCTTCAATAAGCTAAAATCCCTAATGCTAGCTTTCATGTGGAATCGGAAATATCCAAGAATATCTTTACAAACTCGCACTCAATGGGGGTGAACTAGCATCCCCATACCAAAGATGACCTAGCTTGTGAAAGTATTACACTCTGGTACCAACTTCAAACCCTGGAGGGTATGAGAATGCATTACAATGTTAAGAAGGCAATAAGACACCATGCTAGTTTGTTAAAGTTTTTTAGTTTATTTCAAAGGACATGTAAAGCCTACATTTTCCTACCCTGTATATAAATTGGGCATATCTTCCACAACCAAACTGCATCATTTGTACTGCATATACCCCCTCTGTTTGCCAGCACCATCACATTTTCATAAAACAAATAGTAGCTTTCACCTGGTGGCCATTTTCCCTCCGATACATGATCATCTGAAATAAGACATGTATGTAAAGTCCATGTTATGCAGAATGCAGGTTTACACAGGCACAACATTCTTTGATAAAAAAAAGTTCTGCTGGGTTTGAGCACTGTAATTATTACGCTGAGCTCAGGAGAGGTGGTTAGGAGAAAAAAATTGCATCAGACAGTTTCTATGGGAACCAGCGATGCTCTCTGTTCATTGGCTGTTAGTCTGGAGGGTGTGTTATGTAATCTGAGCTGAGAGTAACTGAGCATGCTCAGTGAGCTAAGAGCCAAAGGAAATTCCTGAGGGAGGGGGCAGAGTGGTTTAGTGTAGTAGAAGGATTTGTAGCTGATAAAGGGGATACTGCAGCCTTACTGTTAAACTTTTAACAAACAGAGTGGCAGTTATCTAGAGATTTAAGAGATGCTGTTCATTGATTACATTTTTGTGAAAAGGGTTACATTTTATTATACTCAATAAAAGAATTGTAAAAACAGAAAATAAGATTTTTATCTAAAATTGCAAACACAAATTATTTCAGCTTTAGTAAACAGTTGGCTAATGTTTTTGGGAGATTTTAAAACATATTTGCAAACAGCTTACTTATACATGTACTGTAGACAACCTACACGTTGGACAACAGATAATGGCATAAATTTTGCATTTTGCCCACTGTATTTTTTACCCTAAATACATGTGGAGGAAGTCAGTAAAGGAATAACTATTCACAATTTCAAATTTATGATTTTGCATGACTTTGCATGATTAAACCACCTTCAACAACTTAATAGTACACAATGTGCAATTAAATTTCGCAATACAATAACAGTCTATGGAAGAATTTTACATTGCGAAATTTGTGCAAATTGCTTTCTCTTGGCGACTTTTATTACATTTCCCACATGGATTCAAAATGCCCTCCATTGGCCTTTGTACCATTGCTTTTAGACATTTCTCACTAAAAAAGAAAAACTCTTTAAAAAATAATACTATTTTACTTACTGTAAAATACTTGAAATACTAAAATGTCACTAGAAATGTGCTGTTCTCAGAGATGCAGCAACTGGTATACACACACACATATACATACATATGTTGAATATAAATGCATGGTATTTTAATTTTGTTACTGTTTTCTGATGCCAGTAGAGTTCATAATTTCATTATTACAATCTTAACCAATGTTTCAAAGGACCAATATGGGAGATAAACCTGCTCTTTGGGGAACAGTGAGAGTTCAATCCTACCGCCTGTTAATATCCACTGCCATAAAATGGAGGTCCGGAAATACTCATTGACTTTAAAAACCTATGTTGCCCTTCTTTGCCAATTAATGGCCCAATGCCAGGCTGGGATCGAACCATGCATGTAATGCAGAGTGGTATGAAAGATACAAAGTAGAGGGCAGATTAAACAAAGTGTGAATTAAAGATCAACACATCAAAATTCCACCAGTCTCTTTTCATTCCTATGGGATTTTTTTGTGGTGTATTTATCCATGGGTAAACTATAATTTTCGCCTCTAAAGAGCCCCAGTAGAAACTAATAGAGATTGGAGGAATTTTACTGTGGTAAACTCTAATTCACACTTTGATAAATCTGCCCTTAGATATACAACTCAATGAAACCTCTTAATTCGAAAACCACCCTAAAAAAATCCATCCCTAATCTCACCCAAACTGGCCTTCAGGCTAAGCCCCTCTTGTTACTGATCCAAGCCCATGGGCAAGTCCACAGTTTGAGAACCACTTCCTTACATGAATGTACCACCACAATCAAGTTATTTGTATGAACATTATTATTGATGTCACATGCTGGAAGTGACTCTAGCATACAATACAAGTCTGCAGCACATTCAGTTCAAGTCTTTCAATGATGTTTGGCAAAAACAAAGTTGTGGGCAAAAAACATCCAAGTTTTGCACTTTTGCACTTTGCACATTATCAATAAACCCTAGTTTCTGTATTAGAACTGTAATGTGGCAGGACACAGTGGTTTTCATACAAGCGGTGAGGGTGATCCGTCATACTTAGCAGTGCAGGGGATTCTCAAAATGTTATCTATGCCAAGGAGAAAATAAAAGTATATCCTTATATATAAAAATAAGATAGAATAGATTTTCCATTTAAAGCTCATAATCCTCTAGGAATGAACAGCTAAATGTGTTTTCCTTTTCTTTATTATGAATGATAAGATTATTATGATTATTATGACATTTGCTGTGTTTGATATGTTGTATGAAGTACCATGATGTGGCTTTTAGGGATCACTTTTTTCACCTGAAGCATTCTTGAGAGTGGCAAATTATTTTTAAGAATCTACAAAAGAAAACATTTTGTTTCACCAGGGAAAAACAAGAACGAATGCCAATGGCAAATGCAAATGCAATTTTTTTTTGCACCAGAATTTTTTTTCCCATGTGCTCCGCTGGGTTTTATTTATATACCTGTGCAACTACTACTATGTGTTCTGTGGGCCCTCCATACTGCAATGCAATTTAATAAAAGACACTAATAAAAAAATATGGGCAATGTGAATAATTATTCTTTGACCAATTAGTCCTTTGGCCATACGTAATACAGCATTTGTCAAACTATATATTTGGTAACCCTCCTGCAAGTTAAAAAAAAATAAAGATAAAAGATTTTTAATAGAAAGCATTGCATGTGATAAAATGCTCCACCTTCAAGCAGATCTTAAATAAAGTGTTATGTACAAATTATACACTATAATGACTGCTTAATGAAGTACAGGTATGGGAGCCAATATCAGGATATTCCATTATCCAGAAAGCTCAGAATTACGGCAAGGCCATTGCCCGTAGACTCAATTTTAATTAAATAATTCATTTTTTAAATGGATTTCCTTTTTCTCTGTGTTAAAGAAACAGGGGCATACAGTAATGAATCCTTATTAGAGACAAAACAATCCTATTGGGTTTATGTAATGGTTAAACAATACTGTATGAAGATACAAATTACAAAAAGAAGTCTCATCTAGAAAACCCCAGGTCCCAAGCATTCTACATAATAGGTCCCATAACTATTAAGAAATTATATTTTTGTATTATATATCTGCATTAGTCCCTGATAAAAATATGGAGGCTAATGGAATAAAATGGAAATACTAAATGGAAAAGTGAGGCAGGACTCCAGCAATCTTTTAACCTTTGCATTCATGGAAATACTATAAGGGTCAGATTTACTAAGGGTTGAGTGAATTTTCAATTGAAAATGGACCTTTTTCATTTGAATAGGTCCATTTTTGATGAAATTAACAACTGTTTGAATCTTTCGATTTTAATGATTTTGGTCAGAAAAATTTGATTTTCAAAAAATTTCAAAAACACTCCAGAAGGTTCCCCATAGGCTAACATAGCAATTTGGCAGCTTTAAGGTGGCAAAGTCTTGAATTAGAATTTTATAAAGAGGCAGTACTTTGATTTTTGAATGGTCAAATTTTAAAATTCGATTCAAATTTTTTTTTCAATTTGAATCGAATTTTGGCCTGTTCAATGGTCGAAGTAGATAAAAATTAATTCTAAATTCGAATTTTTTTATTAGAATTTTCACTTCAACCCTTAGTAAATGTGCCCCTAAGTGTCAGACTGGGCCAACAGGACCCCATGCAAATACATGGTGGGCCCTGGACCTTTAAGGCCCCGTGACCCAGACTCACTCCCCAGTCCACCCCCACCCCAATCACAGCCTCAAGGAGAAGGAGACGGTATGGTGCAGAGGGGAGGGGGTGGTGTTAAAGGGCAAGGAAAGGCAAAGAAATAAAATCCCATTTTTACTTTCTTGAATGAAAAAGAAATCTATCTCCAATATACTTTAATTTAAAAATGTGTACTGTTTTACATTTAGTGCCGTGGATAGGAATTGTCAGACGGTCCCTAACTTCTGGCAGGAAACAATCATACTTATGAGCAGCAGGGGGAGCCCCTGTCTTACTTACCAGCCATGCAGAACTCAAGCAGCTTTGTTTTTTGATCATTTATGATGATCCCTAAGAAGCCCAGACCACACTGAGCATGTGTATGTAGTCTAGTCTTGCAAAGATGTATAACAAAGTTACAAGATGAGAGCCCCCTGTGGCCAACTTTGAAAGCATAAATCATTTGTTTGATTAGGCTTGTGGTGCAGTAAGTTCATGTTTATGTTTAGTATACAAAATACAGCATTTCTAGCCTTATTCTATTTTAGACTTTACTTGCCCTTTAAAAACTATTATAAACACATAGACCTAAAGAAATGGAGGAATACAGTGTGCAAAGTGCAGGAAAATTGCAGAATGTGCCTTATTTTTGCACTTTACACTTGTTTTCCTTTATGTAAATTGCCCCTTATCATAAAAAAACCTTTGGAACTTATAATAAACTTAAACTTTTCATTGAGAAGGTTCATTATCCAATATATAATGTAAACATGTCACATTAAAAGATAATACATTTTATGGGGGGGGGGGCAGCATGTCTCTGGGGACCTGCAGTGTCACCTGTATTTATAGAAGTGCATTGTGTTTTCTACAGTGGGTCATTTCAGTTCAGCTATTCAGTCAGTCTCTGGGTAATATTCCCTTTAACATAAATTCAGAACATCCCCATAGCACCTATTCTATTATCGCTAGCAGTTGGCAAGCAGCAAGGCTCTGTTCCTACACTATGAGAAAGCAATGGTCATGCCTTTTCCAGCATTGTTCCAAAACTTGGATCTTTACATTAAACAATTGAAAACAATGGAGCGTTAAGTATGCATATCAGATTGGTAATCTCTGTTCCCAACTCCCACCTGGAGCTTTCGATAATGGTTAAGACAATCATTCTTTTGCCTGACACATCGTATAAAGACCTGCCATCACGCCATGACAATAGAAGTGCAGAGAAAAACTCTAACACAATGTGGAAAGGGATTATTAAGCAAAGAGCGATGTTATCAACAATTGAAGAGGCCAAATTGAGCCAGAAACAAGAAAATACACTGATTAGGAAAGGAATACTCTGGCTATTAACTCTGCTTCTGCTGAACACAAACTATCTTAGTTCTGTTGATGTTGACTAGTGATGAGGGAATTTTATTCACTTTGCTGAAAAATTTGCAAAACTTTAACAATTAGTGAAATATGGAAGAGCACTGGGGCTAGCAAAAAAAATTCTGATGAATTATGACTTTAAAAACTCATAATTATGACTTTAAATCTCATAATTATGACTTTTTATGACTCATGGGCACATTCACTAAGGGGCAGATATACTAAGGGTCGAATTTTGAGGGTTTTAACGCAATTTGATTTTTTGAATGATCGAATATAAAAAAAATCGATAAAATAGACAAAATCATTCAAATTGATCGATGCGAATGATTTTAAGCATTCGATCAAAATTTTTTTATTTGATCAAAAATACATTGAAAAATCCTATGGGAGCTTCCCATAGCAATTTGGTAGGTTTTATCTGCCATATTGTTATATCAAATTTTTTTAAAGGGCTAGTACTTCGACAATCGAATTTGAATTTGGCCAATTCTTATCGAATTTTGGGCTATGCGATAGTCAAATAGTTGAATTTACACTTCAAATCAATTCGAACCTGAGAAAATTTTAAAAATTCGAATTTCGAAGTAACTTTGGGCTACTTGGACTATTGGATAGCCCAAAATTTGATCTGAATTGAAAAAAACATTTCTATTCAAAATTCGACCAATAGTAAAGCTGCCCCTTAGTCTCATAATTATGACTTTAAAAAATTGAAATTATGACTTTAAATCTCATAATTATGACTTTTATTCTCATAATTATGACTTATAATTAATTACAATTATGACTCATAATGATTGACTTTAGAAAGTAGAAATTATGACGCTTAGGGGCACATTTACTACGGATGGAAGTGAATTTTCGAATAAAATTTGAATTTTTATAATTGGAATAGCCCAAAAAAGTCATAAATATGAGAGTAAAAGTCATAATTATGAGATTAAAAGTCATAATTTCTACTTTCTAAAGTCATAATTATGAGATTAAAGTCATAATTATGAGTTTAAAAGTTATGATTATGAGATTTAGGGACAGATTTACTATTTGTTGAATTTCGAATAAAAAAAATTGAAATTGACCATCACATTTTTTTGGGGGCCTTTTTTGAGAATTTACCTATTTTGATCAAATAAGTCCATTTTCGATCCAATTGAAACAATTCAAACAATTTTTCAGGAAAGCTTCCAGGAGGTCTCCCATAGGCTACAATTGCAATTCGGCAGCTTTAAGGTGGCGAATAGTTGAATTTAAATTTTTTGATAGAGACAGTGCTTTGAAATTCAAATTTTCAAATTCTTTGAATTCAAATTGGATTTTGGCCTATTCGATGTGCCCCTTAAAGTCATAATTATGAGTTGTAAAAATCAGATATCAGAATTATTTTTTGCTGGCCCCAGTGCTCTTCTGTACATTTACTTCAATGCATTTGAAACAAGAAAAAAAACACCCATCACCTCCAATACATTCAACTTGATACAAAAACAGGCAAAGAACTGTCCACAGACTCAATGCATTTTATTTTGTTATTTTTTTCCCAAAAAGGGATAATTTTTAGTTATTAGTGATGTAAGTCACTAACATTAGATCAATATATGCTTATTTAGCAGTGACATGTAACTTTAGTTCCATACACACTTTGATTTCTGATATGGAAATCATGATAAATACGTGATTACAGATTTATGTGATTTACAGATTTATGGATAATGTCCTTCATCCACAATGTATAATGCCCCCAGAACACATGGCAGAAAACACAGTGCAGGTATGGGACCTGTTATCCAGAATGCTTAAGACCTGGGGGTCTTCCAGATAATGGACTTCTGTACCTTATCTTGAGTCTACTAGAAAATCATGTAAACTTTAAATAAACCCAATAGGCTGTTTTTGCTTCCAATAAGGATTAATTATATCTTAGTTTGGATCAAGTACAAGCTACTGTTTTATTATTACAGAGATAAAGAAAATCATTTTAAAATTTTGGATTATTTGGATAAAATGGAGTCTATGGGAGGTGACCATCCTGTAATTCAGAGCTTTATGGATTACAGATAACGGATCCCATATCTCCACCAATTTCATGCACAATAACCCCAAAATACATTGTAATAAATAAAAATAAATGCAGTCAATTTAATCTCCTAGAGCACATGGTAGGAGAAATAAAGTGCCAATGTCAGGTATAACATCTCCTTGCTTTATTAATATCTACTATGTTATAAGATTTATGTCCCACAGGATAATTAGTAACTGCTGTTTGTTGCTGGCTAGAATATTAGACTTATCACAGTATACTGTAGAGGCAAAATATATTACTTGTTCATAGTAAACAATAAAGCCTACTTCTCATCAGCATTGAGTAAAAGCCTGGCATTTCCAAACGCAACATCAGAAGCCACGTTCTTTCGAAAACCTTGGTAATTTTCAACTCCTGGAAGTCTGAATGTGTTCATTATAGGGAGAGCGAGTAATTATTTTCTTCCCCTGCGTCAGCTCACTTCATTCTCTCCCATAAATGTCATTAAACATCCCTGCGCAATTGTTTATCTAAATGAAGTCACCCTCTTTCCATCACTGTCTGTTCTTTGCAAATGGTCAATATGGTTTCGATTTGAAGTTAATTGATACTGAAATAGTTAGATCAAACAATTAATTGGGACGCGGAGGCAAGTAATTGGCTGGCATGATTTTTAAAAGCTCCGTGGCAGTTTCGCCGACGATCCTCTGTTGAACAGCACAGTCCATTACCTGCAAAGCTGTTATCATTTTGTAAAAAAAAAGTTATTTTCACTTTCATTAAACTAGAGCCAAAATATATACTGGGCTTAAAAAAAACACAGTGATGCATTAACATTTTTGCCGTTTATGCAATTTGTCTTTTTAACTTGAACTGAATCTGAAATATATGAGGCATGAAGATTTATTTTTAGGAACCAGTAAGACAGTAAACACAATAACTTGTGGAGTACCTTGTACTGATCAGTAGACTGGGCCAAGCTGGGCAGTTTTGGTGGCACCATTTGTTATGGGAAACTGTACAACATTATACAGGTAAGTGACCAGAATGCTCAAGACAGGGTTGGACTGGGACAGCTGGACAAAGGGTAAAAACCTGGTTGGCCATGGCTCTTGTGGGCTCTGCCGTCATAGACTAGGCTGGTGGTGACAGAGGTAGGGGAGCCCAGAGGGACCTCCCATAGACTCCATTTTATCCAAATAATCCAAAATTTTAAAATGATTTTCTTTATCTCTGTAATAATAAAACAGTAGCTTGTACTTGATCCAAACTAAGATATAATTAATCCTTATTGGAAGCAAAAACAGCCTATTGGGTTTATTTAAAGTTTACATGATTTTCTAGTAGACTCAAGATAAGGTACAGGACCCCTCGCCCTCCCCTCTGGGCTCCCCTACCTCTGTCACCACCAGCCTAGTCTATGAAGGCAGAGCCCACAAGAGCCATGGCCCACCAGGTTTTTACCCTTTGTCCAGCTGTCCCAGTCCAACCCTGTCTTGAGCATTCCTGAGCTCTAGTCCAATGTTGGCCCATTAACTGGGGTTTTGAGGATAATGGATCTTTCCGTAATTTGAATCTTCATAACTTATGTCTACTAGAAAATCATGTACGTATTAAATAAACCCAATAAGATAGATTTACTTCTAATAAGGATTAATTATATCTAAGTTTGGGTCAAGTATAAAGTACTGTTTTATTATTACTACAGAGATAAAGGTACAGGTATGGTACTTAATATCCAGAATCCTCAGGACTTGGGGTTTTCCGGATAACTGATCTTTTCGTACTTTAGAACTTCATACTGTACCTTGGGGGGCAGATTTACCAAGGCTCGAATTTCAAGGGTTAAAAACCCTTGAATTCGACCCGAGAATTTTTGCCGAGTTAAAACCCCTCGAATTCGAGTTTCGAATTCAAGGGGTTTTAACCCAATTCAATATATCGAACGATCGAATATAAAAAATTAGATTGATAAAATCGTTCAAATCGATCAATTTGAATTATTTTAAGCAATCAATCAATTTTTTTATTCGATCAAAAAAACTTAGAAGAATCCTATGGGAGCTTCCCATAGGATTTTATAGCAATTCGGTAGGTTCAATCTGGCAAACGTTTCTTAAAGGGACAGTAGTTCTAAAATCGAATTTGAATTGGAATTTTCGAATTTGATCAATTCATTTCGATAGGTGAATAAGCCCAAAATTTATTCAACATTTTTTTAATTTGAATTTTCACTTTGAATCAATTCGACCATTGACAAATCTGCCCCTAAGTCTACTTGAAGATCAATTAAATAAATCCAATAGGCTGGTTTTGCTTCCAATAAAGGATTAATTATATCTTATATAGACTGTATCTGTGTGCACCACAATAAACTACTTGATGATTTGACAAATCTACCTGGAAGATTGGTCTTTGCAAGTGCCTGCCTTTTTTGCTGTATTAATTATATCTTAGCTTGGATCAAGTACGGTGCACTGTCTATGGGATACCTCCATTCCGTAATTTGGAGCTTTTTGGAGAACGGATCCAATACCTGTAATAATTTTTAAAATTTGGATAAAATGAATTCTACTGGAGATAGTCTTGAGCTTTCTGGATAATGGTTTTCCTGATAATGGATCCCATTTCTGTACTGAATTACTGAAATCTGCCAAATTATTTGTTGTTGTGTGCATGCTTTACTTTCATCTGTAACTGTACTGTAAGTACATATAAAACACTGACATTAATCTACATTAATTCACTAACTGTGCTACTTGCAGGTAAATGCAGATTATAGTTATCCCATTATTCAGTGTCTTCAAATCCATTGTATAGAGATAGAAGATCTGAAAAGATTGCTTTGTGCTAGAAGAAATGTGTAGAATACCTATGCAAACAGGTGTCTAAACATCCTGCAAAACTAGTAATGCATTATTTTGTATAGCACAAGTATATGATCTTTTATCTGGAAAACCATTATAAAGAAAGTTCTGAATTATGGGAAAGCCATCTGCCAAAGACTCTATTGCAATTAAATAATTATAATGTAGAAATGATTGAACAGTAGCTAAAATGAATTCTTGTCAGAGTCAAACCAATCCAGTTGGGTTTAATAAATGTTTGTATTCTTCTTTAGTGATGGGCGAAACGGCCGCGTTTCGCTTCGCCGAAAAATTCGCGAATTTCCAGAGAAATTCGCGAATTGGCGAAAAATTAGCAAAACGAGTCACGCGTCGTTTTTGACGCGCGTTGCGTCAAACGCGACGCGTCGTTTTTGGCGCGTCGCGTCAAAAACGACGCGCGACTCGTTTTTGGCGGCGAATTTTTGCCCGCAAATTTTTCCTGCCGTTTCGCGAATTTATTCGCCAGCAGCGAATCGCGGGAATTCGCCGCAAATTCGCCCCTGGCGAATAAATTCGCTATTCTTTTTTAGTAGACTTAAGAGATGACGATCCAAATTACAGAAATACCCATTCTTCAGGTTCTGAGCATTCTGGATAACAGGTCCCATACCTTTATGTTGGATACTGTATAGTATTTCTTTTAGTAAAATTAAAAAATAATTACAATTGGTATTCCACAAAACTCTAATGTCAAGAGGGGTTTTAGCAATTTCAGAAAAAGGTGCAATAACAGCCCATATAAAGTGTCCAATTAATATTTCTACTTTGTGCTAAACACAATAGTCATGTGGAGCTTTCAAGACTAAATAACAAAACAATTATCATTTATTGAATGACTGATTAATAGTAAGACAGTGTTCAAGGGTATTTAGTGGTAGATTTATCCAATACACATAACCATAGATTTATGACTATAGAACATAGCTCAGTTACTATATACAATAATACAGTGTGACACTGTGCTTTTCCACTAGTGTAGCAGTCAAAGACATGTCTTAAAGGGATACTTTTTTTTTTTTCAAAATCCATCAGTTAATAGTGCTGCTGCAGGAGAATTTTGCACTGACATCCATTTCTCAAAAGAGCAAAATATTGTTTTATATTTAATTTTGAAATCTGGCATGTGGCTAGACATATTGTCAATTTCCCAGCTGC
>CM044431.1:28933616-29027504 GCA_024363595.1 Xenopus borealis
CAAAGTCCCTACTTACCCCTTCAAGCAGGTCCCCTCCAGCGATGTTCTAAGGGGCCATCTGGCGCTATAGAAATAAATGTTAATAATGATAACTCCCCTTTAATGTATGGAATTGTCCCTTCTGGAAGGTTACTCACTAAAATGGTTCCTCCTGGGCTTGCCAGCTGAACTTTCCATACAGTTCAGGACATAAATACAATCCTCTTAGCTCTTTAGCCAGGCATAAGACTTATTCAAGGCTTATTCAGGAGAACACAATCAATCACTGTCTAACTCCCACACAGGAGAATATTAAAGGAGAAGGAAAGGTCTTCTAAGTTTGGATGGCAAAATGTATTCACCCCTAAGTGAATGCATGTTCTTACCAAAAACCCTGAGTTTACTAAAAAGCCCTATAAGGAGAAAACTGCACCAGCCCAGGATTCTTCCAGCGAGCAACAATGGAGCTATCTTCTTCAGCTTCTTCTATCTTCAAATTTCCTAGGTCAGACGCATGCGCAGTAGAACAAAATAGCTGACTTTTTCATTAATGTTTTGCTTCGCTGCTCATTTGCAGCCATGAGAAGAAAGAAGAAGCTGGAAGCAGATCAATCCGTGGTGCTCGCTGGAAGAATCCCAGGCTGGTGCAGATTTCTCCTGATAGGAGCACCGGTCCCAGGTTTCAGGTAACATTCAGACACTTGGGGTGCCTAACTTTTGCCCCCACTAAGTTAGAAGACCTTTCCTTCTCCTTTAAGTAATATTTTTTCTCTTTCTAGTACAATGACTTACATTGAGGACAGAGTAAGTTTTCAAGTTGTCCCTTCCAGCCCAACCTAATGATGGTAACAGATACACCAATACAAGAAGGTTGTGACAGCACTTTAAAGGGTGGTTCACCTTCAGGTTAACTTTTAGTATGTTATAGATTTATTCGCGAGGTGCGAATTCCCGCGATTCGCGGCCAGCAAATACATTTCCCAAACGTTAGCGAAAATTAGCTGGCGTAAAAAAAACGTGATGCAATGCGCTGAAAATGACACGATGCGCGTCGAAAACGAGACGCGACTCGTTTCATGAATTTTTCGCCAATTCATGAATTTCGCTGGCAATTCGCTAATTTTTCGGCGAAACAAAACGGGATAGTTCCGCCCATCACTACTAGCAGACATTGGGCAAACTTTTGGGTCTTTTATTACATAGAAATATGCTGCAGGGACTCGTTTTGCCCAAATAACTCTTTTCTATAGATGTCAGCATCAACATCATAAAATTAAAATGAACAAACAAGGTTTATATGCCGGTTATTGTATATGGAATATCAATCATTGCAAAGGCCTTTACCAAACACTGAAATGAAATAGCAGAATTACTTACAGCACATCAATGCTCTTCGGGAAGTGCGAAATATAACAATTATTTTTTAGCATGTAAAGCATCCTGTCAATTGATGTAATGACACGTAAATTTGATGTGTTTATGCAGTGGGTGATTATTTGGTTGGAGTGTAGATACTCTGAGCGGCACATTCTCATGTTTGCAGTGATTTATTGGTGCAATCTGCAAGGTTCATCAGTTTGAACTGGATCATTAATTACAATGAACTCATTTTTATTTTATGAAAGCTGTCTCAATACATAATCAATATGAGCCTGTGAATATGACTTTTATTCCAGCGCCTCTATTGACAGCTGCAAAGATTTCTATAATTAAGACTTGCTTCAAAACAACGGTTTTTTGGCAAAGTAACAAACTGATATCTGATTTTTAGTTCGAGATCTGATGTCAGTGTTTGCTGTATAATGAAAAAGCCTCCTAAATACAGATGATTTTTAACAAATACATAATAGTTTTTTAGTTCCATGAATGCATTCAGCATATTTATTGAGGGGCAGTCAACCTGATAAAATGAATAGTCTAAAGGGGAACTAATGCTTAACTAAAGACATAGGGCAGATATGTTGTGCATTGTATTTTGGCCTTCTTTATCAGCCCAAGGCAACCAAAGCCCTTTAGTGGTGATGGGCGAATTCCCGCGGAAAAAAAAATGAGTCGCGCGTCGTTTCACAAATTTTTTTGCCAATTCGAGAATTTCGCTGGAAATTCGTGAATTTTTCGGCGAAGCAAAACTGGGTAGATTCGCCCATCACTACCCTTTAGCAATAAAGATCTGTGTCTCCAAAGATGCCCCAGTAGCTCCCCATCCCCCTGCTGTTACTTTGACAGTATAAGGGCATCTCTGCAACATATTAAGTGGGAAATGCTTTTCACAGGGTTAAACACCGAACAAAAATGGGAATTCTTTAAAATGCTGCTTAATAAATATACATGTCAGTATATTCCGCTTGTAAACAAAGAACGTTGTTGCAAAACAAAACCTTTTTGGTTCAATAGGAGTGTTGGTGTTAAGGTGGGTAAGAAAAGACGTGCTTTTAAGGCTTTCAAGTTAGCTGGGACAGCCGAATCATTTATAAGGTACAAGGAGGCCAATAAGTCATGCAAAAAAACAATCAGGCAAGCTAAAATCGATATGGAAAAGGATATAGCAGTAAGCAGTAAAAAGAATCCAAAATATTTTTTTAAATATATTAATAGTAGAAAAATGAAACAGGAAGGGGTAGGACCTTTATTATCAGAGGGGGGTCAGTTGGTTGATGAGAACAAGCAAAAAGCTCAGATTCTGAATGAATACTTCTCATCAGTATACACAAATGAGGAACCAGCTAATGAAGGTTTCCTTGTTAATAGCCCCAATTGTAATACATCCAATGATGTATGGTTCACACATGAGGAAAGTCAAAAGAGACTAGAAAATGTTAAGATAAACAAAGGTCCAGGCCCAGATGGGATTCACCCCAGGGTACTTATGAACTTAGCTCTGTGATTGCCAAACCTCTATACTTAATTTTTCAGGATTCTTTGAGGTCTGGCATGGTGCCGAGAGACTGGCGAATTGCTAATGTGGTGCCGCTATTCAAAAAGGGATCCCATTCTCAGCCTCAAAACTATAGGCCAGTTAGTCTGACGTCGGTGGTAGGAAAGCTTTTTGAAGGATTAATTAAGGATAGGATACTGGACTTCATAGCAAATAACAATACTATGAGTTTGTGCCAGCATGGTTTTATGCGTAATAGATCTTGCCAGACTAACTTCATTTCTTTTTATGAGAAGGTAAGCAGGGACCTCGATTCTGGGATGGCAGTGGATGTGATTTACTTAGACTTTGCTAAAGCATTTGATACAGTGCCACACAGAAGGTTACTGGTTAAATTAAGGAATGTTGGCCTTGAACATAGCATTTTCACCTGGATAGAGAACTGGCTAAAAGATAGTCTACAAAGAGTGGTGGTAAATGGAACATTTTCTAATTGGACCATTGTTGTTAGTGGGGTACCGCAGGGCTCTATACTGGATCCCTTGCTTTTCACCTTGTTTATTAATGACCTGGATGTGGGCATTGAAAGTACGGTTTCTATTTTTGCAGATGATACTAAATTGTGCAGAGCTATAGGTTCCTTGCAGGATGCTGCCACTTTGCAGAGTGATTTGTCTAAGTTGGGAAACTGGGCAGCAAACTGGAAAATGAGGTTTAATGTTGATAAATGCAAGGTTATGCACTTTGGAAAAAATAATATAAATGCAAGTTATACACTAAATGGCAGTTTGTTGGGAGTTTCCTTAATTGAGAAGGATCTTGGGGTTTTTATAGATAACAAGTTGTCTAATTCTGGGCAGTGTCATTCTGTAGCTACTAAAGCAAATAAAGTTCTGTCTTACATAAAAAAGGGCATAAACTCAAGGGATGAAAACATAATTATACCTCTTTATAGATCCCTAGTAACGCCTCATCTGGAGTATGCAGTGCAGTTTTGGACTCCAGTCCTTAGGAGGGATGTAAATGAGCTGGAGAGAGTGCAGAGACGTGCAACTAAACTGGTTAGGGGGATGGAAGACTTAAATTATGACTGTTCAGGTTGGAGTTGTTTTCTCTGGAAAAAAGGCGCTTGCGAGGGGACATGATTACACTTTACAAATATATTCGAGGACAATATAGACAAATATCAGGGGACCTTTTTACCCATAAAGAGGATCACCGCACCAGAGGCCACCCCTTCAGACTAGAAGAAAAGGACTTTCATTTGAAGCAGCGTAGGTGGTTCTTCACAGTGAGGACGGTGAGGTTGTGGAATGCACTGCCGGGTGATGTTGTGATGGCTCATTCTGTTGATGCTTTTAAGAGGGGTTTGGATGATTTTTTGGACAGACATAATATCAAAGGCTATTTTGATACTAAACTCTACAGTTAGTATAGCTATGGGCATACAGGTACATGTATATGGTTTGTGTTTGAAAGAGTGGAGATGTGTGTGTATGTGTGTGTATGTATGCTGGGTTTTTAATTTGGAGGGGTTGAACTTGATGGACTTGCTCTTTTTTCAACCCAATTTAACTATGTAACTATGTAACTATGTAACTTATCTGAACTCACCATATACTGAATATGTAGGATATAAATATTACTGTTGATTACTAAATTATTCAGATTATTGGTATATGGCAGCTCAGGAACCAGCATAATTTGCATGTGAGTGTCACTCACATGCCAAATAAAATCCAACTTGAGAAACTCCTGTGACAACTTTGGAGGCCTGGAACATTACTACTATAGAGATGTTGACCTTTTTTTCCCTGGATCAGTAGGTTCAGTATATAAAATATAGCATTTCTAATCATATTAATTTTTAGGGTTTAATTCTCTGTTAATAGTACTGACATAACTATAACTATAGAGGAAGCAGACCCCACAGTTGTGGGACAGGCAAGGGAGGCCCTGATGATAGGGTCTACTTCTTCTATAGTTGAAAAAAATTCCCCTCTCCAGACATTCTTCTATCTCCAGGTGGGAAAAAGTGCCAGGCAGGTGGGGAGGGGTGTGTGTAGGAAGCAGGCGGGGATCAGGTAGGAATTACTGTGCACCTGGCCCCTATAGTTAATTTTATGTGGGGTCACTGATTAGTTCTGCCACTGTTAATAGGGTTTATTTATAGACCTCTCAGTGCTCACTAGTAAGCCTTTTTGCAATGTACATTAATATTTTTTTTTAATTCCAAGATATTAAAGGATATGTGTTCTTGAATGGATTTTGTTAGCACAGCGTCACCTTTCCAACCACTCTGACCACTAAGTAGTCAAGGACGTTGTCAGGAAATAGAAAGAGGCCTGGTCTGATGTTCTTCTGGTTAGGAAAAAAAATCTTTCTTAACCAGAAGAACATCCAGACAAGGCCTCTTTTTTTTCTCTTGACAACTTGGTGGTCAGAATGGTTGGAAAATGTTGTACAGTACACGTATCCTTTAAAAAAATAAGTAAAAATTGAAAGTACATTGTAATATTTCTTAGAATAGTATCCTCATCAATTTTACATTCACTTATTTCAAAGGTTTATATATCCTTTAACACCAAGCAAACCTGCGCTCTGCGAAAGGAACACAGTGCAGTGGCTAGAGGTGGAGACAAGCCTGGTCCTTACTGCTTGCCCTATGGTCCCAAGTTAGATGATGAGTAGGGAGCAGTGGCTTAACTACCAGGGGTTCAGAGGGTGCAATTGCACTAGGGCCCCACCCCCTTAGGGCCCATCAGAGCCACGAAAATGGTTATGGCAGGCTGTTATCTAGAGGGAGATTTTACAGCACATGCCATCAACACTCCAGTATGGGATTTATAGAGGTAAGGGCCCGACAGGGGGGGCCCAGGTGCCCATACTTTACCGGGGCCCACCAGGGAGTAGTTACGCCACTGGTAGGGAGTAGGAGACACGGGGTACGTATGTGACACCCCCTACCCTTCTTGGACAGAACACTGCCTAAATCATTCAGCACTATGTTCAAGGGACCAGCCATAGGTGTCTGCACTCCAAAACAGAACACAGAGGCCCATGGCCATTCTACAATGGCAGAAAGTTGTGTGCAAATTGCTAAAAATAGCAGATTGATGCATTCTGCTCAATAAATAACCTCAAATACACCACAGTTTCTTTGCATCTGTGCAGCATGCTGGTTTTTAAAATCTAAAGAGGCCACTTGTGCATTGGGCAGTAAATAAACCCACAGGAGACAAATGCCCTTGCATATCCACTTATATTATCTTTCATTAATTAATTATTAATTAATTAATTAATTATTCACTTGGATTGGAGTTAAATGGCAAATTTAATTTTATTTTTCATGATAGCTTCCTTTTAACTTTTTATTCTTACTCTCTCCTGTATAGAATTTCAACCAAAATTCTCTATTACTATATTATAGAGTTGCAAACAGTCCCAATAACCTTAGCAACCATGCAGAGGTTTGAATTGCAGACTAGAGGGAAAGCAGGATTAAATTACATTTTTTAGTCAAGACTAAAAAGTGATATTTTATATAATATTTTAAATAACATTTTTATAGGTCTCTTTTCATATGGTTTTCAGCAAGCAAATTCTTTCTCTGCGCTCAGTGCTTCAGTACAGGACAAGTTGGGCAGCATATAATAAAACACTTTACAGTAATAACATTACCTACAGTAGCCAGCACTTGTGGTACTCTACACAATTCAATTGCCAGCCTGCTACTGTCAGGAGGAAGCAGCCAGACATTGTTAGAGAGAACAACATAGATCTCATTTACAGAGACTCATCTGTAGGTGTGAGAAAACATCTGCTTAGTGAAGAACATTTTATAGAAAGGAAAGCCCTGGAGAAATAAACGCAGGGGCTGCATGGCAAGGGATCCTAATGACCAGCAGCCAGATTACACTGGTTTATATTTAAAGATTGGCAGAATCAGATGTAGCTGTGAGTGGCTGAGAATAAATGAGTTAAAGCAGGGAAAAGCCAAACTGGGGGTGGAGAAAGACAGGGATGTGATGTCAGGGGAAGAAGCAGTTCACCCACCCTCTACTTTTTTGCATATTTTGTGAAATGCCAATGTTATGTTCTCATAGTATAGATTAATAAGCAAAGGTAGATGTATGCTTGCATGTTATTATTCAGGTTAAATGAATGTCAAATGCTTGATCCAGGGAGGAATTTTTTCCTCTTGAGGCATAATTGGCAGTTTCTTCAGGCTGGGTTTTTTTTGCCTTCCTCTGGATCAAAACAGTGGATATCACTGATGTGCGAATTCTTTCGCTCCTTTTTTTGGACGCCAGCACGAATGTGGGCGGCCCCATTTTCGCCCATCACTAGTGGATACATGATAATATATGTTTTATATAGTTTTATTTGTCACAGCAGCAGTAGGACCTTGCCAGAGTACAGCACATGTGAATTTAGAAGAGGGAGAAAGAAGGTTCTCTCCTGTGACTCCACAGTGGGTTGATTGATACAGACATGGCGAAACACTGTGGTCATCTCATTTTGGACACTTGCGTTTCGTTTTGAATGTGCTTGCCTCGTTTTGGACGCCGGTGCACATTCGCATCCGAAAAAAAACGGGCGCCGGCATCTGATTTTGGACGCGAGCGCTCGTCAGTCTTCTTCTTCCCGGCGCGGAGCGGGATCCAACATGGCGGCGCCCAGGACTCCACGTGGGCGCAAGGACGCCGACGCCGGAGCGCCGGCGCGGTGACGTCACGCGCTGTGGCGACAAATTCAAAAATAAAAGAACGCCGGGGACCCAGGTTCAAGGCCCGAGTATAGCTCTTTGTAGCTATTTTGTTCCTGGGTCTCCTGTATTGCCTGAACTTCCTGATATTGATCTTGAGCCTGTTCCTGACCTTGAATCCTTGCTGCCTGCCTTCTGAACCTGTTTGCCTGGACTTTGACCTCTCTTTTGAATTTCCCCTGTATTGTACTTTGCCTGGACTCGCTGGAAAGGACTTCCTCCTTGATCCTTACTACACCCCCTCGTGGGAGCCGGAGGCCCCCGCTGACAATGAGTCTATTTTTGTTTTGCATGTGTTCGAGCTGGTTTATGTATGTGTGGGCCCTGAACCCCAGAACCCAAGAAATCTTTGCTCTAGGACAGTGGTCCCCAACCAGTGGCTTATTAGCAACATGTTGCTCACCAACTCCGTGCATGTTAGTCTCAGTGGCCTCAAAGCAGGTGCTTATTTTTGAATTTCTTATTTGGGGGCAAGTTTTAATCGCATAAAAGCTAGGTGAACTGCCAAATATAGCCTCCTGTAGGCTGCCAGTCCTCATAGGAGCTAGCAAATAACCAACCACAACCCTTTTTTGACACCCTCTGGAACTTTTTTGAGGCTTTTGTTGCTCCCCAACTCTTTTTACATTTGAATGTGGCTCACAGGCAAGAAAGGTTGAGGATCTCTGTTCTAGGATTATCAAAGCTGCCAAGAGATTTCTCAACTGAAGGGGAGTCTGGAAAAAAATTACAAACTGGGGGAAACAAATTCCTTTCAATATGCTTTGGTTTATTTTTCAGTCTTAACTGAAAATTAATTAGTAATACTAGAGGACTCCACTTTAGCTATTGTCGATGTTTTTTTTCCCCCAACATGCGGTGTCCCTGCTCAAGAACAACTTCTTTCCCTAAAGAAAACACTGCCAGATGACCGCCTCCCCTTACTTCCTTTCCATGTGATCACTTCCTACAACAACCGAACTTGAGCAATCAGTTTGAGCAAATTGCATTACACAAGGAGGCATATTTATTGAAGGTCAAACTTTAGTTGTTTTAGAGGTTTTTTAAACCACAACTAAACTCACTTTCTCTAATGCCACAACTGTCATGACATTTATTAAAATATTTGAATTGAAAAAGTACAAAAGGAAAATATGCTGAACAATCTAAAAAATACAAATACCTCAAACACCTCAAAATAATTGAGATTTTTAAGACAGTTCCTAGAGAAAAGTCTGACTTGATTTAAAATGGTCCAATAGCATCAGCACAGCTCCCACTGACTTTGAAACTTTTGCTTGTATAAGAGATTTTCATGGTTTTTGAATTAAATATACATCAATTTTTTGAACTTTTTAAATAAATAACAAGAAAACCACACATTTTTAGACATCTGTGGAAAAAATCAAAACATGATTGCTAGTAAATCGGCCCCCAGGGGTTGCCAGCTGTCCTGTTTTCGCCTGGACAGCCCAGTTTTTTGGAGGGTTGTCTGGGTGAAAACTGCCTTTCTGGATTTACAAATGAGTAAAGGTCTACATAAAATGAATGGCACAGAGATGGTTACACCCCCAGACTGGCAACTACTGTATCTGGCCCCCGGACATCATCCGTCCACCCCCAACACCAGAATTCACACACCTGACATCTCAAGGCCTGATCCTTGTCTGGTCTGCCTGTTGGAAGAAGGTGGCAACCCAAATTACATTACTTACATGTTTATGTAAATACTGTAACTGGAGTTGCAGAGACCACAGTATTAGAGAGTCATAAAGTTTAAGCCTTCTCATTTTCAGTAACTTATTTAATAAATTCCTATTCCTTTCCTAGAGGATACCCACACATGAAGAATAAAGAATTCTCTGCAGTATCAATTTTATAAATGAGTTATATCTCACCTGAGTTTCCATCTTCATCCTGATTCCTCTCTAGCCTATTATTTTGTGCATCCAAAACTTTTCTGACAACTCATCTGAATGTGTACTTTTGTACTATGGTCAAGACTAGATGAACCTCCTTCTAATGAGTCTGTTTGGCCTGCCTGGAGGTTGAGAAGGTGTCTTCAGATTGGGTTCTACTTATTGTAGACACTGTTACTTGCTAGGAGCTAAATGCTTTTGTTGTTTGTGTACAATTGATTGTGTTTTCATTCCCTTATATTATATTGTATAATGAGTGTCATTTCTCATAATTGTCTTTGTTCTCTCTCACATATTTTTATTTGAAAATGGAGCCTCATTCCTCATTTTGACAGTGTTCTTATTCTCATGCATTTATATTGTGAAGCAAGACTCATTTCTCTTCATTTAGCTCTTATTCTATATAGCAGTGTATGATGCATCTCTTTCCCCATTATCAGTAATTTCTGTAGGGCTTTAATGCACTGTACAGGTATGGATCTATTATCCAGAATGCTCTGGGACATAGGGTTTTCCAGCTTTTGTAATGTAGTTCACCATGTTATAAGGCTTTTTTAAAATAAGACATGTTGGGAAATGGCTTCGCTGTATGTGATGCTTTCTTGATAATTGTCTTCTAGATAATAGATCCCATACCTGTACAAAGTATGAATGAGTTCTCTCTTTCCTAAGTATATTTAATTTCTGTAGTGCATATACCTTTTCTGTCTTATGGCAGTGCAGCCCTTGCTTTTATATTTCCTGTTTGGTTTCAAGGTCATCCAAAAAGACTGTACCTTGAATGGAATGCTGTTTGTGTTAGGCAGTGCTCCATTCAAATGAGGTGGGTGGGGGAGGCATGTAGGTACAGATGAGCCGGAAGATCAGCCCACATTAGGGCCCACTACCTGCACTGGAGTGCTGGATATTATGATCTATATCAACTTAGGCCTAGAAACACAAAAGATAAAAACATAAAGGATAATTTATGACTGGGGGGGCACAAGGGATTGGGAACTGTACACTAAGGGGTGTGCCCTTGCGCCCCTCAGTGCACTTGCACTTTGCCCCCTAGGGTCATCTTTTCCTTCTGTGCTGCTAGGGCTTAGTTGATATATAATTTAGAAGGCATCTAATTTTTAAAGGTTCCATTGTATAACTGAATTACAAATATCATCCAAATACATTCAAAATTCAACATTTTCTATTTCTATCTAGTAAATATACTCATCATGGACCCACGGGGCATTTGCAGACATTGTACAACTTATGGCATCACCTAAAGCTGACCAAAAGTAATATGTGTTGCCAATGCAAGCAAAAAGTAAATGCAGAAGTACTATGTCAACCCAAATATTATTCAGCTTTAAATTATGTTAGCAGTCATATCTGTGTTAGTAGTGGTAGGATCCAATCTCAAACACCTTTGAAGGGGCTCCCTATATTTATATTGAGAAGGACTGTGCAGCAGGTTGAGCACCACTCAGATTAAGCTGCCATCTTTCCCAGCTGTCACCATTTTGCCCGAACTGTTTCCATATAAAGGCCCGGATTTGTGGAGAGGCCACCTAGGCCCAAGCCTAGGGTGGCAGGATTTTAGGGGGCGGCATGCTACCCAACAACACATTGGTTCAGAAATCTAAATTTCCTGTGTGCAAATTCCCATTGCTCCATCCCGATGATGAAAATTTGAGCAAATAAAAGGGAGGGGAAAGCGGCGACAAACGTCAGAGGGCCTAGGGAAGACCAATGTCAGTGGGCCTAGGGGCGCCCACTATATAAATCCAGCCCTGTCCATATATACCCTACCATAATTTCTATCTCCTACTCTATCAATTCGGTAGGGACCTTCTGCATTTAAAGTCAGTGTATGTCTCCCAGAATTCCTAAGGGCAGAGAAGGAGATGAGTTCTAAGGACCCAAACTTTACTGGAGATAAGTATCCCTGTTTAGAACAATTTTTTCTTGTTGCTGTTTTTTGTAGGAAATCTGCAGACTTTCAGCTGTCATTCAATAAAGAAGAAAATTTCTTCTTGTTCTAATCCATCCATCTAATATACATCGGCAATGGTACAATGTGCTTCCAAAAAAAAAAATCCTTTAAAATATGGAGATGCTGAATAATTCACCAGCCTCTTCTGCTTCAGCGATACAAAGACAGGAAATTCTAATTTTCAGAAGTTTTACACGTTGCGGCTTAACAATGGGCTCAGTTTATGAAGATTTATTATTCTTTAAAAGAAAACTTACTAGCATCTCCATCCCAAGCTGACTCTCACTCATTTGCATTTGAATGACCAACTAATTGTTAAAAATTAACAATTAGGCTGAACAATATGTAAAGGAAAATCCAGGCGTTGGTGACTAGCTCCTAAGAGCAGGGAATGAATTCAGAAGTTATTTATGTAATTGAATTTAAAAATAGAGGGACAAAAGAACACAAAGCTGCATGTTCTGGCACTCACACAAATGCTTTACAAGAAATGACGGCCGCGCAGTGTATTTTTACCTGATTCTCTTTAAAACTTCTCGTCTGCTCGGTTCTTTTATCACAGCAGAGTTTGTGTTCCTTTGTGTTTATAAAATGAACCGGTTCCAGTGAAATATCAATATGAAAAATATTTACGGTACTGAATGTAAATTTTTCGAAACCATGAAGGCTTTTGTCTGCCTCATACTGCAAATAAAATGAGTTTGTTGTCATATGATATACAATCTGGAGATGCCTTTTTTTATAATCTACAATAAATATTACATAGTGACATTTAGAATTTATTATTTATTTACTTTGAAGTATTAGCTACATCTGAAAGTGACAAAACATACAAGATTTTAACAGTACACATATGGTCTAAAGGGAATCTGTCACGATTTCTATGGTGTAGACTTTATTTTTAAAGTACATTGTTTACATTTTATATAATTCAATCTATCATATAACAGTTTTTTCCTGAACCAACCAGTGTATTTATTTGTTGTTGCAATATTGGTGCGTAGACAGCCATCTCGGGTTATTGTGTCTAATCCTGTGCTTTTGCAAAGAGCCAGCACTTCCCAATGTTTTCAGATAAGCAGTTAGTTATATCACACCATCTTGTAGCATAGCAGTAAAAAGTGAATGATGTTTATCAGAATCACATGACAGAGGGCACCTGGGAAAAATGTCTAGCTCCAGATTTCAAAACTAAATGTAAAAATTCTGTTTGCTCTTTAAAAAAAATTTAAAAGCTGGATTCTGTTGGAGGAGTACTATTAACAGTTATACAGTAGAACCCCCATTTTACATTTTTCAGGGGACCAGGAAAAAAAGATTTAAAATTAGGGAAAATGTAAAATCAGGGAAATGTATTAAATTAACGTTTTCTTCAAGTACTGAAAGGATGTAAGCAAAGGAGTCTGTTTTTCTATGAGATACAATATTTACTGTGTTAATAACAAGGGTTAAGCATTGCAGTGTTAATGTTACACTATGGGGGGCATGTGCAGTTACATACACAACCTAAAGCAATAAGTGATTGGTGCAGGGCTGTATAAGCGGCAGACTCGTTGGAATTGACCATTTACAGGCAGAACCATGGCAAAATATACATCAGCTTAGTATTTTCTACCTCTTTATTTCACAAATAATAACATTCATAGAGGGAAAAAAAGCAGTTTTTGGGTACATCATTACAGAATTTTGATGTAAAATCAGAGAAAATATGACTTAAAATCAGGAAAATACACCCATTGAAATGCATTATAAATTGGTGGGACCACAAATAAAAAATGTAAAATGTTGTAAAACTTAAAATCAGGGAACTTAAAATCAGGCTTTCGCTGTATTTTGAAAAGTAACATGCTTTCCCATGATAGAATCCCTTTAAAGTTTCTGAGAATTTGCTGCTTCAAGAGACACACATAGGGGTATATTTATCAACGAGTGAAGTTAAGAGTGAAGTTCCACCACTAGAGGGAAATTCTGCCACTCTCCATTCATTCATTCAACGCCTTTGAAAATCCCATAGAAATGAATGGAGAGTGGCAGAATTCCCCTCTAGTGGTGGAACTTTACTCTTTGATAAATTTCCCCCATAGTATTATGCACATCTCAGCTAGCTTCTTCCCATGCTACTCTGACACACACCATCTGCCTCACCACCCACCCTCTGACTCTTCCACCTTCTGGCACCTTACTGCTCACCTTCAGCCTGTGACCTACAGCTGATCCATGTGGTCCCATATGCTGCAACCAATGCTTCTGCTGCCATTTCAACTGCACACAGAACCCACAGAACAGCTCCCTTACTTGAGTCATGAAAGGTGAGGAGGAAATAATAGTAGGGTATAGGGGCCAAGGATGGGTAGGAGAATAGGGATATAAGAAAAAAGCAAGGGGAGGGGAATAGCAGCAGGAGACAGAAGGACTGGATAGAGGTAGAGATATAGCCAATAATGTCAGGGTCCTCCTGCCACCCACATCTGCAGGGATCCCATTTCCACCAAGAACCACATGTTCTACACCACCCACAACCACAGGGCCTTTCCCCAACCACAAATACCAACAGTGCCCAGCATCTTTGATTCAATTTATGCCATACAATGTGATGTAATGTAAATGAGTTGGGTAGATCAGGGGATAAATGTCTTGCACCAAGAGCAATGGGTTAAGATTCCCATCAGAACCCTCAGGATTTATAATTAATAATGTCCCCCTTACTAAAATGTAGTAGTCATGATACTAGATGACAACTAAGAGTTCTAATATATTTACCTCAGTCTTCTAATATCTTTAAAAATTACAGTAGTTGGTACATTATTCAATAAATATGTTTGCCTAGTGGTGTCATTCATTAGAATCAGTGCTGAGTCATTTGTGTCACAGGCACAAACTATAAGAGCATTAGAAGTCACTGAGGAGTTCCATTACCTTATAATATTGAACCTTGATATTACAGTTTCCCCGAAATAGTGACATTTTTCTGCAGTCTACTGCAGGTAAGATATGTTGTTTACTGACTGGATTTTAAGGTTTCCTGGGTTTTATGCAGACTTTTCCAGCTGTATAACTGAAAAGCAAGGTTCAGTTGTTTATTTATGGTCATGGAACTCCTTTGTGATTTCTAATATTCTTTAATTTTAATGCTATTTTTAACATGTAGTGGGCTAGTAATTTGTCATTTGGCACCTTCGAGGGCTGGATTATATCAAAAAGAAAATGTGAAAGAAAGAGTTCTTGAGCAATATGGGGGTTGTATAATACTTTAAAGGGCACTTTCTGCCCTGTGTTTTAAATAAGGATACATTACTAAATCCTAGGTCAAATTTATATACTAAACTTAATTCACCAGCCTAAAGGTTCGACATCTTTGTAACATTAATGATCCATGCCTTCATAGTTCTCGCATGAGCTCACAATTTTGGATTTTGTTAGGTGTGTCTGAAACACAGCACATACTCTGTGTGCTCTGAGCAACTGGTGAAGCTAAGCTAAGGGTTCATCACAAATCATCAAGAAGAAAAACAGTATATCATCTAGGCTGATGCTACAGGCCTGATTATTAAATTCTGATGAAAACTGGTTTCTGAGCTGTCATGTAATGAGAGAGAAAATAAAAATAAAATAGGGCCTATGTTTATCTGCAATTTGTTGACATATTTAATGAATATTTATTAACTACTAATTTCCCATGAACCATGAGAATTTTATGATTTTTAAAGAGATAAACCACAGTCCCAACCTGTGAGAGGAATAATATTCCTGACTAATGTAATAACTTGCTATCCCTGACTAAGACTAAGGAGATACAGCTTCCACTGCCTCCTGCATACATTTTTCGAGTGCTGCCCTAGAGCACACATTTTTACATAAATGTTCTGTATTAAAGATGAGCCAAAGGAACACCATATACCATTGGATCTTCTTGGTGAATTGCAATGCATTTGATGCCTTTTTTTCCTTGTAGGCTTATCATAAAAAATTAAGAAGTCCCACTTCTTTTGTGATTTGTAGCTTTCATTTCTGTATGTATTTATCTGCAACAAAAACTTACTCTGACTGGGTCTGAAAATGCTTAGATTCACATGAAATACATGAAATACTCATTTGATGGGTTCACTTACTGTTGAACACACACCAGCAACAGGAGATTTAATGTATTAACATTACAACTGGTTAAGACAAAGAATGGAAAACTCAGATTTGAACATACCAAGCATGGGATTCAGGTAGCTATTCAGGGAAATCTTTTATGTATGATTGGGTTGAAAAGAAAAACATTATTTGGTATTAGTGATGGGTGAATCTCCCCCGTTTCGCTTAGCCGAAAAATTTGTGAATTGCCAGCGAAATTCGCGAATTGGCGAACAAAAATTTTGACGCGCGTCGCGTCTTTTTAGTTGCGTTGTTTTCGACGTGCGTCGCATCGTTTTCGTCGTGTCATTTTCATCGCGTCACGTCGTTTACGACGAGCGACTCGTTTTTTTGGGCTTATTTTTTGGGGCGAATTTTCGCTGGCGTTTCGTGAATTTATTCGCCAGCGGCGAATCGCGGGAATTAGCCGCGAATTCGCCTCTGGCGAATAAATTTGCCCATCACGATTTGGTATATATAATGTATGACAATTTGATGGTGCCTATTTGACCCTCAGGCATTTATATAACGTTATTTGTATTCATGTAATATTTTTTTAAATAAATTACCAAATGACTAGAAAAATGCCCAAAATTATCAAATTGTACGAGGTAGGACCAAATACTGTGACCTGTTGATGAGTTAAAGTCCAACAACATACCATCTAATAGTCTAGTAACTCTCTAGCATTTCTGGACCCTACCACATGTAGCTCCTGCTAGAACCTGTAGTACTAGTGCAAAATATAGCTCCTGGAGATGACCGTGGTTTCAGTGCAATAAATAGAGAAAATCTGATTAGTTATCCAGGCTTGTTTTAAATTAGGAATAATCCTCATGGCTAAAAATGCTTTTGTGTTAAGAAAGAAGAGCTGCTCATACAGTACCAAAAGTTAAGAGGGTGTTTAACAAAGGTTTTCATTCTGTTTTATACCTACAATCGGCATTGGAACATAGTGGAATAATACCATTGTTGTGATCCACCAACACTCAACTGTATAATCTCATGGTCGAGACAGTCCCATTTGGAGAAGATCATTGTCAAATTTGATATATAGAAAAAAATCAGCCAGTTCCCAATCCACCAATGAAGAAAAAAGTATATTGTTTAAGAACCGAAGGCTTCCATGATTTAAAGGAACAGTTCAGGGTAAAATTAAAAACTGGTTAAATAGAAAGGCTGTGCAAAATAAAAAATATTTCTAATATAGTTAGTCAGGGAAAAATGCAAACTATAAAAGTTGGAGTGACTGGATGTCAAATATAATAGCCAGAATCCAACATCCTGCTTTTCAGCTCCCTAAATCTGAGTAAGTCAGCGACTTGAAGGGGGGCCACATGGGACATAACTGTTCAGTGAGTCTGCAATTGAGCCTCAGCATTCAGCTCAAATTCAAAAGCAACACTTATGACCCATGTGGCCCTCCCTCAAGTCACTGATTGGTTACTGCCTGGTCACCAGGGTAACTAGTCAGTGTAAACAAAAGAGAGCTGAAAAGCAAGTAGTAGTGTCCTGTTCTTTTAGGTTAGACTTACAGTGACTCCAGCCTTTATACATTACATTTTGGCTAACTAACTATATTGAAAACATTTTTTATTTTGCACAGCCTATCTATTTATCCAGTTTTTATTTTTATACTGAACAATTCCTTTAAAGTGCATGTAAAGCTCCAAGACATCTGTTTGCCCTGCCATGGCCAGGTAAGTATGGAGTTCAGGATTCCTTGGGAACTACCAAAAGAAGTACTTAGGTAATAAGTTCACCTGTTGATAAAAATGTCCTTTAAAGCCTGTATTAGTAGAGAGGGTATTGGGATGTTCTGCTCTGAGAGGTCAAGCTTTCTGACATGCTCCCCTTGGTACTCCAGGCCAAAAAGTGCATTTAGAAGATTCATGCATAATTCAAGATGGTTTTCAGCATTGCCAGTATATGGTCTACATTTTCTTTTGAGGGAGTGTCAGAAAACGGGGGCCATTGAGAATCTGCTTCAGAGGAACTATGACGAACTCTATCTTCACTCTTCAATAAATATGACCCTATAAAAAAGGTTATACTGTGCACTGATCCTGTAATTCCAGTTGTTCTTTCTTTGGATAAAGTTACCTGTCATAATGACTAAGTCAGAGACTCTGCTAATGTGAGGAAATCACCATCATTTCACAGCACTGCCAGAAATCACATTTCCCCACAGACACTGACATCTGCACATTTCTGTTGTTGTTCTCAGCTGCAATGCCCATAATAAATATATATTATTTGTATCAAGCCATAATGTCATTTGCTGCTTGCTCAGAAGCAATGGGAATATGTCTAGCAATCCACTCATCTACTGGAATGAACAGGGCCCTATCTGAGAAGGGATTTCTGTTTTCTATTTATATCATTAGATGTCTGCAGAAAAAACACACTGTCTGTGGAGAAAGAGAGAACAAAACAACAGGGATTCTTAGAGGAACAGAGGGCTACAATGTTTGGACATTTTCTAATCAAAGTTAAAATCAAAAGGTTGACAGAGAGAAGCATGATCTAGAAATAGAAATATGTATAGGGATGTATCAGTCATCTCATTTGCATTAATGCTTCTTGTATTTAGGATTGTCCTATACTGGTTACTGTAGAAAACTCATGCAACATTTTTGTCACTGTGGTTAGATGGAAGTATAAGTAGAAAGATAGATAAGACCAACATGTGGACTAAACAGCAAACACCCATACATGCCACCACCTGGGTTGCAGTACCATAGCACTTAAGTTGGTTAAAAGTAATGGCAGACTGGATGCTTTGGAGCAGCTTATTGACAGAACATTTTGTAGCATGGGAAGGGGACAAATCATCTGCAAGTGCTGGGCCCTATCAATAGGCAGGTACTAATGGCTTTAGGAAGAAGCATCTGTCACTGCATCAACCAGTTCTTCTCATTCACTTTGAACTGGCAATGGTTTCAAGCATTCAAATATTTCTTTTTATAGGGTCTGAGTTTGACCTGCAAATTGCTTTACCAAGATTACAACTCCCAAATGGCTGACCACATCACCTGTACTGACAGAAAAATAAGTCTTCTGCACGTGTTCTTTCCTCTATTAAATGACATTGTGTACAAAACCTCATTCCCCTTTAAAACAAAAACAGGGATTGTTTGCCCATACACTGCACTATATTTAAGCTGGCCAACTACTTAAAGTATTGACCATCATCAACATCTGATTAGCTTTAACAGAGAACACTTTTTTTTTAACAGGTTTCCTTTTTATTGAAACAGAGAACACTATTTTAAAAAGTTTGATAAATTACAGGCAATGAAAAGGACACACTCTAACTCAGGGATGTATCAAAGGGGAATATAAAGTTTTATTAAATATATATATTTAATATTCCTGTTCAAAGTCTCTTTGCTCAAACAAATATATGATAGATTGACAGAGGAAGGAAGGAAGGAAGAATAGATGATAGATACAGCATGGAATGCAAGCTATTGTTGGTTGTGATAAAATGTCCTGTCATGCCACCATGTTGTTTTTAGCTAGGAAACCAGTTGAAAACCAATGTGAAAGCTGCAGAAAGCCCCACTAAAGTTTGGAAGCTTAAAGCAAGTCAAGGATGAGTAGTCAACAGAAGTTTTCAAGGAAGAGATGTAGGATACAGAAGGTTTCATCTCAATTGGAGGAAGCCAGGAGAGGGACTGTAATAGGGTCCCTCCTGTAATGATAGAGGAATACAATTCTCTAACTCCAGTAAGGTTGTATAAATCCTCTGTAAATAATTGTCTTCAATTAATACCATTCAAGAATAGAAACCTTCAAGGAACAGCAGAGCAAGAAATTTTGGTGGGATCTAGCAGGTTAAGGCTCATAATGACTTGATTTAATCATGCATTCTGAAATGCCTCAATGAAGTTTTGTTGTGCAAACACATTTGCAGGACATCCTTTTGACCTTCTCTTAAAATCATACTCATTCAATTACTGCAAAATATGACAGACAGAAATATTCCATGCCTTCCCCAGAGCCTTCGGTCAGAGATATTTGTGACAAATCCAAATGTGCAGATGTATTGTTGGAAGCACGGAAAGTAAAATAATCGAATTCTTTTTGGAAAGTGATACATTAATGTTTATGACAAACAATTTTTAAAGATTTTTGTTTGTATAGACCTGGAGAGAGTTAAACCATTAAGGATGCTGAAATCTGAGCATCTGGCTTGCAAATTTTTTGCTGTCGCTGCTGAAACTAGTAAGCATTATATAGTTTCTTGATCACCAGGGACTTTACGATCTGTCTTAGGCTATTTCTGCTGTAACAATAGCTCTGACTGCTCTTCCAGTGATTCTGCTCGTAGAGACTCTGCGCTGGTAAACATCAGACATTTGCTGAAGTTAAATATTAATGTAATGATAGGGAAATATTGAATATTTCAAAGCTGCAGTTTAGAATAAATTTGACCCAATTTTGATGTGTGAAATGTTTCTTTAATATCTTTCTACAATTTTTTTCCTATGTAATTTTTTCTCCCTATTTATTTTGTATGTAACTGTACCTATGGTTATTGGGTTACATTAATACTGTTCTGCGTGCTCACAACCATTTTATATCAGAAGTAAATTTATCAACCTGCAGAACACAGTGTTTTGTACTTTAAAAGCTTGATAAATTGAGTTTAACTTATGCAATTATAATTCAGGTAAAAAAAGAAAATATACAAATATTAAAAAAAGAAAAAAATTACAGCATTGCAAAGGGATATTTGCACTTATTACATTGTATCATACACTAAGGTGGTTATTTATTAAACCTCAGATTTATCTGGCCGGGCTTTTTGAGGAATTTTTTTTCGAGATTTGTTATACGCTGATGGTGACAAATACGAGTCCAAAGATCCGCCATCTCTGACCTGTGTAATTCATGTATAAGTCAATGGGAGATGTCCCTATCCCAATTGGAAGATATTGTGGTCTGCGCTGGGTTTAGCCCGACAATCTGATAAATTTGGGGTTTTCTGGCAAAAAAATGAAAAAAAGAATCGAGAAATAAGTCTTAAAAAATTGTATGATTCTGGTTTTCACTCAGTTTTATTGGGTTTTATTTATTTTTTTACAGATCCAATTTATTCTTTATGCTGTTTTAAATTTAAATTATGAGATGAATTCAGATTTTAGCAATTACAGTAACCAACTTAGTACACCCCTGGGGGGAAGGAGAACTGCGGACCTAAGAGAATTTAGATAAATGTAGGGAAGGGAAAAAAACCCCACTAAGGACTGTTCCAGTGAAATAACTAGAAGCCATCACCCTCCTCCGCAAAAAATCTTTGAAGGTGCCCAGCGGGCATGGTGTCCCCTGCCCTCTCCATTTACACCTGCCTTCTAATATTTCCTGTTTGGTGGCACCTTTGCTGGAGTTTACGTCACTTAACACAATGATACAGTGCCCCACAAATTACTTCTTTCTAAAGGGCTGTTGCTGTTAGGCTTAAGGAAGATATTTGCACATGGATTCTCGCTACAGGAGCAGGTACAGTGGATGGTTGTTAAAGGTACAGTCTCAGTGTTGTCCCTCAGGGCTCTGAATTGGGTCAAATTTTATTTCACTTGTTCCATAATGAAGGGGAGGGTATTGTAAGTAATGTATCAGTGTTTGCAGATGACACAAAACTATGTAGCCTAATTAATTCCATCCAGGATGTGACATCCTTGCAGAAGGTTCTTGACAAATGGGCACTCTGTCAGCAGCTTCTATGGCAAATAAGGTCCTGAGCTGTATTAAAAGGGGCATAGATTTGTGGGAAAAAGGGCTATTCTTCCACTGTACAGAGCACTGCTAAGGCCCCATCTAGAATGCACCATGCAGTTTTGGTTAGTGATGGGCGAAACGGCCGCGTTTCGCTTCGCCGAAAAATTCGCGAATTTCCAGAGAAATTCGCGAATTTTTCGCCATTTGGCGAAACGAGTCGCGCGTCGTTTTTGACGCGCGTCGCGTCGTTTTTGACGCGCGTCGCGTCGTTTTTGATGCGCGTCGCGTCAATTCCGACGCGTCGCGTCAATTCCGACGTGTCGCGTCGTTTCCGACGCGCGTCACGTCGTTTTCGGCGCGTCGCGTCAAAAACGACGCGCGACTCGTTTTTGCGCGGCGAAATTTTAGCGGCGAATTTTTCTGCTGGTTTCGCGAATTTATTCGCCAGCAGCGAATCGCGGGAATTCGCCGCGAATTCGCCCCTGGCGAATAAATTCGCCCATCACTAGTTTTGGTCTACAAAGCTCAAATGAGATATCATTGAATTAGAGAGGGTACAGAGAAGGGTAAGCTGGTAAAAGGTTTGGAAACTTCAGCTATGAGGAAAGACTGGTCAAATTGGGGCTGTTCATGCTAGAGAAGTGACGCTTAAGGGAGGATATGATAACTATGTATAGATATATAAGGGAATCAAATAATAATGTGTCACCCATTCTAATTAGAAAAAAGGAGGTTCACTCTAAATTTTCGGAAGGGAGTTTTTACAGCGAGAGCTGTAAAGGTGTGAAATTCTCTCCCTGAACCAGTTATACTGGCTAATTCATTAGAGAGATTTAAAAAGGGGTTGGAAGATATTGATCCAGGGACTGGTCCAATTATCATCTTGGATCAGGCAGGAATTTTTTCACCCTGAGGCAAATTGAGTTTTTTTGCCTTTCTTTGGATATACTAGTAGTTAGGCAGGTTTTATATAGACTTAACCTAACTTACTATGTTTCAGCACTACGAAACAAGTTGACGCTATAGAAATACATGTTAATAATAATAATAATACCCCGTGTAGGGATTAGCCCAGCAACAGGATACTGGTGACGCCCTGGAGGAGTATACCGAATAAATCAGGCACAGTAGAAGGATGTGTCTAGTGTAATACACATGTGGGTTTTTATTTAAACAGCACTTTTTACAACATTTAGAAGTAGAGAAAACCAAAAAAAGAAAAAAAATGCAAAACAGCAAAATAACCCTTGCCAGTTTGGCAGCTAAATATACATTCAGGCATCCTTGACTGTCAGGCCAGAAACAACCTTGCTTGCTCTGGTTTCTACTTTAGCAACAGCAGTCTTTACCACATACAAAAGAAAGGTTTGTATTTCACCCAAAACCCCAAGAGTTTGCTTACCAACAAAATAAGTCTTTCACAGCACTCCTCAGCCTGATATATCTCACGTCAGAACTGGTTCCAGGGTGGAGCCAAACCCTTTACAGGCTGGGAATTCTTATAGCAACCTGGATCAGAAGATTAGATTCTGCTGAGCTTGTTAATTGGCCTGTGAGCTGACTGCATTACCAGAAACTGAGAGCAAACTGTACAAACCTGGGACAGACATACACACCATCCTGCACAAATCCACAAACCTTTACTGGCCTGCTGTCACAACTGTTACTATGGAACAAATAGCCATATGCAATATTAATCAGTCTTGCTGTATCAGCCTCTGGCAGATATTATTTGACTTGTGCTGTTTTGATTATTTATGATGATCCCTAAGCAGCACAGATCACACTGAGCATGTGCACAGTCTTGGTCTTGCAAAGATGTTTAACAAAGTTACAAGATGATAGGCATCTGTGAACAACTTTTAAAGCATAAATCATTTGTTTGATTAGGCTTGTGGTGCAATAATAAGTTCATGTTATGTTATACAACATACAGCATTTCTAGCCTTCTTCTATTTTTAGACTTTCCTTGTCCTTTAAAAATTAGTGGTGAGCACAACTTCCTCTTGCTGAATATTATGTTAGATATCCACTCACCTCAGCCTTTATAGGTTACATTTTTGAATAACCAACTATAATAGAAACATTTTTATTTTGCACAGCCTATCTATTTTTCCAACTTTCATTTTTACATTGAACTGTTCCTTTAATATGCAGTTTGAACAATAAAGTATCCTTGTGAATCAAAGTAGAATTGTACGGTGCCATTTATTCTTGGTGATAAAAAAATAATGCTCTCATGTGTGAACTAACTGATCAAAAGACAACAAGTAATCAAAAGACAAAATATGTGTACAGAAAGATAAGTAGCCTCTTCGTGTGCTAGTATTCCAGGATGTGAAATCACACTTTGGTTTTAAAATTAACTTGTTAACTAATTAAAAGCCACAATAATTATCTGTGTAGGGAAGCAGAACATTTCACAATATTAGCATAAATATTAGCATCAATTTTCGATGCAAAACACCATACTAATTTGCAGCTTTATAAACATAACAAAAAACTGTTTACCCAACTAGTATATATTGGAATGAATGATAAGACCTAGTAGTGAGTAGAAGAATGGATGACAGTTCCATACATAGTTACTATAGTCCATCAAATATCCATCATAAATTCTAGTTGGTTGAGATAAAGGCCAATAATCACATCTGGATCTGTCTTCAAACCACTTTTTGGGTCAATGTTTTTACTAAGAATACAAATCTGAGTAGCCTTGTATATGTTTCACTTCTAACAAAGGCTGCCAACCCTGTCTTGAAATTTTTGATTTCATGGAGAGAATTCTACAACTCCCAGCTCCCATTGTAACCTAAGTTTTAAAACACTGATATATGTATATATTAAGCCATTGCGTCAAAGTCAGTTTTTTTTTTTTGATGGACAGTTAGTTATAAAACATTATCGGCATATGTTCCCTTTGCCTTGATGATGAATTTGAAATAGACAAATATTTTATCTAAAAAAATTACTCCAACTCAAACTCTGCATGTAGAGATGATTAAGAGGTAGGTTGCAAGAAATAACCATATTATTTCAGAAATGGTACCTCATGTTTCCAACTTGTGCATTGTTTATATATGGAAATAGGTGCAAATGGTCACTGGATGGCAAGTTCAGAACGTGTATGGGTTATAAGCAAAAGCACATTGTGCATTCACTTATTTTATAATAATGAACATGTTGTGTTCTGTAACAGTGCTGTGCATTTGCATGTATGTTTTTTGAAGATTCCAATTTATTTATTTAATGATTTCTTGATTGCTAGCATGCCTACTCAAATCTAAAACAACTGTCATGAAAAAAACTTGTTTGAAATGAAAATTGTATTGTTTGATTAATTTTTACTAGAATAAAAGACAAGAAAAATTTGAAAAAAAAAAAACCTTTTATTGAAGAATAAACAGCTTGAATATTGCAAATACACATGTCAATTTTTTTATTTTCACTAACACATTTTAACAAAGTCAACATAACTCCCATCCACCGATTTAGCTCTCTTATGAAGAAATCAGCTCAAAAAAGTTGCAATAAAATTGTGTGACAATTTGAAATTTCCACCTGAGTTGTCACCAAAAACCCAACTTTTTCAGATCATCCAGTGAAGATCACTGTGTCAAGAAACAACTTCAGGGACTTCTGCCGCTGACTTATACATGACCTCGGCAAGTTTTAGGGTATTATAAATCTCTAAAAATTCAAGGTTTTTCCCCTTTAAAAACTCAGTCAGAAAAAATTGAGGCTTCGATTTGAAAATTCAAGATAGCATTTTATTGCTGTGATTTTTCTTGAATTGCAAAAAAACAAGATCTTATATAGGCCCCTATGTTGCATGTAGCATTAAATAAGAAGGGCACAGTCTAATATGAACTTAGTTATGTAACTTGACCAGTTAAAAGCTACCCCAATTTTTTCATGGTATCATTTTGATTATATTTTACTTCCAAAAAGTTCAATGAAAACTACTGTGGTTGATTAATATGATTGCATTATCTTTGAGGGTTAAGTCATTGAATGGACATTATTTTGTTATTGATTTTTTTTTCTCATGCCATTGGAGCCATAAGGAGTTTTTCCCAAAGTTTTTTTTTTCTCATGCCCAATGCATTGAAGTTGATGGCCATTTTTAATAAATTGTGTTTACTTTTTATAAAATGCATTGGCATCACTGGGCATTTTTTTCTAAAATTCTTCTCCAAAAAAATTTCAATCAATTTCTTTCACATACAGGTATTGGATACCTTATTCGGAAACCTATTATCCAGAAAGCTCTGAATTACGGAATGGCCATCTCCCATAGACTCCATTATAATAAAATAATCCAAATTTTTAAAAATGATTTCCTTTTTCTCTGTAATAATAAAATAGAAGCTTGAACTTGATCCAAACTAAGATATAATTAATCCTTATTTGAAGCAAAACCAGCCTATTGGGTTTATTTAATGTGTACATGATTTTCTAGTAGATTTGATGTATGAAGATCCAAATTACAGAAATATTCATTATCCAGCAAACCCCAGGTCCCGAGCATTCTGGATAATGGGTCCCATACCTGTACAAATAATTACGGCAGTGTCATACTGTGGCCACTAAAAAAAGTACTGTCTTGCATAAAAAGGTATAAACTCAAGGGATGAAAACATAATTATGCCTCTTTATAGGTCCCTGGTAAGGCCTCACCTGGAGTATGCAGTGCAGTTGTAGACTCCAGTCCTTAAAAGGTATATGAATGAGCTGAAGAGAGTGCAGATATGTGCATCCAAACTGGTTAGTGGGAGGGAAGATTTAAATTATGATGGTAGACTGTCAAGGTTGGGGTTGTTTTCTCTGGAAAAAAGACACTTTACAAGTACATTAGGGTACATTATAGACAAATATCAGGTGCCATTTTTACCCATAAAGAGGATGACTGCACCAAAGGCCACCACTTCAGACTAGAAGAAAAGGACTTTCATTTGAAGCAACATCAGTGAGGACAGTGAGGTTGTGGAATGTACTGCCAGGTGATGTTGTGATGGCTGATTCTGTTGATGCCTTTAAGAGTGGCTTGGATTTATTGGACAAACATAATATCCAAGGCTGTTGTGATACTAAAGTCTATAGTTAGTATAAATATGGGTATATATAATTTGTGAGTGTATAAAGGGGTCAGTGTGAGTGTATATATGTATAGATGCTGGGTTTCATTTGGAGGGGTTTAACTTAATGGACTTTGGTCTTTTTAACTATGTAACTATGTAACTAAATATGTGGTTGAAAATCCAACATAGATTCGTGAAAATGTGCACCGCTCGCTAAAACATGAAATAAAAAAAAGTGCTCATCCTTATTGGCTATCTTTAGTATATGCATGTCTGTAAATATCTGTAAATATCTACTCATCAGGGTGCAATTGTGTACTAAATTAAAGGCCTTTACAATACTTTAACAGATTGAACAAATACAATCAAACCTCGATTTTAAGTTCCCTGATTTTAAGTTTTCCCACATTTAATTTTTTTTATTTGTGGTTCCACCTATTTATAATACATTTCAATGGGAGCATTTCCTGGATTTTAAGTTAAGTTTTCCCTGATTGTACATCAACATGTTGTCCTGATATTCCCAAAAACTGCTTTTTCTCCTCTATGAATGCAATTATTTGTCAAATAGAGACTTAAAATACTAACCAGATGTATATATTGACATGGTTCTGCTTGTAAATGGTCAATTAATCTGCCCCTTTTACATTCCTGCACCAATGACTTATTGCTTTAGGTGTGTATGTGACTGACATAGAGGTCTTGCACATTGGACAATAGTGTAATATTTATCCTGCAATGCTTAATCCTTGTAAACACCGTAAATATTGTATCTCACAGTAAAACTCTGTGCTTATATCCTTTCAGTACTTGAAGAAAAAGTTACTTTAACACATTTCCCTGATCTTACATTTTCCTGGATTTTACATCATTTTTTCCTGGTCCCCTGAAAAACATAAAATGGGGGTTCTACTGTAAGCGTTCTTTTTTAATACATTCTTTTGATTAAAAAATGTATTTTATGGATCTGAATTTCTTGGCAATCAAGTATTAGCCAAACATAGGGGAAATTATATATCTTCCTAATTTCATGTGTCCTAATACACCAAATATAAAATAACGTTGTCTTTCCTTTGAAGTTCCTGCAAGAAAGACTGGAAAATTGTGATTTATGGTCTATTTGCAAAATAACATCTGAAGAACAAGATTAATCCCTTGGTGCTTGAATTGTCATCACTGATGATTGACAAAATGAGAGATACATAATTTGTTTGCTCCCTTGCACAGCAGATTGCTAAATAAAGCACTGGTGGATACACATATGGAAAGACTGGCTAGTGCTGAACCTGGGCACAAGCAGGTGGTTGTTGGCCAATGGTTTTAAGAAGCAGGACATAACTTATTTAAAGGCCATTTGTGTATAGAAGTACTCACTGTTATACAGTTATTCTTGCCCCGAAAGAACTGATTCTACAGAAGTCTCAGCTATGTTTGCTCTTCACTACCCTTAACAAACCAGGAAGCCTACGGCAAAAGAAAATGGTTTACACTCCAACAAGCCTCAGTAAATATACTTTTGGAAAATACAGACACACAACCTACTGAAATAAGCAGCATTCCCCATCCCATCACCAATCACTCTTTTCTGGCCGATTAGAAATGTATTTGTTAAGGTTTGACAAGAGGACTCTTATTTCTGTTAGCTTGGATTCGAAGTTTTAAGGGATAACCAGCGCTCACAGCACGAGGTCAGATCCACTAAAAAAAAGAAAGAAAAAAAGAGAGAGATTTCCGCCAATCTAGTGTAGTATTTTTCAAATATATACACACACCTTTATGTGATTAGCATATACACTAAATAAGTGAATAGGTAAGGCGTCCCTTGTGTCCTAGACTTTATCTCATACGGATTTATATAGAGGTATATCGTGCAGAAAAGAGGCGTAGATATCAGCAGGAGATCTTACATGCGACTCCAAAGCTTCATCCCACTATGGAAATTTCACTGACATAGTGTAAAATTGTAAATATCTTTAATAAATAAATATAAAAAAATGCACTCACAATGTTCCAGTAATAAAATCGCATAAAATATTTTTGTCTCCCACAATCACCGCATCAGCGTCCCCAAGAGTCTACAGACTGTTGATGTTCCAGTGCGAAAATTCGCCGGCGTCTTTTCCCACCGCGTGTAAACCTCAGGCACTTAGTGATAGCGTGTTTGCCTTGACGCGTTTCGTCCTTCGACTTTTTCAAAAGGCTTCAAATTGTAATTTGCACATGCGTTTTTACGTCCTGGCGATTATTCCGGTGGCGTTTTTTCTCCTTGCTTGTTCTTTGGTTTCGGAGCAAAAGAAAGTCCCAGATTTGCAGTGAGCGCAATAATGCAGTGCAGAGTGGTTTGCAAGCAGCAAGCAACATAATTGCTGAGCATGGATCTGGGCTGGGCCAAGGTCAAAACCTTTAGCAAGGTCTACAAAATGTCTAAAACAAGGGAAACTAATGAGCCCTTGTTAATGTATCTGACTAGTAGCAACTTTGTATACTAAGTAATCCATTGTACTAGCAATTGACCAGCATGTGGAAGGACTATAAATAGCCTCCAACTGCTGCTGATTGGCCAGTTGCAATCACTACTTAACTCCCATACTGCTGGACAATAACAGTATGCTATAAATGGGAAGATGTAAACAATTATACAAAATTTGGCTCCGATAAATCTATTATTATTATTATTAATATTATTATTAGAATGTTTATGGAATGCCTAAAATATAAATGTATTGTTGGGGATTGTGATGATTAGCCAGTGGTCATTCCCACCAAACTAGCCAAAAAAGGCTACAATATATCGGCAATGGGGGTTATGCAAAATGACCCTCACAAACAGAACTTCCGATATGTACTAACCTGTTGTCAGGTCAGCCCTTAGGTCAATTTAATATTCAGAAATAAGTCACCTCTTTACTGCCTGATTGTCCATGGAGAGATCCCTGAATCTTCTTCTTCTAGTGTCCCCCAGAGACAGAGGGAAGGGAGTGAAAGGGAGGAGGAGTCATTGGTGAAGAATGTGACAGTGGTATGTGCTGTGCTGTGATGTTCCTGTGGCAGGTATGCCCCTTCTATGTGAAGTTCTACGATATGTATGATGTTAGAAGACCAGACAAGCCTTAATCCAGATAAAAGAAAACTAAAGGGATTCTGTCATGATTTTTATGATGTAGTTTTTATTTCTAAGTTACACTGTTCACACTGCAAATAATTCTGCCATGTAAAATTTAATTCCTGAACCAGCAAGTGTATTTTTTTAGTTGTAATATTGGTGTGTAGGCAGTCATCTCGCATTTTAGGGTTGAACTGCTTTCTGGCAGGCTGATGTTTCTCCTGCTCAATGTAACTGAATGTGTCTTGTGGGACCTGGATTTTACCTTTGAATGTTGTTCTTATATCTACCAGGCAGCTGTTATCTTGTGTCAGGGAGATGTTAATTGGTTACCTTCCCATTGTTCTGTTGTTAAGCTGCTGGTGGGGAAGGTGAGGGGGTGATATTACTCCAACTTGCAGAACAGCAGAGTGAATGAAGTTTATCAGAGCACAAATCACGTGACTGGGGCAGCTGGGAAACTGACAATATGTCTAGCCCCATGTTAGATTTCAAAATGAAATATAAAACAATCTGTTTGCTCTTTTGAGCAGAATTCTGCTGGAGAAGAACTATTAACTGATGCATTTTGAAAAAAATAATTCCAACAAAAATATCCCTTTAACTTTACTCTTTATCTCTGTGAGGAGTTCTTCTCTTCCCTTAATGGATAGCTTTCCATAATTTAAAGCAACAGTGCCAGTACACAAAGGCATGAAAGAGCCAACTATTCGGAAGCAAACTCTATTTGCAAACATTGATTTCACCTTTTCATTTGGTACCAGGCACATTCAAGCATTCCATACTAAACAAAGAAACATTTTCAGAATCAAAAGATTTGATATAAAATGTATATTTATATATGTATTATAGTATGTTTCTGGAATTTCTGGGGCATTTTTTGGCAGTCAGGGACACTCAGACGTTAAATAGGCCTGGGGATAGTGGACTCAAAATCGGTTCCTGTAATTAGTTCAGTGTAGAAAGCAATGTAGTCAGTAAGTAAATCAATGACATTTTAACCATATGAGATTTGTATCTATGACTAAATGATCATTATCACAAACACAAGAAAATTCCCCATATGCACGTAAACATAATCCCCACCATGCCTGCTTTTTCACATATTTGTATAGTTTCTAGATAGCATCTCATCTTATATTTTAAACTTAATTTTGCATAGGTTTCTGCTTAATTATGAATATCTTCTGATCAAATATAATATATAAATAAGCATGGGTAGATTTGTTTAGGACCCATCCTGCGGATGCTACAGCAGATACACCATCACATATTTTTAAATACAGGACTTTAAAGAGCACATTCTTATATTTACTGAATAGAAATATAAATCATACTTTAATTATCATGATGAATGCATGAAAGTAAACATTTAAAACATGCAGCTGTTTAAGGTATACCTAGACCTCTGGGGCCCCATATCAGATGTATTTTATGAAAACCATATTCTCTTATTCCAACTCAGACCTTCTGACATATTTTTTCATACTGTCCAAAATGGGTTATCGATCATATTAACAAGGCCCTAATCTGACACATATCCTACTGCAGATGAAAATCCTCCCTGGGCCATATATTGCATTTCAGGAAGACCGAACGAAGGTAAAATTCTGTAATATAATCATCTTCCTGCTCCCAATATAAAGTTACTCATTAGGTTCAGATAACTATCGATGCACCATGTGCCATGATATTAATGAGCACAAGCTTGCAAAATGGGTCACATCAGATATAGTTACTGACACCAGCAGGTACTAACACACTGCTTTCAACACCTTTTATAAAGAGTAGTCCAGTTTTCAAGCAATGATATAAATAGCTAGAGCAGATTACACTGTATGATGTATTTATCAAATTGTGTAATCCTGTGGCACTATAACTCTTCTTAATGGTCCTCATTAAAGCATTAAATCAATGGAATGTCTACTCTTGATATGAGATAAAAGAGAGGTCCTTGAATTCTTCTAGTGTAGCTTGATGAGTGTATTGTTCTGCTGTTGGGTCGAGAAAGCAGGAAAATGAATACTGCAATGTTAAAGTATCCTGCGCTATCAACACAAATCTCTATTTATTCAGGCATCATTCACATTAATATACCTGCCCATTCCAGTACAGATTTGATCTGGTGTTTAAAGGCAGTTGTTCTAAATGACTTTGTCAGTGGAATAAGGAAAGCCTGCAATTGGTTTCCTAATGAACTGGTTGAGACTATCACAAAGTTGTAGGTTTTACTATATTACCTATTAGGCACAACAGGAATTGGCAACAGTTTAATTCCCTGACATGCATTCTACTTGCATTTGTCATACTACTGGTGTGATGAAGCTTAGGGAGGTAGCTATACTAAATGCAACCTTCAGGCTTAATTAATTAATTTAAGATATTTCTCAGGCATCCCCAGACCCTCCTGTGAAAAGCTGCCTTTGTCATACAGTTGTCCTGGATTTTCCTGGGTTGCACCAACAACAACAAGCACCAAAGCTCTTGGGCAGCTTGTGACCAATTGATGTTCAAAGTGCCCACCTGGTGGCACTTCGTATTCATGTTATTTGTAGAAAAATGCTCCATTGACCGTGTATACAACAGATCAACAATGTCCGCAGACATCAGAAATTTAAGACAATGCATTACAAATCAAGCATATCGTGAGTTTAATTTCTAGCATTTCTGGTCTTTTGTGTCTAAAGTTCTCAAATTTCCTTTGTTGCTAAATCAACCTGAAGTGTCCATACTCTGATATAAACAGAATAAGGCCCAACATTTCCATTTCATAGGATCCCCAAGCATCAGAATCAACTTTTGACTATAGTTCTTTTTTAGTACTCCATGCAATAGGCAACAATTTCACCTCTCTTTCATCCCTGTTATTCATCTTTCTATTTCATCCTGATATTTAAGTTATATTTAATAGGTGCTGCTGATGGGAAGCCAATGACACCACTTGTAAATTTTCAGCTGTAAATTGCTAAACACAGTGTGCTATACTAACCCAAAGGAAAAATAAGGATTTTACTTCCTCAGCTGCATCTCCCTTTAGCACACCATGGAAGGACTATGATGTTGTTCATTTTACCCTATATATAAGATTATGATAGAAGAAACCAATAAAACAAGGTTCCTACTGGAGTCAAGAGTGGAGTAACATACTTTGTGCTCAGATCTGTCAATAATAAGACAATAATCTCCCTTCATTTTATTATTTATAATACAAAGGTTGCAGAGATGATTCTGAAAGCTGCTTGCCACCCCCATTGCCATACAGTAGCTGCTTTCTCCCGCCCTGAACTCTGCTGCTGATTACTGGGACTGCTGGTTACCAGATTACACTTGTGTGCTGTCCAATTCATGTCTTTCAACACCAAGGCTTAGATGACTATTCCATATGCTTTTATTCAGGTCACGTAAATAATCCAATAAAGTCGCATTTTCGCAGCGACAATTAAATAAATCGAGTCTTGAGGGTGACAAATGTACGTTTCGAATTGACGCTCAAGTTTGTTGCAATGTTTTCATGACGAATTATTGATAAATTATTTCAATTCATGGGTGGAGGTTTGCTCTACTTTGTTTTAATAAAAAAAAAACTGAGATAAACTAGATGTAACTAAACCCTGTACTTACCATATAGTCAGATGCACCTCTGCAAGGGCTGCATCCTCTACATAGGTATTATTGTAAATTTAGCTTTTGTGCACACTTTTCTGCATCCTTTGTGCATTTGAAGGTATAATATTATATTCCCTTGTCAATGAAGGAAGTATAACTTTCATGCCTAGCTTGACCCCCAAATGATAAAATGGAAAATGTTGTGAGCAGATTGTAGTTATGCTGGAATTCTAGAAGTAACAGCATTTAAAACAATACATTAAAATAAATCTCTACATTTTCAAAACATAATTTATAAAAAGGCTCAATAAAAGTGACAGTTTTTTTCCCATAGCATTCTAAATTGTAATTTAGATTTTTTTTAGATTTTCTCCCCAACCCATAAAAGGCAAAGTAATTCTTTGAATTCTGAGGTTCATGACTTTGAGCTGTAATAAAGTCACTTTTTTGAAATATGAAATTTACAGCAAGGCTGTAATATGTATATTGTATAGTACTATGAGTAACAATAAGATTATTTTATGTAAAATGTCATATATATCGGTTCCTGTAACTACTTAGTGCTGTTAGGTAAGTGATTCCTCTGCCTAGAATCAGGCCCTGCCCCAACTCCGAACTTCCATCCCCATTTAGCCTAAAAATCTCCCTCCCACCTTTTTTCTCCTCTATTAAGAATCAGGTATTAAGAAAAAATGGAAGGCACATCACCTCATAAAATGGAAGGCACATCACCTCATAAAATAAAAACCACTGTTATTGTAACATTAAAACAGGTGGCTGTTGTGTAATGGATGCCTAATGTATTTTGGGAACACCCCTTAATCATAGGCTCCTGCCGGATTCTCCCAACTTCCATCTCCATTAAGGGCTAGGCCAGACGGGGAGATTCGGGGGCATTTTGTCGCCTGGCGACTTCTCGCCGCGACTTGTAGCCCCCGAACCTCCCCGAATATGGAAGTACCCAAGCGCACCGGCGTTGCGCCGCTCCGTGTGAATACGCACCGGCGTTTTCAAGCAACGCTGGTGCGCTTGGGTACTTCGCTATTCGGGGAGGTTCGGGGGCTACATATCACAGCGAGAAGTCGCCAGGCGACAAAATGCCCCCGAATCTCCCCGTCTGGCCTTAGCCTTAGATTAAAAAGCTCCTGCCCACTTATTTTCTCCTCAGCACAGAATTAGACCCAGTCCCATCCCCCAACTTCCATTTTTGTCATTCCTTAAGCATGCCTTCTCTCTCCACTCCCACCTTACATACTTCTCAGACTAGCAAGTGCAAAATATTGTATTTAGTTATTTTATTTTTTTAAAAGTTGCTATTTTCAAAAAAATAATTCGAAAATATAATTAAAATTTGTATGTCCCAATGCATTGCTCTTTTTATTTTTAAATATTGTATTGTATTTTTATGCATGCATTTAGACCATTCAAAGTTTGTAAATGCATTTTTAAGAGTGCCACAAAATGTTGTTTTCTTCTACGGTGGGAATAAAAGGTATTTGGGTTATAACTTACCTTTAACAACCATTAAAAATACACTGTAGGTTGCTGCATGAAATGAATTCATATGCACTGAAAAGAAAATTGGTAACATTCCGAATAATACGTGTGCCTTATGAATCTTGACCATAAACCTGTTCCAAAAAAAATGAAATTCCAGTGAAAGAGTTGTAATTCTTCCTTTTATTGCTTTGCTGCTAATTTGAAGATACTATTATAGTTTGAATCGTTGCTAGTGGCAGGCATTATCCTTGAGGGGAATTATCATCTACACATTATGTCTGTAAAAGTAAAAATGACCAGATGAGAAACCCGCTGTTTAGAAAAAAAATAATGCTGGATTTATTTTACATGAACGTTACTTTATGCTGTTTTGGGTAATAAAAACATGTAAATTAAAGAGTTAAAATTAACATATTAACAGTAGACAAGAAGAACTAGAAGATTCATTACATAATTAATTACATTGTCTTTTTTTTAATAAAATACAAATTCATTCATTTTAAAACCAATTTAAAATTTTGCTGTACCTGATAAGAGAGAAGGAATATTGATTTATTTTATGATTTTTTGGTCATTTGTCACATAAACACAAACTAAAATTTCCAGCAAAGTTCCAAGAATCCTCCAAGAAATCTGAACTTTATTAAATTAGTCCCTATTCTATTTTATTATGTTTTAATGGGTGATAAACATAGGGACAAGGGGAACAAAGCCTAAAAAAAAAAGATATGTAACTGCTATAATTCTTCCTAGGAAGATCAACCTGAAGCCTAGTCAAATATGAAGGTCTGTTTATCAAAAAAAATAAGAATCTATAAAACTTGAATGCATCAAATTTTCAATGGGCCCACAAACTCTCAAAAAAAATGTAAAATTCAAATTGAAAAAATTTTGGTGATTCAAATTTGTGATTTGAATTGAAAAAAAATCAAATACTGATAAATTAGCCCAAAGTCATAAGATTTTTTTACCTTTGTGGAACATGAGAGCACAGACTAGTGCATCATGAGCATGAATGCAGGCACTAAGCCCAATATGATACCTTGGACATTCTAAAATTTAGGTATCTAAAGAGTCCTAGGAAGAGTATGGGGGAAAGAGTAGATTATAACTCAAATTTCATGACTACTTTACAAAGGAAATAGCTACAAGCACTCACTAAAGAGAATTAATTTACTTTTTTATATTTTTATGACAAAAAATCAGTTTGTGGCAATAAAATATGGCAATACTCTAAGCACCCTCTTTGATTCAGGGTGAATAATTAAAACACTACTGGCAGGTATAAAAAATAATTAAAGGAGGCTATACCTAACCAAAACAATAAGGGGCAGATTTATCAAGGGTCGAAGTTAAAATTTGAATTTAAAAAAATTCAAATTTTTGGCCCAAAATTTGATTCAAAATGAAAAAAATTGATTTGACTTGAAGAAAAAAAATTCAATTCAAATTAAAAAATTTGACCATTCAAAAATAGAAGTATTGTCTCTTTAAAGAATTTAAATTTGACCCTTCACCACCTTAAACCTGCCGAATTGCTGTTTTAACCTCCTATAACCTTGTATTTAAAATTTTTGAAAAATCTAATTTTTTGGAGGAAATAATTTGTACCATTCAATAGAACAATTCAAACTATTTTAACTTGATTGAAAATTGTTGTTTGATCGAAAAAAAATTTGCTTGTCGAAGTTTCGACCTTTGATAAATCTGCCCCTTAGAGGCTTATTTATCAAAATTTGTGAAATGTTTGACTTTTTTTCTAATTTGAATAAATTTAAAATTTTACAAAACGCAAATGCAGAGTTTATATTCTACTAATCATTTTCAACAAATGTTCAAAAAAATTAAATTTCAAATTGAAAAATGGCTTAAGTTTTGTATCTTTTGTTCTTCATGAATATCAAACATTCAAGTTATTTAAAACATGTTTCAAAAAATAAATATTTAAAATCACAGCAGAAATTGTAACCTTACTTAACAAATCCAAATATGAAAAATGCATTTAAATTTTAACTTGGACAGCTTACATTGACTTCTACATTACCTGCAAGTTTTCAGATGCCAGTTATGTTAGTGTCACATTACAGGTTTTTAGGGATTTTTTGCATTTTTTGCCCCTTAATCAATTTATGTTTTTTAAACTATTATTCATAATCATACTCAAAAAAAGTTGAATCACTGGGAAATAAATATGAACATTGATAAATAACCCCCTTAATGTAAAGTTGATCAGAGTGCTTTTCTGAGCATTTTTCCTTGGCCTCACTGAAGCTATACAGAAGGGCAAAAACTCTAACCTGCCTACACTTTAATTCTAAATTCTAACTTTCTCCATTGCTTCATTTGGATTTACTAATTCAATTTTTCCAAGAGGTTTAATTCTAATTTATATTAGTTCAATTTCATTTTCTAAAAGAATTTTGCAATACTACAATAACGTGCCTACTGCATCTTACTATATAGTTTTGCTCATATACAGAATGCCTGGGACCCTCCCTAATCAATGGAGCTGCTTTTGAAATTCTATATAAATCTGTAATCTTACAAAGCTGCATTGAAATGTTGCACCATCTTACATACCTGATAATGGTATGGTTTGTGCATTTAGGTAAATTTAGGTACTTCTTTTTACATTTTAGTTCACAATCCCAAACTATTGACATTTTCAGAACTATTGAACTGACATTGTAACCACAGGAAGTGAATTTTTCAAGTCAGTTTATTCAACTGAATATATTAAATCCATATCTGGATGATCCTCCGTAGTAGGATATGTTTGGTAGATTGTCATGCTATATCATAAAAAATGTGTGCTCATATGGTATGTATTTGTACGGTATGATTGCTCGGTATCTCTTCTTTTTCTTCGCTGTTTGAAACTGTACATATTAAAGGCCTCAAGAATGACAGCTCTGAGACTAATATGTACAGCTTGGAAAATGTGAGAGGAGATGTGATGGAAATGTATCTAGGACATTTTCAGGATGGAAACATTTTAAGATGGAAAATAATTAGCCATCAGGAAAAAGTTGACATGAGGAAACCTTCTTTCTTATGTCAGTATTTATTGAATGTATATTAAGCAACTGTAAGGCATAAAACAAAGCTAGAAGGTTCCAAGACCATGAGGTTGATTTACCACTGATTATTATGGAGCAAGTGATTATAAACAATTCATACTGATCAATAGTAGTTTTTATTTAGTGATCAATTCATAGCACTTTCTTATGGATCTGTGCTTGTGGGGGTGAAATGGCATGGGAACATTTATCCAGAAAAGATCAGGTGCACTTCGGGAGGGAAGGAGGCCCGGGAGGGGGGTTAGGGTGCACATACTTGTGCCTAATTCTTCTCATTCCTTAAGGCTGGGGACAGACAGGGAGATTCGGGGAGATTCTGCTGCCTGGCGTTTTTTAGCAGGCGACAATCTCCCCGAATTACCTTCTCCCTGTCTGTCCCTACCCTAAAGAGGAACTATCTCACAAATGAAAGTTTCATCATACTAAAATAAAAACTTTCTAAACACTAACAATTAAAAATTCTGTACTGTTTCTGAAATAATCAAGTTTATCTTCACTATTCCCCTCTCAGCATCTGTTTCTCTTCATTCTGTCTTTATTCAGGAGTTGGGTGCCAGATAATCGTTAACAATTAGATCAAATATATCTTATAGGGGGACTCCTTTCGCCTAGAAGATTTATTAGAACTCACTCTATAACTATCACCAGAAATCCTTTTTTTCTACATGCAGGATTTGTGCAAAAGGCAGTTATTTTGTTTGCAATGGAATCAGTTATTTGAGTGAGTTGTAATTAAAGGGGTGGTTCACCTTCAAATTAACTTTTAGTATATTGTATGTATTTTTATTGCCACTTTTTATTACTTATCATTCTATTCAGTCCCTCTCCTATTGATATTCCAGGGTCTTATTCAAATCAATGCAGAGTTGCTAGGGTAATTTGTACCCTAGAAACCAAATTGCTGACACTGCAAATTATAGAGTTGCTGGATAATAAGCTAAATAACTCAAAAACCACAAACAATAAAAAATGAAAATCAATTGCAAATTGTCTCAGAATATCACTCTCTACGTTATACTAAAAGTTATCTCAAAGGTGAACAACCCCTTTAAGTCCACTCTCTTTCTTACAGTGGTCAATAATTATCCCTGGTCTTCCTTTATTGTGATTCTGTTGCCTCCTTTTGGTGCTCTTACATTTTTCTTCTGTGCTGTACTGTTCAGTTCATAAGCCTTTGCACCCACATTAATGCATACAGTGCTGTTTTATTTTTTGCCTTTCTAAGTCTTTATTCTTCTCTTGACATAATTAATACATGTGGGCACTCTCCCCAAGGTATACATGAAATTGTGCAAGGCTAAGAGAGCCATGGATAACTTTCACACTTTACTATATTACTGAATAAATATACCCAGGGTCACATTCATTAATCTGAATAGGATATTATAAGTTAAAACACTTAATGGAGACCTGGCAGAATGATTTGCAGACTGTCCCCTAGCTTGAGCTGGTCCAACGCCAGACACTCCCCATTCATTTAGATAGGAAAAGCACTTGCTCTCTCAGGATTTTACAATAACATCCACTTCTGTGGTCCCAAGAAATTAAAATATTTAGAATGAAAAATAAAGGCCAATCGCAGCCTGTCATAGAAAACCAATGTTGACTCTATGGGGCAGATTCACTAAGATCTGAAAATTCACCAGCGTAGGCTTCGCTAGCGTTTGCCGCACTTCGCCAGGCGAATTTTCGCCAGCGCTATGCAAATCCACTAAAGTGCGAATTTACGCTCAGGTCGGCAAATGGTAGCGTAGTTGCGCTAGTTTTACTTCGCAAGGCAGAGTGTTCTTATGCTAGCGAAGCCTAATTTGCATACGGCGGGAACTTTAACTGAAGTATATGTTACAGCCATTACATTCCACTACACAAGCCCAGGAAACCTTTAATAAATAAAATAAAGTTGTCCTATTGCCCTAAACATGTGCCCCCTGTATAGTTGTGTTGCCATATGTTAGGAAATGTAGGGGGGCATATTTTTATGCTAAAATACGCTAAAATATGCAAAAAAAATTAAATTTTTTTTTCAAACTCCTATCTATTGTATTGAACTTCCCCTGGTCTTAGCAGGCGAAGTAACGTCTAGCGCAGTGATCCCCAACCAGTAGCTCGTGAGCAACATGTTGCTCTCCTACCTCTTGGATGTTGCTCTCAGTGTCCTCATTGCAGGTGCTTGTTTTTGAATTCCAGACTTGGAAGCAAGTTTTAATTGCTTAAAAACTAAATATAGTGTCAAGTAGAGTCTCTTGTAGGTTGCCAGTCCTCTTAAGGGCTACCAAATAGCCAATCACGGCCCTTATTTGACTCCCCAAGGAACTTTTTCATACTTTTGTTGCTCCCCAACTCTTTTTACATTTGAATGTGGCTCATGGGTAAAAAAGGTTGGGGACCCCTGGTCTAGCGTAAGTGCTAATGTTTAGGAAAATGTTCATCTTAGTGAATTTGCGAAGTTACGATCCTTCGTCAGTGCACAACTTCGCCTGGCGTAAGGGTGTGAAGTTGCGCAAGTCTATCTACTTCGCTAGCGAAAATTCGCCAGAGTCCGTGTTAGTGATTTTGCGAAGTTGCGAAATGACGTCACGCTGGCGAATTAGCGCTATCGTTAGACGTTTCACACTTTAGTGAATCTGCCCCTATATCATACTTAGGGGCATATTTATTATGTGGTATAAAAAATGGAGGAATAATTTGCTACACATTACCAGTCATCGCAGTGTAAACAATGCATAAGTTTTACTCGTTCCGCCGGAACTTACTACAAAGGTCTGAAGCAGTTGAAAATCTGGCATTTGTATGGCATAAAACACAGTTTAACAGATTTGCCATTTATTTGACACTTTTTTGCACTTTTTCTGGAAGATTTCAATTTATACAGCATAATAAACATGCTCCTTGAAGTTAACTTCATATAAAACCGCACCTTTAATTTATAAAGGCATTTAATATCTGAGAATGCTACAAATGCTATTTTTTTTAAATACATTTTTAATTTGTAATTTACAGTTAGCCTTTTCTGTTGAATTAAAATTTTAAACTAGGGGGGGAGACAAAGGGACCACACTGAAGACGGAGGATGAGATAATTTGATGAGAGGTGGCTTTAGGGGCAACGGAAGTAAGTAATAACCCAAATAGTGTACTTATGAACTCCTGTTTATACACTGATTTCTAATCCAAAAATGACTGCCATATTAAGATAAATAGATTTCTAATTTTGTGAACGTGTAGCTTTCCCTGAAAATGGAGCCTCATCACTAATGTAATTAATTTAAAGGAAATGTGTTTGGACAAGATAAAGGAAGGAAGGATTTAAACATTTCCAGGCTTTCTCTGAATATTTACTCTCTTTTTTTAAACTATTACAAAGGTCATAAACAAATTGAGAGATGGGTATATAGCATCAAGTAGAGTGATAAAACGGCGGCCTTTATACAACATCATTTTTACAGAAGAAATTTATGTTGGGATTACTGGATAGGAAATGTTTTTTGGCTGAAATCACAGTGTGCATCGAGGAGCATTATTGTTTCACAGGTGCCAGCAATACATTTAAAATACCTTGCCAAGTCCAATCAGATGTTCGGTTGCACCTGATTCAGGCAGAGTATCAGTTGTCAGCATTTAAATTGTATACGTTACTGTATACTGTACTTATTGGGATAGGCTGAAAAGACTCTAAAAGGAAGCCATATTTTGTCCAAAATCCTTTAGGAGAAATCCCAAAGGTGGAGAATAACAGAATGTGTTAACTGTGGCTGGAAAAGCCAGTGCACTGCAGGTGTTGGGATTACCTGTGATAAATGAGAGGGTCTGTAAGAAAGCTGTAATTGGTCATTTACCCAAATCTCCACAGTTGAGCTGGCCATAGACACAACTATCCGATCGTACGAATCCTCGATTCGTACGATTTTCGGATTGTGTGTGGAGTGTTCCGACATTTGTTGTGCCATGCCGATCGGTCGTTTGGTCGATCGGCCAGGTTAGAAAATTTCTGTCGGCTGGCGATCATATCTTTCGTAGGATTTTCAGTGGGAGACCGTCACTAGGTTTTTAATCGTACAACTTTCGTACGATCCTTGTCAGGGGCAGACCGTCAGCTGTCTGTGCTTTTTACTACTTTAGTTGATCTGAAGGTTAGTGGCAGGTCGGGAGATGCAAAGATCCGATCGTTGGAATCATCTTACGATCGGATCTTTGCGTCTATGGCCAGCTTAAGGGAAAGCTTCTCTCTTGAGGTCTTTCTATGTTAGCAATTGCTTGACATGCAAATGGGGCAAAATAAAGGGAAAGCAAACAAAAAGGTCTCTGTATGCATGCCAAATGCATTGGTTCTGACAGGGTCCACTTACAGTGGTATATACTCAATACTACTAACAAAAACTAAAGGGTGAGGAAATACAAAATAATAAATAATAGCATCAATTTGCCCTGAATACCAGGGACCTACACCTTGGGATCAGTAATCAAAAATGCAGGCCCAAAGATTCATTGCCATTCCTATAGTTTATATATTTTTTATATTAAAAAAAAACTTTCTGTGATTCTGACTATATTCAGCTATACTTAATTCAGGCTACATTAAGATTCCAGCTCCCCTGCCATGTGAATGTTTCTACATATATTCATTATAACATTAGAGCTTCCCATTGCCGCTCACAAGTTTCTCCCCGGAGGATATTTACCAGATAGTTTAATGATGTTTTTAGCTCAAATGTTTGAAAATATCCAACCTAAACAAAATAAATGCATTCCTACCTAAACCCTGCAATCTACTCAGCTTTTTTTCATTGTTAGCTTTGCCAAATCATCCATTAAATGGCAAAATAGGAAATATTCACCATCCCCTTTACCCACTTTTTTGGACTATTATTGCTTATCTCTGTGCTTAATTGCCACTAACAGCTCACATAAAAATGATTTGCTCCTTTACTGTGAGTTCTGGGAGTAGTAGTTTAACAGTTGGACAAATCTGCACTAAACAAACCTAAAGTTTATTGACCTTGTTCATGAATGACTTGTTCATTAATAACTATGCAGCCTAATTATTGCCATCCAGGATGTGGAAACTTTGCAGCAGGATCTTGACAAACTGGCAATTGGGGCAGATAAGAATTGGCAGATGTGAGTCAATGTTAATAAATGTAAGGTTATTAGTGATGGGCGAATCTCCCCAGTTTCGCTTCACCGAAAAATTAGCGAATTTCCAGAGAAATTCCCGAATTGGTGAAAAATTCGCGAAACGAGTCTCGGCGCACTTTTGGCGCACGTCGCGTCAACTTCGGCGCATCGCATCGGTTTAGACGCGCATTTTCAGCGCGCATCACGTTGTTTTTTTCGGTGAATTTTCGCCAGGCAAAATTTCGCTGGCGTTTCGCGAATTTATCCGCCAGCGGGAATTCGCTCCGAATTCGCCCCTGCCGAATAAATTCGCCCATCACTAAAGGTTATGCTCCTGGGATGTAAAATTATGAAAGCCACTTATAACCTTGAAGGAAAATTTTGCCCCGAAAGACTATAGGTCCCTATAAAATATATTGCATAAAACAGGTTTGCGATGGTGAATTTTTGGATTCTGGCTTTTTACTGCATCTGGCTTTATTAAATCTAGACTAATTTGATTTTTTTTTTTTAAAAAAAAAAAAAAGAAAAATTAAAGTTTTGCCCCAAAAAGCCAGACCTGAGTTTGGTAACTAACCCCCTTAGTGTTGCCCAAAAATTCCAATCTTTGTTTCATCTGACCACACATCCTGGTCCTGGATCTCATCTTAAGACAAGCTTTCAAATGTTTACTTTGACTTCATTTGTGCCACCCAAGATACAGGCCTCTTAACATGGCTTACCCATACCAATAGTGGGGTGGTAGCATCAAGGGAAAATGCATGATACAAATATACTGCAAGAGAATCTAAGGAACTTTGCCTGGATAACAGCAAGTACTGCCGTATAAGAATAAAGATATCATTAGGGCACATGTGACAGAAGCTAGATTTACACAAGCTCATCGCAGCAGTTGTTAATGTCTTAATTCTGCTGCATATTATACTGTAATAAAAACAACTAGGTTTAAGTTGTCGTCAACCTGCCTTATTAAGAAATTTCTGTCAAATGAATGAAATTTGGAGACATTTGCATGTTTGCCAAGGAGCTATTGAGTAAAACAGTAATTTAATATTATGCTAAACTGTGGTAATAAAATCATACTGATATGCAGTCCCCTAAAAATTGAGCAATTAAAGGAAAAATGCACTCATCAACAGCATTTTATGCCCTCTATAATTACATTGATACTAAAAATCATGCATATGCGGCAAATGCAAACAGTGTTCTGTTACAGAAATGTAAGAAGGCAAAAGCAAATATGTATGTGAGCAAAATAATGAGCACAGTAATTTTGGACTATAAAAAGATAAGAATATTCATAGCATGTATTAGAAAAGTTGTGGGATTGTTTAATAGCATTGCTTTCATATATATATATATATATATATATATATAATACACAAAAGCCGTAAATATCTTGTAAATTATATCCTTATAAACGGTGAGTTCTGATGTCATCAGTTATAAACGGTGAGTTCTGATGTCATTTCTGTCACATGACTCCCTGAAACTTGTGTATTATAATAAATAAAGTACCCCCAGTTGCAAAATATGAGGATATTAGAAGTTACCTCGGAGTTCCATGACCTGTATAAAAACACTCGGTCTTCGGCCTCGTGTTTTTATATGGTCATGAAACTCCTCGGTAACTTATAATATCCTTATATTTTACAAGAGGGGGTACTTTATTCACTATATGTATAGTAGGAGAGGCCTAAATTTATTTCTAGGTGTTATTGTCCAAGAAGCAGCCAATAATTGGCAGGTTTCTGTTGTTTAAAATCCCTGCAGAAGCTTTCACTTCTTTAGTTGACTAAATATGAAAAGTTATGAGTGAATCTGTCCCATTTCGTTTCTCCACAAAAATTGTGACACTGCGAAAAAGTTCACAAAAAACATTAGCAGAAGGCGAAATGTGGAATTTCACTGTATATCCATACCTGGCAAAAAAAAAAAAATGATCATCACTAAATATGGAATGTCACAACCATCAAGCCATTTTGGTCACTTCTTCAGATGTTTTCTGTAACTGTAGAAGACAACATACCCATACTATCAAATTTACCCTTTGATAATAACATTGAACATGCAATAATAATGAAGCTATTTCTCAAAATACATTTAATTAGCTATAAACTTTGATCATGCCATGAAAGATCCCCTTTAACTGAATCTCCAGTAACTTATGGTGACATAATGGCCCCAAATATCTGGCACATCTGCCATCTTTTTTTAACCTTGCTGGAATTTTTCTAGCCTAAGAAATGCGTTGATTACAATAAACTATAGATAACGTATGGAAGTCCAACGATTGCAGTTCCACTATCTATATAATCACATTTTAAGGTTTTTAATAATCATTAATTCTGCTTTGCTGATGCATAGTATTGTCCTGAACATTATTGTCTTCAGTAGAACATTGTTTCTTTATGACTGGGTTTTGTATATCTATAAATATGTACTTACAAGGCAAACGCTTGATTGCTTCTTAAGAACAGAAGGAACAGACGGAAAAACAGAAAGGCATTTAGTTAGGCATAAAACTAAAACTCTTTTTTTGTACAGTAAGTTTCTTCTTTTTTCTGCCTGATTATAAGCAGGAATAAATCATTAATATTTAGGAATATTATTTATTTGCCATTTTGATAACTTTCGTTAATTCATCCAGTTACAAAATGCCAATAAAACTGATTTAAGATCTTGAAAGCAGCCATACTAATATTATTTTATAAAAACAAAAGAGTTGAAACCACAGAGGAGGACTATTCAGTACATTGTTGAAAGTAAAGGTTGACCCCACATACTGTCAGTCCTATGTTTCCTATGAATTGTTTTGTGTTAACACAACTTAAACCATTCCCTAACCCATAAAAACATATCAGCAAACAAGGGCTGTCTCCTGATATAAAAATATTTGCACAATACAAAATTTTACCGATTTAACTTTGCTCGACAATGGAGACACATAATTCATATTAGGTTATCAATTTTAAAATCTAATGCTGTTTAGGGATGAGCAAATTTTTCACCATGGAAATGACGCCCATAGACTCCAATGGGAGTGACGCGTCCAAAAAATGACATGGATCCAAAAAATTTGCCGCACATAAAAACAAATTTGTCGCCCATAGACTTTAATGCTTTTTGATGAATTATTGCTGGCGACTAATTTTCAGTGAACCAAACCGGGTCAAATTCGCCCATCCCTAGATAGACACATCCTCTATTGTTTAATAGCCAACCAGCAAACCAGCAAATGTGGCTAAATGGTAATTGTCTGCATTGAAAAATCCTACAATTTCTGTATTTAGTGCATATCTCATAAACTTAAATGCAATACACTGAAACATGTAGTGGTAGAGTTGAATATTCACACCAAGTTCCCAGTTATTATAGCCATGTGGCAATGGTGATAAACATTTCTTAAAGATCCTGTCATGGGGAAAAAAATTTTTTTTTCAAATAGTGCTGTTCCAGAAGAATTCTGCTTTGAAATCCATTTCTCAAAAGAGCAAACAGATTTTTTTACATTTCATTTTGAAATCTGACATGGGGCTAGACATATTGTCAATTTCCCAGCTGCCCCAGTCACGTGACTTGTGCTCTGATAAACTTCAATCACTCTTTACTGCTGTACTGCAAGTTGGAGTGATATCACCCCCTCCCTTTCCCCCATCCAGCAGCCTAACAACAGAACAATGGGAAGGTAACCAGATAACAGCTCCCTAACACAAGATGACAGCTGACTGGTAGATCTAAGAACAGCACTCAATAGTAAAACCCATGTCCGACTGCATCTATTCAGTTACATTGAGAAGGAAAAACAACAGCCTGTCAGAAAGCAGTTCCCTCCTGGCACAAGGCACATGCCCGGGGCAGCTGGGAAATTGACAAAATGGATAGCCCCATGTCAGATTTCCAAAATGAAATATAAATAAAATCTGTTTGCTCTTTTGAGAAATGGATTTCAGTGCAGCATTCTGCTGGAGCAGTACTATTAACTGGTGCATTAAAAAAAAAAAACAAAAAAAAACATGTTTTCCCATGACAGGATCCCTTTAAATTGTTTCTTAGCTCATCCTTATTTCCGATATTTACTTACCTCAAGGTCAGACTCTTCCTGATCTTGCTGTACAGTCTGTTCACCCAGTGCTTTAGTAATGCACAACTTGTTGGGCGTATTCAATTAAGACAACCAATTCAACAATAATGGAAGAATGCCTTATGCTATATCAAATACCACCACAATCCTCCAGATATTTTAGATATTGGATACAGGAAGGTGTATTTATTAAACTTTTAATGTATGTAATGTTAGGATGACTGATATAACTGGTTTGCTTGAATATATTGAAATATATTGACAAACAATGTCTGTTCTGTTTAAAGGGGAGCCATTTTTAGTAGCTTAATGCATAAAAGAGGTTATATAATAAAAGGCACGAAGTTTGCCCATGTGCAGTAACCTATAACAACCAATCAACAGGTAGTATTTACTGGTCACCTGTTTAAAAGCAAACATCTTATGGTTGCTATTAGTTACTGCTCCTGGGCAAACTTAGTGCCTTATATAACATATGGGGTGAGTTATGTTTTAATGTCCTATCAATATTTAGAATGGGTTGAGTTGAGTGCAGAGGACCTCTTGTCTTTGTCTTACTGATGTTGTGGTCACAGCATAATTGAACCCCTAACTAATGGTTATAAATATATTGGTAAGAACAACTTACCCTTTTTGCTACACAGAGAAGACACGTGTTTCCATAATTTAAGGGGACCTGTCAGCTGATATTTCAAATCCTATTTTATCACCTTAGTCAAGCATACTAAACTTTAATTACACTATATAAATTATTTGAATATTGTTTCCTTCAGTCTGGGAATTCATGATTATAGCAAGCAGATAGGAGCCATTTTGTGGACTCTGTTATTAAGGCAAGCCTTGTATCATCTCAGAATCTTGTTTGTGCACCAGAATGGGGGACCTGATGTCCATCCCCATTCACTGGTTACACATTTAAATGGTAAAGAGATTGGGGGAATGTGGGGAGGGCAGTGACATGTAGTAAGTGCTGAATGGAAAGTGAAAGTAGTTGTGCCTAAGGCATAGAGGAGGGCCAGGCAATATTTGATTGACAGATGATATTTTTACATTAGTTTACAACAGCTATGAATGCTTTAATAATAAAAGCTAATTTGGAGTTCATGTTTTATTTGAAAAGGACTTTTATTTTATAGCTTTTTATGTCTGGGTGACAGGTCCCCTTTAATAGTTGCTGGGTCCCAATTATGCTTGGAGATTTTTGGTATTTTCCACTGATAAGATTTTTAGCGGTCCAATTTCCAACTGAAATCTCTACCCATTGGACGTCCACATGGCACCCAGTGCTAGCCTTGATATACTCTGTGTTGCAGCTTCTGACTTCATACAAGAAAAATACCTCTATCTGCAATAAATTGCACAGGTTATTGTGTCCCCCCCTATTCTTCACATAATAATGCAAAACCACTACATAATTCAACTGGAACCAGAGGTTGAGCAAGCTATTGCACACCTTACCTGTCATTATACAATGGCCAGTCCTCACCCAATGACCTGCTGATAAAGTACGACACTTCAATGCTCAAGGTCTTATATTATACAACATATGCCCTTCCTATCTGCCAGACCCTCTTTATAGGCCTCCAAATCTCCCTTTCTCAATGATATTTTTGGGGGAGTTCCCATTAAGTAAAGTTACCCTATTAGTGGCAAACCTAAAAATTAACTAAACCATAAAATTATATAAAATCTAGTTACCAACCCCCCCCCCCACCTCTTAGATACCATATCAACAAAACACATGAATGTCTAGAAGAGCAACAACAAGAATGTGGTGGATGTGTTTCAAGACAACTTCCACGTACATAGGTTTGTGATATATCTGCATATTTTTTTAACTATAACTAAATTTTTAACTGTAATGTTGGAATAAATAATATAATAGAAACTTTATATGTTGTGGAAATGAGCATCACTTTGTAAATATCAATGTAAATATAATATTATGTCTGTCTGTCTATCTATCTATCAATCTGTCTGTACAATATGAACAATCAGCCGTACAATACAGCAGAAATTTGCCCTTTTAAATGTATAAAATCATTTCTGGTCACGTCTCTTAGTGGCAACATCTGTTAAAATAGATTGGCAGTCGCAAATCTGAGGAAGTGTAAATGAACAAGTCAAAAGAATCCATACTGATTTGAAGCCATAGATCATTTAACAGGAATATGGATATTACACAGGTTATGGTTATTGCAAGAACTTTATGTCTCATAATTCGTTTTACAAAGAACGTGATCCAAAAATATGGAAAATATGTTTGCAAAAAAAAAAAAGAGTGGTTTTCTACCTAAGTGCATAAAACCTGTGGCTGCTTTGTGCGCATTATCAATCAAGGGACTTGCCCTGTAAGAGGCAACCTCCAATTGACAAACAACACACTTTTATGATAATAGAAATTGGCTCAGCTGGTTGAATAGTAATGGGGATATAGCATTAAACCGTTATGGCGTGCGCACATAAAACAAATGCAAAACATGTTCAGGTTGCCATGGTACCACGTATTGAATATATTACAAGCCACTTAATTCATTTTCAGTAGCATTTCATAGCACGCAAAATAACTACGAAATGATCACATACTTTAGCACATCTGTACTTTGAAATGGATATTATTCTCATATCTCATTCAAACGGAACCTTTCTGAAACAGAAGAAAGTCGTAAAATTGGGGGAATGACCAGAATGATCGTTTGAGTTTCCAGCAAGCTGGAGCACAACTGGTTGATGGTTTTTGGATTAAAAGTTTGAAAAGAAAATCCACCCTATTTATATCTGTATGGTTTAATGGCCATTTATATTCCATTTGTGTTTATTGCAAAACATGCTAAAACCGTTGATTTAAAGGAAAAGTAAATGTTTTTCTTTTTCTTTCTGTAAATTTGCTCTAAACAGCCCCCCCAGATTAATGTACCTTAGTCCCTGCTGCAAGTCTGCTCTGGTTTCTGTGTTATCAGCAGCTTGTTTCCCCTTCTTCCTGGTGCAGCGTGAAGCCCCGCCCCTTAGTTTACTGAGCAGTCCATTTGCTGCTGTTCCACAATAGAGAGGAAGAGGGAGCCAGTGTGTGCATTAGTAAGCTAGTTTCCCCAAGCAAAAGCTGCTGCACACACTGGTCTCTGCTATGTCATAGTATGCAAATGATCTGCAGGACTAGTCCAAGAGATAAGGTCAGCTCAGTAAGCTATGGGGCGGGGCTTCACTCTGCACCAGGAAGAAGGGGAAACAAGCTGCTGATAACACAGAAACCAGAGCAGAGTTGCAGCAGGGACTAAGGTACATTAATCTGGGGGGCTGTTTAGAGCAAATTTACAGATAGAAAAAAAAAAGGTTTACTTGTTCTTTAAATACAGGACCAAAAAAAATAACGCCTTTATCCTTTAAGCCACAGACTTTTTATTATATCTGTCTACCTATTGGTTTCTTAAAGTTAAAGAGGTAGTTCCCCTTCTGATAAACATTTAGTATGTTGTATAAAATGACAATCTGAAACAATTTGCAATAAGTCTTAATTTTTTATATGGTTTTTGAGCTATTTAACTTTTTTCATCAGCAGCTCTCCAGTTTGGAATTTCAGTAATTATCTGTAGCTAGGATTCAAATTACCCTAGCTAACAGGTAGTGGTGTGAATGAGAGACTGTAATATGAATAAGAGAGGGCCTAAATAGAAAGATACGCTATAATATGTAACAATACAATTGTAGCCTCAAAGAGCTTTTTGGCTGTTGGGGTCAGTGACCCCATTTGGAAGCTGGAAAAGGGGCAGAAGAAGAAGAAGAAAATAATTTCAAAGCTATAGAAAATTAAAATTTGATTAGGATAAGCAATTCTGTAACATATTAAAAGGTGAACTCCTTTAAGCCAAGGTCCAGCACTCACTATTCATTGTTCTTTGTTCTGGTTTCCCTTCTTACTTACCTACCAATGTTTTACCCAGAATTCTTTTTTTTTTTTCGTACAACTATTAGAATTAAGGGACTGACTTTAGGAAACCCCCCCCCAGACATCAGTATAAAAGCAGTGAAAGTATTCGTCTGGAACATCTTTCTGCCATTGGCTAAATAAACCATTCACTACTAGTATTGCCACTAAGTTGATATCAGCATTGGATGTTGCATATCAATTGTATAGCCTTCGTTTGTCTACAGAGACATTAACCAGGGCAAACTCAGTAATGGTTGTCAGATGGAGGTTAAAAGCAAAGACCATACAAAGTTGTCCATCTTCATGATGTCTAATTGGGCTGACACACTTATGCTCATAAAGTAGAAGAGAGAAAAGGAAAGAGAGAAACAAGAGGTGATCCCTCATGTTCTTTCTAAAGCTAGTCCTAAAATGGAAATTTATTCCGCTTTAAAGCACACAAATGACATAGATTTGCAGCTAAGTTGCAACCAGCAGGGTTAGTGTTATCTGAGTACTATTGTCCGTTAATGGCAATGGTGTAAAATACTAATTAAAAGGTGTAGCCCAACCCTGTCAGCTTGACTGGAGAAGGTCATGGCTGTTCCAAGATTTTCTACATTTTTTAGGCCACAATGAATGGCTTAATTTCTAGTTCAGTTCTGACTTACTTATTCTGGAACCTGTACATTACTTGAAATAAGCTAACATGTTAAGAAAGATTTATCTTTTCATTAAATTTAATAAAAAAACTGTTGTGATGAGCAGGACTATAAGTGCCCCCCTTCAAAAAAATTGATTTTCAAAAGAAAATGTATAAATGATCCTTACTAGTATCCTTCTCCTTACTAGTTCTGCTAGTATCTACTAGTAGTGCCTTTGCACTTATATGTAGGTACTTCTCATTATATACCTAATGCCTCATCATTCAGCCAATATTCTTCAGGTGTTTGTTCTTGCTACCAAGGCCTATCCTGCCCATGAAACTGTTGCTTTAATGGCTCCCAAAAATGCCTAAAACAAGAGTCAATTTTAAAAGGTTTAACTGAGAAACATAGGTATATATTGAAAAATGTATAAATGTTAACAAGAGTTTTGCATGGTAAATAATGATATACACTTTATATAAAACTTTATGGTGAGCCATGAGCATCATGTTGGCCAGATCAGTCGAAAATGTCTGATCTGTTCTACATTTCAGGCGTTTTGTTTGGAGTTTTCTCTCTCTCCAATTAAAATCTATGTTTTAACTAAGCCAAGTAAATGAAAAAACATCAAAAAGTTCACTTCAGGGCAGCACATAAATTAAGTGATAAAATTCTCTTTATCATCCATTTCCCTGGCCTTCTGAAACAAGCTGAACTTTCCAAACAGCCACATACAACATCTCCGGCATTATTATGCTAGAAGCATGGAGGAGCCTAGAAATTGGTTTGGAATGAATGCCAGTGCAACATTTCAGCTAGGCTTAGGAAGAAGATAAAGTAGCCCGATCTGAAGAAAGAGCCATCTCTTCGCAGTACATAAACAATGTTTCCTCTCGTGGCACATTAAAGTCAAAACGTATGCCACAACCATTTTGGAGCTGCAGCAGAATAATAGAGATTGCACTGTAGGGGGAGTCAGTAGGGAGGAAACATAACAGCAGGCTGCACTTCAAATTGTTCGAAGGGAAATATGGCAATGTTGATAGGATAAACACATCTTAAAGGAGGGGAATTTAGCAGGCTAAGAAAAGCAGGGTTCTCAATCCAAAACATGCACAGATGGCAACAAATTTAAAAGTGAGACTCCAATTAAGGAGTTTTTATTTCATTTGCAAGGAAATATAGGAAAGGCGCTAAAACAAGCAATATTGGGATTTCTGTCTAAAAATAAGCAAAAAAAAAACAGAGGATTCAATGAACTTCCAAGAGCCAGAAATCTCTTAAAAACGTTAATGTATGCAGAAGGTTGGAGGACTTATTATATGTTTTGGTTTTGGTATTAATTATGTATGATTTGGACAAACTAATAATTATCTTTTTAATATTTTATATGCTACTACCTCCATTGACATACAATTGCTAACAACCAGCTGCATATAAATATATTCATCAAAACCTGCCCAATGAGCCTTGCCACTTAAGGCAAAAGTGTCAAGGTTCTCCCCCTACCCATGATGCTACTTAACAATTACTAATTGTCTATAAGAGTTAGTGGCAGAGAAAGACCAACATAAACAGCAAGAGAGAGACTAGGAGTTGTGATTGATAGTTAAAGTGCACCTGTCACCCCAAAAAACTATTCAAAATCATATTTTATCACATTAGTCAAGCAAAATGAACATTAATTACACTATATAAATGATTTTAATCTTGTTTTCTTCAGTCTGGGAATTCATAATTATAGCAAGCAGGCAGGAGCCATTTTGTGGACACTCTTATTAAGACAAGCCTTGCATCATCTCAGAATCTTGTTTGTGCACCAGAATGAGGGACCCAATGTCTATCCCCATGTCCTGGCTACACAATTAAATGGTTAAGAGAACTGGGGGAATGTGTGGGGAGCAGTGACATCTAGGAAGTGCTGAATGGAAAGTGAAAGTAATTATCTGCCCCGCCTCTATGCCTAAGGCATAGAGGTGTGGCAGACACTATTTGATTGACAGCTGAGATTTTTAAATGAGCTTAAAACAGCTACGAATGCTTTAATAAAAATTTTAAATTGGATTTCATGGTTAATTTGAAAAGAACTTTTATTATACAGATTTTTGTGTCTGGGTGACGGGTCTACTTTAATGGAATTTGGACAATAACTACAATAGTCCACAGTAAATATTTAACCCTTTGGGCAGGTGCCTCTGCTGTCTACCTCTAGTTACAAACCAGAACCTTTGCTGGGAGGCCAAATACTAAAACATTGTTATGCATTTAGAAGAAGCAAAATTAACAAAAAAAATTCAAAAAGTCACTGTCCTACTTTGTATCAATTTTTTAAATTTGGGTTGTTGGGCTGCGGGATACCTTCCAAATCCCATTCCATTGCGGTGACACGTAAAAAGTATGTGTGAGGACACAACTGGGGTGGTATCGCTCATGGGGTCTGATGCTGCCTCTGTAATAAGCATGTGATTTCTAGAAATGCATTACACACGCGCAGATTACAGTGACTTTTGTGAATGTATTGCTTGGGATTAGAATGGAACATTGTTTTTCAGAGATCTCGAAAAGTTTAATAATTAACTAAACTAAGTTTATGGTTCCTCTTTGCTACCAAATTGTTCAGGAATCATAAAGCACATTCCAGCACTCCGAAAAGAAACAGGCCATGACATTTTATTTGATTTTTAGAGAAATCTACTAGAAAGTTTGCAGCTGGAATGCCACTATGCCAATAAAATGTCTATCCATTGTATTCCTTCTTTAGGAAGCAATATGTCAAGGCCACCATATAGCCTGAAGAATGCAATATCATTCCACACTTCCTTATCTATGTATAGAATAACTTGAAAACAGAGTAATATCCAAATAAAGGCTTCCTATTTTTAACATATTATCAGTTAAACCTGTACCAGCAATCATGTCAGATATAAAGTGTCTGCTTTTAAGCCTTGCTATGATCTAAGAACATTCGGGGAAATTCACTAAGCGGCAAAGAGTAGTAGAGTAGTTGCGCTAGTGCCAAGCAAATCGTATTTACGCTAGCGATGCCTAATTTGCATATGGCGCAAATTTCAAAGTATAATAGAAGTATATGTTACAGCCACTACATTCCACTACACAAGCCCAGGAAACCTTTAATAAATAAAATAAAGTTGTCCTATTGCCCTACATGTGCCCCCTGTATAGTTGTGTTGCCATATGTTAGGAAATGTAGGGGGGAAGGAGGGTAACCCCCCCCCCCAAAATAATTTCGCTCTTTTTCAGACTATCACCCTAGAAAGGTAAAACACGCCAGCGTATTTTTGGGACTTCGAAAAAAATTCTAACCTCCTATCTATTGTATTGAACTTTGACAGGGTCTGACCTGGCGAAGTAACGTCTAGCATAATTGGGCAGGTGCCTCTGCTGTCTACCTCTAGTTACAAACCAGAACCTTTGCTGGGAGGCCAAATACTAAAACATTGTTATGCATTTAGAAGAAGCAAAATTAACAAAAAAACTGACTCCTCAACAGACACACAAGGCAAGAGGTTTGAGAGGAGGCAGACAATGCCAGGCTTTGTGGGAGCAAAGAGTGGTTGCTTTTTGCTGCCTCAGGTCCAGATTTCTTTTGCTTCAAGATAAGCAAATGAAGGAGAAAGAAAAAAATCAGTCATTTCTGTTACAATGCCCAAATTTTCAAAAATGTCTTTTTTTCCAACAAACATTTGACTGTGACTATGATGTCGGCAGGCAGCTATTTCACGTGCAAAGCACCTTTCCTCCAAAGCAATTAATCAGTGTTGCTATTAATCCTTGTTAAACTCCTCTTGGCTTGATCACTTCCATGTGTGAATTGCTATTAAAAACTACTACACGGCCTAGAAAAATCAAATCCTTGTCTTCAAGTGTAATGCTTTCCGCAAAATAAGCCCTGAGATGCAATTAAAGCAGCAGTGAACGATAGAACCTAAGATGTTTTATTAATTGCGAGTTGCTAATACCAAAAAAAAATAATAATAATAATTCTGGATAGCTCAGATATTGAAATTTATTATAAATTAGCTTAATTTGAAATCATGATATTGTAAGCAATCCTTTTAATGATCACAGCTCTGGAAATGTGGTGAGAAATTGATGTTTTCTCAGCAGCTAATAAATAAGTGGGAAAGATACACAGACATAGTTTATTCTACCTTCACAAAAGTCCAGTAGCATTGGGCTGCAATTAACCACCCAAATCCCCAGGATGCACTGCTGCCTGCAGCATAATGTTCCCCTAGAGAAGCATCTCCCACTTACTTTTCTAGATGTTGTCAGACCCTTAGTTAAGGTGCCCCTCTGAAGTCCAACCTTTGTTTAGGGTCCTTCTTAGCTCAAATAATATCTAGGAGAGCAAGTAAATGTTCATTCTAATTCTCATGTTCAAGGTGGTGTATATAGGATCAATTAGGCTTTCACCCCTAATTTCACCCAAACTGACCATTAGTCTTGGGCCCTACAACAACTGCTCTGAGAGCCCTTTGGTGGCTGATGTTGCACCTTTCCAGCAAAGTCAGAGAAAATGCTATGCTATTTGGGAGGGGGTAGCTTGTATTCTGATAAATTGTAATATACAGGTATGTCACTAGATGGCAGCAATCCCTAAAGTGTGTCATGGGTAGGAATGTCCTGGGAAATTCCTGCAGGGGGGATGCAAGGCCCAAGAACCTTTATAAGGGGGTTGAGGTTGAGGGAGAGAGAAGAGCATTTTTAGTCAAAGAGACATCAAGGTGGGAATTTCAGAACTATGAAGTAGGAGCTTCCCTAAACCAGGTCCAGATGGATAAGGCCTGCTTGCCTAGACTAGCGAGGGGCAGATTAGTCCTCCAATAGCAAGGACAGCTGTAGTCCCATCAACAAGGTGATTGTTATAACAAAGACCACTAGTCTATTATGTCTTCATTTTTTTCACAACACTCGTCCAGATCTCTTGTTGGGCACTTAAAGTACGACAGTCATCAAGTTAGGTCAGAATTTGTAGAATTCATTTAAAGGGCAAGCAAAAGCTGTATTTATTCTCTGCACTGATGTTACATTTTGGGGAAAAATCAGGTCAAAAAGCAGCACTGCACTTCTATGTTTCCTACGTTTCCCAGACATCAAAAACTCACTGTGGGAAATTCACTAAGATCCGAAGAAACGCCAGCGCAAGCTTCCGCCGCACTTCGCCAGGTGAATTTTCGCCAGCGCTACGCAAATTCACTAAAGGGCGAAGTTACGCTCAGGTCGGTGAACGGTAGCGTATTTGCGCTAGTGTTACTTCGCTAGGCAAAGCGCAGTTACGCTAGCGAAGTCTAATTTGCATACGGCGCGAATTAAAAAATATAATAGAAGTGTATATTACAGCCACTACACAAGTCCAGGAAACCTTTAATAAAAAATAATAATACTGTATAGTAGTGTTGCCAAATGTAGGGGGGAAGGAGGGTAACCCCCCCCCAAAAAAATCGATCTTTTTCAGACTATCACCCTCCAATGGTAAAACACGCCACAGCATTTTTTTGGGACTTATAAAAAATTTGACATTTTTTTTTTCAACCTCCTATCTATTGTATTGCACTTCGCCTGGTCTGAGCTGGCGAAGTTGCGTCAAAAAGCAAAAAGTTGATCTTAGTGAATTTGCGTAATAACGATCCTTCGCCAGTGCGCAACTTCACCTGGCGTAAGGGTGCGAAGTTGTGCAAGTCTATCTACTTCGCTAGCGTAAATTCGCCAGAGACGGTGTTCCGATTTGACGTCACGCTGGCGAATTTGAGCTACCGTTAGCCGCTTCGCGCTTTAGTGAATCTGCCCCACTGAGACTGGTGCATGTCCTGTAGAGTAAGATTTTAGATGCAAATAATTTTACTGCATGGTGCTGGTGCAAAATATGCCCAAGTGCAACTGCACTGTATTCATTTGTTACCAAGGCATTGCATTTTTTTCCCAAAAAGGAGCACAGCCCCAGTAAAAAAAAAAACCTTAGAGATGAATTCACTGAGGCATACTAAATACGTTAGTATTACCCAATAAATTTTACTTTCCTTGTCCTTTACAAAAGTGATACCCTCTGTATATTCAAATTCTACCCTTCTACCCTCTACCCTTCTAACCCTTCAGAAAGAAGGGGTGTATTACACAAGTTGGTAAAGCAGGAGAGAGAGAATTCAACTAAATACTTTTCTTCATAAACAATCAGTGGTTTCAGTACTGGGTTGCAGTCAATGTTAAGTTCAAGGTCAATGTGGAGTTTATGATGCATCCTTTTGTCTTTTAATGGCAGGAAAACAAAGGCACCTTTAAAATGAATCTAATGGGATTTCGATACAATTAAAACAATGTTCATACTTGTTACTTGTAATTGTCTATTAATTTCAGAGTGATTTCCATTGAGGCATGGTCTTACTCAGAGAGCATATGCATAGCAATATACTAATTATGTGAATACAAAACAGATCATAGCTTGTGCGATTATGACTTATTTTGCTCACTCCTTCACTTGCTTAAATCTGTTCCCTGTTAGTTTTGCCGTAGATCTATTATTTGGTGCAGGAGATAAGGTCGCTCAAATGATAGTGTTGAATGATTTTCTAGTAAGTGAGAACATATTAACAAATTGGATAGTCTGCTTTGCCTTTTGGGTTTAGGAAAGAATTGTGTTCTACTCAATTTAGGAAAAAAGTGGATCTTGATTGATTTGTGCTGTATTTGTTAGGGATGTTCCGAATCTAGGATTCAGTTTGAAATACACCCAGGATTCGACCTTTTTCAGTAGGATTCAGATTCGGCCGAATTCTTCTGACCAGCCGAACTGAATCCAGATCCGACTTTGCATATGCAAATCCTAATTTGTATATGGAAATTAGGAACGGGGAGGGAAATCATGTGACTTTTTGTCACAAAACAAGAAAGTGCTTTCCCCTTCCCATCAATAACTTTCATATGCAAATTAGGATTTAGATTTGGTTCAGTGCTCGGCTAAATCTTTCGCGAAGGATTAGACTGGGATATCATTGATCTGATTAAAGGCTATTATGTCTTCTTTTTTTAATTTTTGGTATATATTATTATTAGGAGCAGAAAGCTAATTATATTGCTTTTGTTCCAATTCACAGATTTTTTTTTTAAGTATTGGAGGTTTTTGTTCCACCAATAGGAGTGCAGCATGGGGCAAACATCACTGACTGTGTTAGAAAGTGATACAAAATGATAAGGTGAAATTGGGTGTTGGGGAAACAGTGAAGGGGGGGGAGGGTTAGTGAAGTTAGTGCTGATGGAGCAGACTGTGGAGCTGGTAGAGGGACTAGTGTGTAGGGTGAGAGGAAGAGCAAGAGGCTGGGGATTTCATGGTGTACTAGTTAGTGCAGAGAGAGGACGGATTTCTTTCTTGTTCCAGGTTGGCACAGAGAATCAAGTCATGCTTGTGGTATGGGCCGGTGAGTGGAGGTTTTTTTTGTGTTCTTTATATAATTTCATCTTGGGGAAATGATTTCCATTGGTTGGGGTTCTAGATCATGGATTCATTTGCATCTGGGATTATAGTGGTTTATGGTCTTCATGGACAAGGGGTCCCAGGAGACAACTATGGTTGCCCAGTCTCACTTGGCCGTCTGATGCAATTCTGGAAGATGGTTGTTTAGCAAGTAGAGCATTGTGGTTTGGTTCACATTCCTAAGATTGGATGTATATTTTTAACAGTTTTATATCTATATAGCTATATATATCTTGAGAAAGGTCCTGGTACGGACCGAAATGTAACGTTGACTGTATATGCACTGAAAAATTCAAATTTTTGAATGATTGCACCAAAATCCCAGTGTTGCTGGTCTTCTTGAATGCTATATATATATATAATTTCTTGTTTGTATTTGTTTGCTTTATTTGAAGGGTAAGGCATTTTTAGTAGCTTAAGAGATAACAGCAAACCATTCAGGGAGATTAGTCGCCCCAAAGAAGCGGTGATTAGTCGGCAGGTGACTAATCTCCCTGAAATCGCCCAGTCTGCCCCAACCCTAAGGCACAAATGTAAATAGAAGATGTGGCCTGTTTCATCCCAATCAATGTTTCTGGGTGGAACAAAGAGATAAAGGGGACTTGGACTTTGCCGCTGTACATTCAATTCTTGTCTAAATCTGTTATGCCCCTGCTTATGACCCCCCCCCCGGCTCATCAGTTGACCCACCCTTGTGCATCCATCCCAATTGTGGATCAACACATTTTCTCTGCCAGTGATGCAGATTACAGAAGGGCAGAAGGTACAGAAGCAGTAGGTAGACAAAAGAGGTACATGCCTAGCAGCACTCCATCATTGCACCCTAAGCACATGCCTACCCATAGTTCTGGCCTTGACCACAAGTGCAGTGTACAAGGTGTCATTTGCGATGCAAATCCCAATTTGTTACCCAAAATGCAGCATTTTCACTTATGATTCCAGTGTAATTGTGGCCATGTGGGGGAGTTGCAGTTGCACCAGAAGCATCACAAGATGCTCAATAGTGAGGGAGTCTGATGTGCCTATTGATGCAACCTGATGTGGGACCCCTGGAAGCACTAAATGCCAATTCTGTCTCTGGATAAAATGTGTGCAGCTGCCAGCCCTGATTCAAGATAATTCTGACTTTAAGAAACAATAATAAGATAATCCGGCTGTGATGCATTTCTCTTATTACTCAAAGCGCTGAGGGAAAACACATTTGCTTACTATTTTATTTCCTGTTCTAACATTTATAAACAAGTAGAAGCACTTCTTTGGGAAGTTAATTTAATTACACTTTTGCTTTTTAATTAGCCCGCTTGATGTAGACGTTGCAATAAGTCTTTTTATGGCTAAAAGTATTAATTTTGTTTTGCACATATCAAATGCAACAAGCCCTTCCGCTCGGCCAGATAGCTTTCCACATGAAACTATTACTTAAAGGAAAACTATACCCCGAAAATGAATTTTTGAGCAACAGATAGTTTATGTCAAATCAAGTGACATATTAAAGAATCTTACCTACCTGGAATATATATTTAAGTAAATATTGCCCTTTTACATCTCTTGCCTTGAACCACCATTTCATGATGGTCTGTGTGCTGCCTCAGAGATCACCTGACCAGAAATATTTCAACTCTAACTGTAAAGGGAAGAAGTGTTGAAGCAAAATACACAACTCTGTCTGTTAATTGGCTCATGTGATCTAACTTTATAGTTTTTTTGTCATGTTTGTGTGCACCGTTGAATCCTAGGATCCCAGGAGGCTGTCCTTATTTTTTAAAATGGCAATTTTCTATTTATGATTACCCAGTGGCACATGCTACTAAAAAAGTATATTATTATGAAAATGGTTTATTTACATGAAGCAGGGTTTTACATATGAGTTGTTTTATGCAATGTCTGTTTATAGAGACCTACATTGTTCGGGGGGTATAGTTTTCCTTTAAAAATCCTCCAAAATTAGAAAATACTGGTTTTTAAAAAGACAGCAGGCTTGGTTTCTGGACCTTCCAGAAAGGACAGTACAACGTAGTAACCTACTGGGTAAAACCAAGAATATGATTAGTGGCAATATATTTTAACCTGATGATGTAGGTACAGGTATGGGATCCGTTATCCGTAAACACATTATCCAGAAAGCTCAGAATTACAGAATGGCTGTTTCCCATAGATTTCCTTTTTTTAAATAATAAGACCATGAATTTTACTTTATCAAAACGAAGATATAATTAATCCTTATTGGAAGCAAAATGAGCCTCTTGGGTTTTTTAACATTTACACGATTTTCTAGCCGACTTCAGCTATGAAGATCTAAATTACGTAAAGATCCGTTATCCATAACCCAGGGTCCAGAGCATTCTGGATAAAAGGTCCCATACCTGAATCAAACTTTTTGCTGATCCATTTGATACTGTCCACGCAGATTCAGTGGTCTCACTACTGTAACACAGCCAGACACTTTCCCTACTTTGTATCATTTTATTATGATGAAATAGGGAAAGAAGAACCCCCGTTTCTGGTTCTTTTGCACAACTATGTTCTACAGCTTGAACCTCTGTTCATTTTATTGCTGCTTCTTCAGTTTTACTGTTGTTCTTTCCTTTGCTTAGCTACATGTGGATAATATGTAACTTTATTGCTAGTCTATCTCTGAGACAGGGATTTTACACAAAATGGGGCAGATTTACTATTATTCCCCTAAAAAAACTCGAATTCCTTTGAAATTCGATCAGCATTCGACTTTCGAATGCTTGTCGAATAGTTTTAGGCTTTTTTTTCCCGATCTTCGATTTCTCGATGAAATCGTACGATCGAATACCGACCGTTCGATTTCACGAAAAAATCTTACTTTTTCCTTCGAGGGCTCGAAAAATTTGTACGATTCGAACGATCGAGGCGTTCGATTGTACGAATGGTATTCGAGTAGGTGTTTGAAAAAAAAAGCCTATGGGGGGGGGGGGTTCCCATAGGCTTCTATTGCAATTCGGTAGGTTCAATCTGGCAAAGTAGGCAGTCGACTAAAATTTTATTGAATATCCGATTATTCGATCTATTTAATCATTTGAATTGTCGGTATTCGATGATCGAAGTGGCCAAATTTGCATCTTTGAACATCCGATTAAATCGTACGTTCGGAATTCGATCGGAATTCAATTGAATTCGGTCGAACTTCGATCTATTCACGTGAATTTTGTAAATCTGCCCTTAAGATTCAGAAAGATTTAGTCACCCAGCGACAAGTCGATTCTTCTTCTGGCGACTAATCTCACCGAAAAGCCTTCCCACCGACTAGAATCTAAATCGCCGGCGAGATGGCACTCGGAGCAATTGGAAGGCTTTTCAGGAAGATTAGTAGCCTAAAGAAGAAGTGTGTGTCACTACCCTTACAGGAAGGTCATCTCCCATAGACTCCATTTTAATAAAACTATTGAAATTTCTAAAAATGATTTCCTTTTTCTCTGGAATAATAAAACAGTACCTTGTACTTGATCCCAACTAAGATAAAATGAATCCTTGTCGAAGGCAAAATAATCCTACTGAGTTTATTTATTGTTTCCCCTCCCCTTTTCTCTCCTTTTTGTACCATCTTTTCCTTTAAAAATGTAAACTAAATAAACTGAGAATTGAGAGAAAAAAAAGAACTAGAATTGTCAGCGTTTTTCTTAAAGGGATAGTTCTCACTTTTTGTATGTTTTTGGGGTGGGGGGTGGCTGTTCAGATAGATGGAATTAAACTGGTGAAACCATATTAACTGCAAGTTTTGGAAGCAATTTAATTCATTTTATTGTTAACATGTATTTCTATAGTGCCAACTTATTTCGAAGTTAACATTATTGTAAGTTAGGTGATAAAAGTTTAATGAACATATTACTCCAGATTAACTCTGACTTTGTAAATTCCCCTTCCGTTTAGGATTGTTTTCCCCACCATAAACCAACATTTTTTTTTTTTAATGTCAAAAAATTGTACTGACCGTGTTTCCAGATATTTATAGCAGAAGTAAGGATGTAAAAACAATACGGCTATAAATATCAAATGTTATCCAGAATACTTGGGACCATGGTTTTTCCAGATCAGGAGTCTTTTTCATAATTTGGAAATTCATACCTTAATTATATCTTAGTTTAAATCAAGTATGAAGTACTGTTTAGTTATTATAGAAAAAAGGAAATGTGTTTTAAAATTTTGAATAATTTTATTAACACGGAGTCTATGGGAGATGACCTTCCTATAATTCGGAGCTGTCTGTATAATGGGTTTCCAGATAATGGATACTATACCTTTATATTAAATTGACTGCACCAGCCCTAAGTTTCAGAGATTCATGTCTCCCAACAATTTGCAAGGCTGGTTTATTGTTGTTTCCTAACATAGTAACATAGTAAGCTAGGTTGAAAAAGACACTCGTCCATCAAGTTCTACTTCTTAAATCTATTTTAACCTGCATAACTGCTATTTAACCTTTCACATCAGGCCCTCAACTATAACTGAGGCCTGATTGTGAGCCTGAGTAGTAAGAAACATCAGATAACTCTTGATGAAGTCAGAGGAAGACTCTTTGGGGTAGATTCATCAAAGAGTGAAGTTCTGCCACTAGAGGGAAATTCCACAGCTCTCATTCATTTCTATGGGATTTTGCAAGGCGTATTTATCAATGGGTGAAGTGAAAGTTCACCCTTTGATGAATACGCCTTTAAAAATCCCATAGAAATTAATTGAGAGCTGTGGAATTTCCCTCTAGTGGTGGAACTTCACGCTTAACTTCACTCTTTGATGAATCTACCCCTTTATGCCTTTGGTAGAGATGCATTAAACTTTTAAATACAAATGACTTGTCTTCAGTGCAATAGAGTTATCCTTCTATCTCTGGCATATGAATCTCTAAACCTTCTAATAGCCTGCAAACCTATTGCCAGCCTTCATGTTATGCCTACGTCCAGCTGGCACAGCTCTCTTCAACCCCCCTCAAGTGGTTTCTCTAACATAGATATGACTGGAAGATCATCTGAGGTTATAAATCAGAAAAAAAAATTGTTATGGGAATATGACATTTTTCATCCTTAATTCAAAGATGATTGAAGTAACAATGACATTGGACATGTGCCCACAAGCCTACTATCCCCTGGGTTAGGAAACCTAAGCTGAATAAAGCTTACAGTTACGTTGGAAAGATTTTCTTCCTTTTCATATTGCATTAAAGACATATTTTCTGAATTATGGTGAGTTTTTTTTTTTTGGGGGGAGGGGATAACGTATGGATGTACATGTGATTTGTTTGTAACAAATAGTTAATGGTCTTTTCTTTCAAAACATTACAGCAAATTAAAAAAAAAAAAAGATTCCATTCGTTATTCTTACCCCTTTGATAAGCAGGAAAGGGGCAAACAATACAGTAAAAATGGTGGAAATTCACTAAGCGGCGAAAATTCGCTAGTGTTGCCTTTGCTAACGTTCGCCGCACTTCGCCAGGCTAATTTTCGCCAGCGCTACGCAAATTCACTAAAGTGCAAAGTTATGCTAAGGACAGCGAACGGTAGAGTAGTTGCGCTAGTGTTACTTCGCCAGGCAAAGCGTATTTACGCTAGTGATGCCTAATTTGCATACGGCGTGAATTTCAAAGTATAATAGAAGTATATGTTACAGCCACTACATTCCACTACACAAGCCCAGGAAACTTTAATAAAAACTTTAATAAAAAAAAATAAAGTTGTCCTATTGCCCTACATGTGCCCTCTCCCCTGTATGTGTTGCCATATGTTAGGAAATGTGGGGGAAGGAGGATAACCACCCAAAAAAAATTTCGCTCTCTTTCAGACTATCACCCTTGAAAGGTAGAACTCCAGCGTTTTTTTGGGACTTAAAAAAATGTACAATTTGCGCTAGTCTATCTACTATCTAGTCTAGCTAGCGAAAATTTGCCTGAGGAGGCGTTAGTAAATTTGCGAAGTTACGAATTGACATCATGCTGGTGAATTAGCGCTAGCATTAGACGCTTCGCTTACACGTAGAGATCAGGTCGTTTGACAACAATCTCTCCCTGATATGCCCACATTGAGGTTGGTGATATTGGGATTATCCGATCGTGGGCCCTAGGGCCCGATTGGATAATAATTCAGCAGATACGACCGCGATTTGACGGGATTTGTAATCCTGCCCGATCAACATAGTCACACACAGGGGCCAATAAGCTGCTGACTTGGTCTGTCGGCAGCTTGTATCATCCCGTGTATGGGAGCCTTAAAGGACAAGGAAAGGCAAAAAAAATAAAATTACATTTTTACTTTCTTTAATGAAAAAGAAATCTATCTCCAATATACTTTAATTAAAACATGTTTACCATTTTTATAAGAAACCTGACTGTATTCAGTGGGATTCTCCCTTCATTTACTGCTGTTTATAGGAAATGTCAGATGGTCTCTAACTGCTGGGCAGGGAAACAATCATACTTATGAACAGTAGGGGGAGCTCGCCTTCACAGCCATGCAGAGCTCCAGCAACTTGCAGTCTGTGACTGTGTAGAGATTTGTATTGAATTTTATTTTTGCCTTTATATTCCCTTAACTGTTTGCAGGAACAATGATCATGAAGCCAGATTTAAAATAAACTGGGATTCTATTTGGAGGATTATTTTGCTGCAGTCACTGGTTCTGCAGAGCTGGATAAAGTTTGTATCAAACAATACAAAAACTATAAAATTAGATTACATGACAACACAGGGCCCAGTGCAGTCTGTATATTCTGATTATTAATCAGTCTTGGTGTATCGGCTTCTGGCAGATATTTTTTCACTTGTGCTGTTTTAATTTCAATTTATGACAATCCCTAAGCAGCCCAGATCACACTGAGCATGTGCACAGTCTTGGTCTTGCAAAGATGTATAACAAAGTTACAAGATGACAACCCCCTGTGGCCAACTTTGAAAGCATAAATCATTTGTTTTATTAGACTTGTGGTACATTGTGGTACATTGTATCTACAATGTTCGTAAACATGCCCCTATGTGCGTACTGGGCACAAAATGCATAGGGCCTGTGGAGATATTTGAATTTTAACTTTTTCAGTAAATATTGCTTTTACTTTAATATATATATGGTCCTGTGGATGTCCTAGCGTGCCAGGTGGCCACTTCTGTCTGTCTGCCTAAATAATGGTTTGCTGCTGAGGGTCTGAGACTAGTGCAACTGGACCACTGATTCCTATTGTTTACTGATTCCTTCTTCTCTTTGTGAAAAAAACATCAAAGGTTATACATGTGCTATATATCATTATACTTTAAGATTAAAATGCTGGACCAAGCCACCGCAGCAGATATGCATTGGTTTTGTTGATATTATGCCAGACAATTTGTCATTACCCTAGGTGTAATCCATTAAAGGCATTAGGGCAAGGTCAATGTGTCCTTAATATCCCCTTGAGACCACAAAGTAATTAAGTCATCACTATATGTGACCATTAATATTCATAGGAACCTCTTTGAATTCCCCCAAAGCACAATTTTATGTAACAGAGCTATCTCAAGACTGCAAGCACGTGGATTCCCTCAGGCGGAAATCAGATAAGGTTGGTGTAATGAAGTTCTTTCACTAAAGGACTTGCCTCACATCAGTTACAGCCTGAATTGGGTACCAACAGGGCATATTTTAGAGGTGGGAGCACCCTTTGCTACTGTTGGCAGCTTGGAGACAGCTATGGATTTTAAAGTGGTGATAAAGCCCTCATAAACGTATTAGATGCAAATGGAACAAACATTATATAGACATTTGGATGGAATGCTCCACCCTGAAACCATGTTTTAAAATTGTGTACCACCTCCCATTTACCTATAGAAAAAAAAGTTGTGCCACGAATCATGCAATGTTAAAATAAGATTTGCTCCATATGTATCTCCCCCCTCTTTTACAACTGTATGTATCAGACTCATAATTTTTTTCATCTTGTTAAATTGGCCTACAAATCCCTATGTTAACTTAGATTTACAATTCATGAGGTTTCTTTCAAACAAGAATTGGGTATTTGAAACCAAAACTTTCATAACCCCCTAGGACTTGAGGTGTCAACCATTACTTTAAATGTGAGAAGATTCTTCCCCAAAATATTTGCTATTCATTGCCATGCTAGTATGCGGAACTGGAAGTCATTTTAGGAGAGCACGGTATTTAATTATAGAGATTACTAGAACTATTTCTTCCAAATAACATTAATTGCTCATCCATTGCTGTTTCACTGCTTAGATATTATTTATTATGAATTATGCCCTTTAAGGATGAGAGGTGAATCATTTTTAATGCTAAGCTCAATTGTCTTGAGACTGCCAGTTGTAACTAATGGCGTGTGTTGGTTTTATGATATGTATTATAGCTCATTTGAGAATAAATGGATTGTTTCCTTTATATCCAAAACGGCGTCTGTATCAGAAATGCTGCATTTGGTTTGTTCTTTTGAAGAAGGTTACCCCACTGAAGTTCATGGTCTCAAAACCCTATTTTCTACTTTAAACATTGATGTTTTACCTTGTCTTTCAAATATAAAGTGAACCCTACGCTATTATCATGGAGCTCTGGTTTGGAGACATGACCAATGCATACTGTGACTTCCTCTCCCTGAAATATTAAAAGAAAATGAAAAATGATGATTCTGTATATTATTTTGCATATAAGTAAGTCCCAAGGTGTGCACTTTGGTTGATGAGGATACTGGTTCCATTGATGATGGCTTCAGGTGCCTAAGAAAATGGCCCTATATTAATTGTTTTTTACTCTTTTCTTGCACTCAATGTATTGGAGTCAATGGGTGATTTTTCCTCACTTCTTTTCTGCATAAAAAGCAGATTTTTTTTCTAAGTGAAAAAAAAACACATTTTAGCACAGATTTCCCTAAAATTTTCATCCCTCACAAAAACTAAAATTTGTATGAGATTAAGGGGCAAATTTACAAAAATTTACCTAAAAATCCCTCGAATCCCCTCAAAATTCGATAAGCATTCAACTATTCGACTATATAGTTTTAGGCTATTATTTCATCGATATTTGATGTCTCGAATACCGATCGTTCTATTTCACAAAAAAATCGTACTTTTTCCTTCGAGCCTCCGAAAAATTTGTATGATTCGAACGATCGAGGGGGTTCGATCGTACGAATGGTATTTGAGCAGGTGTTTGCAAAAGAAGCCTATGGGGGGATTCCCATAGGCTTCTTTTGGTATTCAGTAGGTTCAATCTGGCGAAGTAGGCATTCTAATAAATTTTAAAGTTAAAATCCTTCGATCATCGAATGGTCAAATGATCGAATATTCGATCATTCGATCTATTCGATAATTCAAATTTTCGTTATTCGATGATCGAAGTGGGCAAAATTTGCATATTCGATCCTCCGAAAAAATCGTACGATCGTTATTCAATCGAATTCGATCGAACTTCGATCTCTTCACGTGAATTTTGTAAATATGCCCCTAAATAAATGTGCTCACCCCTAATAGATTTGTCTTGAAGCACCGGCCTGTAGATTTGTTATGCACTATGATATTAAATACACACTCACCTACCACCAGTCTGGCAAATCCTGAAAGGGAACTTATAGGCATTTTGCAACCAGAGAATCAATGATGATTAATTGATAGATATATAATCTCAAGAAGTTCTTTCCATCAGCACATATACAGAACATACTGCCACTTACCGAATGCTTTCATACTTTTCTGTCAGTGTAAGTAAAAATAAATACAATGTAAACTCTGCCTATAAACAGATAACATTGCAACTGCCGAGCAATCTCATTAGCTCTCTCCACAGTAGCCAAACTCCGGGAGTAATCATTTATTCACAAATATGCAATTATAAAAACCATTTTCTCAACATTTTCCAATCTGATTTCCTAGAAGAGATGCCACGATCACAAATCAACTGAAAATAAGAAATTAAATTTGCCAGTACTGTGTGGAACGGAGGTAGTTTACTGATTCTATTGCACTTGATTTTGATTAGGTGCTTGGAGAAGCTCGCTGAACGCTCTTGCTCGGTTACCTTCTTTGTGAATCTAGAGCACAAATTCTAGTTCAGGGATCTGCAACCTTGGCTCTCCAGCTGTTGAGGAACTACAAGTCCCACAATGCATTTGCCTTTATGAATCATGACAGACTCCTTCATTGCATTGTGGGACTTGTAGTTCCTTAACAGCTGGAGAGCCAAGGTTGCAGATCCCTGTTCTAGTTGCACTATATGGACACATACTGTGTGGAGCAGGGGTACCCAATTATTTTACATGAAGACCTCACTTGCCATAGACAAGGGGTGGGACCTTATAAGATACACAATATAGGCAGTTACCTGTCAGGCACTGTTGGGGTTTGATCCTTGGATTTGCTAGTTGCTGGTTGCCCGCCTTATCCACCATGCCAGGAGAACAGCCTGCAAGTTCTCATTCCCTTGTAATCTGGGTCCAAGGTTTAGCTATTTCTGTTCCTGTCTGTCATGCTCCTGCTCCAGTCCTCCTTGTCACCACCATCCTGACCTGGTTCTATACTCTCACCATTCTGTTCTTTCCCAGAGTCTTCGTCCTAGTCCTGATCTGCTTCTACTCCTGCACATCTTGACTCTTCATCCTACTTTACACCTCTTTACATCCAATAACAGATTCTTTGCCTGCTCTGTCCAGTCACATATTGTTCTCCCACTCCGTCCTGTTCCTGTCCACACAATATCATCTCCTGCCTGAAGAATTCACTTTCCCTACCTATTCCTCCTTAGCATCCCCTACCAGTCTGTTACAGTACCTTATGTTTTTGGGGTGCAACTTCTGAATAATGACAATGCAGTCTTTTGGCACTTTTTGCCACTCTTTTGGCAGATTTTCAAGTATGAGTAAGGCTTGCCTTACAGGCTAAGCACACATTCTACATTTCTAGAAATGTAGAAATGTTACAGGTGATTAACCCTGGGACTTATGACATGACCCTCTGGTTTTACAATGTTTACCACTGGTGCAAACAACCAAGCACCACTGAAGTTATAAAAGCTTGACTATATTGCTGTGCCATTAAAGTACAGAGAATATGAGAAAAGTAATAATACATGTTTCTTGTTTTAAAATAGTAATATGGGTTAGTAAAATGTTCTATTAAGAAAATGGAATAGAGACAGATGAGGAAAAGGTGGTGAGGAAACAACTCAGATAAGGCAGCAGATTATGTATTTTTTTTTGGGGGGCGGCATGCTCTGTGGACTACACATTGTACTCTATTTTTGTTACATTATAAGACACCTAGTGCTAAGATTACCTCTTTCTCATTGTTTTAAATAGCTCTAAAAATTTTAGACTTGTGAAGTGTAAAAACCAATATAAAACTTTGCAAGGTTAACGTTGTTGAGGTTCTATAGAAGTTAATAGAAGCTGCACTGTACTTTTTGGGCCCCTCTAAATCAATGTGGATATTAAGGGTAGAACTACATGGGTAATTTTGGTGCAATCCGATGCCACAAAATCCTGGCGTCGAGTTGGATGCGCCGAAGATAAGGATAGAAATAGAAATAATATGAAACAACTGATGCCAATATCGCCCATGTAGTTCTTCCCTTAGAGGTTTTTGTATTTTTCTTTCAATAGGAATTGTCAAAAAAAACTAAAATGTTTAGAGGTTTCTGAGATATTTGGATTCTTTAGAGTTCAGCGTCATTTTCCATTGGTACTTTTTTATTCGGATTTTATAATAAATCTCACAACATTCGTAGTTTTAGAGTTTTTGAGTTTAGTCATGGTTTCAAAAACCTCTAAAACTATGAAAATGAGACTGTTGCTCAATAGGCCCCATGGCTTCTTATACACATATAAGAGGAGGTCGGTGCCATACGTTATGTTTGCAATATCTGTAAAACATCTTGTTGGGTGCTAGTAATTCTTAACCATTTTTTTGGTATATGAAACTCTATCAATTGCAGAAGATTAATCTGTATTTTCTGATATATTATCAATTACTAATTATTTCACTAATATATATATATAATTAATTAAATTAACATTACAAACATTGTATCTCATTCAGTATGAAGTGTTATTTAAAACAATGCCATGTGCCATTTTTTTTGTCACAATAGTAGACATGAGTCCTTCGCATTTCTTTTAGGGATAGGGGTTCACTTTGTATCTCAGATGATATGAAATGGCTACCTTTGGCATGCTGAAGACTCACTGCTGTAAAGGAATAGGCATTTATGTTGTTAAAATATAATTAGAATGGAAAATCTTTAGACTTTATTCTAAAACAATAAAAATTTCACCTTTACCCATTAAAATGCTGTAAAAAGTTCTTTGGATAAGATGCAATAAAGTGTGTTTTCATAACATGTTTCATAGTTATGCCTCATAGTAAAGCAACAAAACAGTTAAGGTTGTAACTGCACAGCCTTCCCTTTATTACAACGTTATTACAGAAAAAATGTACTGAAACATGTAGAGGCATCTAGAAATGGTTTCTTAAAGGTGCAGCAAAATGTACTACATAGTTTGAAAACACACTACTAATAAGATCTTGTTTTTGGTCTTCATTATTGTACATATGTTTTACAGTTTAATTAGCAATTTTAAGTGGTTGAATACAGGTGAGAGGTCACATTTAACCCTTTACCTCCTAGGTCACACAGTTGTTTCAGGGCAATGCCTGGCAAAGCTTCCTGTTCACTTAAAGTGCAAAATTGCTGGATCATCATTGCTGTCACTCTGTAACTATTTTGTTAGCAATGTAGATTTCTGTTGGCAGTTCATGCACATTGTCCTGCCAATTCAAACCCTTTGACTACGGTCATAATTCTATCTTACAAATTTTGGTTAAGTCTTAAGCTGGCCATAGACGTAACAATTACGATCTTTCTCGGAAAAGATCTTTCCAAGAAAGATCGTTCGTTTCAACACACACGTGTAGAGCTGAATCGTCAAATATACAGGTAGAAACAATAGAATTCTACTTGTATCTGACGATTCAGCACTAACAATGGCCGATGTTCAGGGAGATTTCAAAGGCATCCGATCAAAATTTTCCATCCAGTCCGATCAACCAGCCGACCGATATCTTAATCCTCTGACGATATCGGTCGGCTCATTTCCCACCATACACGCACCGAATATCGTACGAAAATTCGTTTCGTACGATATTATCTGTGCGTCTATGGCCACCTTTAGTCTCTTTGTAGATTGTTCTTGACAGTTAAATGGTTCATGTACATTTCCCTACCAATGCAGACCTTAACCAGGGTATTGCAATCTCACAACTTTTGGCTATGTCTTAGACTCTTTGTAGATTGTTGTTGGCAGTTAAAGGGTTCATGTACATTGTCCTTCCAATTCTGACCATTAACCAGGGTCATAATGTTATCTACTAACTTGTCTTTTTATTATCCTCTCCCATTAAGCATGGGGATACTGAATAGTAGGTGCGGTGTGACATAGTCACCATTAAAGATCATGCTTAAGCGGATAGATTAGTAAATAACAAAGAGCAGGAACCAAAAGCACACATATATAGAGGTGCCCAAAAGGTAGATTGTGATCTACCAATAGATCTTCTCAATAGTGATGGGCGAATTTATTTGCCAGGGGCGAATTCACGGCGAATTCCAGCGATTCACCACTGGCGAATAAATTCGCGTAACGCCAGCAAAAATTCGCCAGCGAAAATTCAGCAAAATAAACTAGTTGCCCGTCGTTTTTGACAGGACGCGTTGAAAACGGCGCTAAGCGCGACGAAAATAAAACGACGTGACGCGCCGCGATTGACACGACGCGCGACTCGTTTCACGAATTTTTTCTCCAATTCGCGAATTTCGCTGGAAATTTGCTAATTTTTCAGCTAAGCAAAACGGGTGAGATTCGCCCATCACTAGATCTCAAGTAAGCAGAACATTGTCCACAGAAAATGAGACCACTCTTCTTTCTTTTGTATTAATTGTTTTTATACACAAAATGTTTACATTTTCATTGAAACTCTAGCATTGCCCTTGCATTGGTAGATCTGGATTGGGGAGAATTACTAAAAGTAGACCCCACATATGTAAATCCCCATAACCCCAGGGCATATAGTTTCCCTTTTTGTGGTCTGAGTCCAGAAGTCACTGGAGACGTTATTTCAGAACCATAATTTTTTAGAATTATACTGTGCTTAACCAGAAGGAAGATACCGGTATGGGATCTGTTATATGGAAATCTATTATCTATAAATTACCTGTTATCCCAAATTACAGGAAGGCCATCTCTCTTACTCTTCATTTCAAACATAATAATAATTTTTTTTAATGATTTTTAATGATTTCTCTGTAATAATAAACTGGTACCTTGTACGTACTTGATCGCAACTTACATATTGTTAATAATCAATTTAGTGATTAAACAATCCTTTTAGGTTTAACAAACATTTAAATTATTTTTTTTAGTAGACTAAAGGTATAAATATCCAAGTTACAGAGAGACCCCTTATCTGGAAAAACCCCAGTCCCCAGAATTCTGAATACAAGGTCTCATACTGTCCAATAATTTTGTAGATGATGAATAGTGATGGGCGAATCTACCCCATTTCGCTTCGCCGAAAAATTTGTGAATTTCCAGCGAAATTTGCAAAAAAATTTGCGAAACTAGTCGGGGCACGTTTTTGACGTGCGTCATTTTTTTCAGCGAATTTTCGCCAGGTAAATTTCTCCCGCGTTTCGCGGGAATTCGCCCATCACTAATGAACCAACATCTTAAAGACTTTCTTATCATCATTCCTGTGTCCAATCAGGCAGAGACAATCTCTTGTAAAATCATTGTAGGTTTACATTTACATATTGTACCTTTTTTTCCTTTGCTTCAAGACTTTACCATTTCCAAATTATGACTGAGAAAAAACTACACTCTGTTCTGACTTTGTGGTCATTTAATGGACTTATGACGTGTTATTTGCCTAGCTACAATAAAAGCAATCAGGTTTGTGCTGTCAGTGTTGTGTATGGACTAAAGCTTATTACTGATTGGATGTTATGCTCTGAGACAAATTCTTACTCTGTCACTAGACAAACCCATGACATTTTTAAGCCTATCTATTCCTGACACCCAAGGTAACTGCACCTAATCATGAAAATGTCGGCTATCACAATGAATAATTGCAGGAAGCTGCTATCCAGGCAAGGCCAATGTAAATGCTTCTTAGAAATAAGTTATCTGGTTGGCTTTGTACAGTATAAAAAAAGAACATTTTCTACTCCCAGGTCATTATTTCTTCTTCCAAGATTCTTCTATCTTCTCTGCATCAATTAAGATCAATTTAAGTGGCTTTACATAGGACAAAAGCTACTGTTATCACGTTTTGGAATTTATCTTATACGTAATGTATTAAAACCCTATGGGGAATGTAATAAAAGTCGCAAAGAGAAAAACAGTTTGCACCAATAAGAATAAATATTCATATCTCACAATGTAATATTCTGCCTTAAACTGCTATTGCATTGCAAATTTTAATTGCGCATTGTTAAGAAGCGCTTGAAGGTGTCGTAATCTTTTGGAGCGAACATACATTTTTTCGGCAAAAAAGTTTTATTACATTGACTGCGCACTGACGCAAGCTACAACATTTGCAAACTTTCTTCAACTGTCATAAGTGGTTTCCAGGTTTGCAAAACTATATTTAATTCATGCAAAAGCATAATTTGTTCACACAAAGGCAAAACTTTCCACATTACATTCCCCCATATGTTTGGTAAAATTGCCTCTCCTTCAGCAATGTTGTAGTCTGTTTGCTTATTTTTCTAAGGAGCTGTTCCATTCTTAGGGGCAAATTCACTAAGATGCGCAAATTCGCTAGTGTTGGCTTCGCTAGCATTCGCCAGGCGAATTTTCGCCAGTACTACGCAAATTCACTAAAGTGCGAATTTAAGCTCAGGTCGGCAAACAGTAGCGTAGTTGCGCTAGTGTTACTTCGCTAGGCAGAGCGCTGTTACGCTAGCGAAGCCTAATTTACATACAGCGGTATCGACCCTCCTATGCTAAAATACACCAGCGTTTTTATTTTCAACCTCCTATCTATTGTATCGAACTTCGCCTGGTCTGACCAGGTGAAGTAACGTCTAGCGTAAGTGCTGACGTAGAGGAAAATGCTCATCTTAGTGAATTTGCGAATTTACGATCCTTCGTCAGTGCCCAACTTCGCCTGGCGTAAGGGTGCGAAGTTGCGCAAGTGTATCTACTTCGCTAGCGAAAACTCACCAGAGTCCATGTTAGTGAATTTGCGAATGACGTCACACTGGCAAATTAACGCTAGCGTTAGACGCTTCACGCTTTAGTGAATTTGCCCTTAGTATCTGAGCAGACAGCATCAGAGTATGCAAAATGACCTATTTGCATGAGTGTATAGTCTGAATGCTGGATGAATAATGGTAAACACTAGTGCACCTTGACAAACACTGTCGCTTGCTTCCATCATGTGGTTTGTGTAACACAGTGATCCCCAACCAGTAGCTTATGAGCAGCATGTTGCTCACTTACCCCTTGGATGTTGCTCCCAGTGGCCTCAAAGCAGGTGCTTATATTTGAATTCCAGGCTTGGAGGCAACTTATGGTTTCATTAAAAGCCAGGTGTACAAACCTACAGTAGACTAACAGGCCACATAGAGTTGCCAATAACCAGTTACATATTTGGCATCCCCAGGAACTTTTTTTTTATGCTTGTTTTCTTCTCCAACTCTTTTTACATTTGAATGTGGAGAAAAAAAGGAAGAAAAAAGGAACCAACACTTTAATTCTCTCACATTTATTTCTTGAACTTCTTACAGATAATAAGGGGAGTTTTCTTTTTTCTTTCTTTTGTACATTTGAATGTGGCTCATGGGTAAAAGGTTGGGGGCACTTGGTCTAAAATAATACTACTTAACTAAAGAAGGAAATGGAAAGCTAAAGGAGGTTAATAATTCTTACAAATTGTTCAAAATTACTGGTCATTTTTAACCGTATTGACTAACATCCAACAAACTGGAGAAATGGAATGACTATTTGACATCTATATTTAAGATCGGAGGGAAGTTTATAAGGAACTTTGAAGAGAAAATCAACTGTTGTGGTGACTTGTTGCTCAGATAGAATCATGTAGCTTCCTGGTCCAAAACAACTGCCTGTTGACTCAAAAAGTATGCCGGGACATTGTGGGGCAAGTAACTGCTTTTACCTTGCTATGCTTAAAAAAAGATGATCTTTAGTTCTTAGTACAGGTATGGGACCTGTTATCTGGAAACTAGTGATGGGCGAATCGGTGGCGTTTCCCTTCTCCAAATTTTTATGTGCATTTCTAGAGAAATTAACGAAACGGCAAAAAATTCACGAAATGCCGCCACACTTTGTTTTGGACATGGGTGTCCGTTTTTGGACGCCGGCATCCATTCTTTAGACGCCGGCTATATATATATAAAAAAATACCTTGTACTTGATCCAAGATATAATTGATCCTTACTGAAAGAAAACCTAGCCTATTTGGATTATTTAACGTTTACATGAATTTCCAGTACATTTATGGTAGAAAGATCCAAACTATGGAAAGATCACATACCTGTAGTATGTTTTACGCTAGTGCCAGGCAAAAAAATGTCATACTTTAATACCAAGTCAATGTCTCTAGGAATGTGCTACTGTCTGGCTGCATCTGTAACCGGCAAATTGTTGGTCATATGTGAGAGTCTCCAGCAAAATGGGAAGCTTTAATTATGAGAATTTCGTTTTTGATAATGTTTCCATGAAAAACCTTTGCTGTGTTCACTATGTATTGCCTTTCATTCATTATGCATTAGCTGTTACTGTCTTGTTTCCCTTTAGCACCACCCTAAGGATGAGAATATGGGAGTGTTGGTTAGAATATTTTTCATGCCATGGACACTCTACGCAACCTGATGACCCATGACAGCCTAGCCATAAATCAGGGGTCTCCAAATTAATCTCAGTAATAGTAGAAATGTCAACTGAACTGAAAACGTGAAACTCCTTCATTCCAGAATACAATGAAGATGCTCTACACCTCTTGGTGTAAGAACCTAAAGTGCAAACACACTGGTTAAGAACAAACACTGCATTTGGATAAGGGCAAAAACCATAAGAACATATTTCTGATGGTGCAGGCTCTCATGTAACATCAGCAGCCCATGATATTAGTTACAAATGTACTGCTGCACAAAGAAAAGAAAAACTATGGATTCTTTCTATAGTTACACTTGCGCTAAATATACCCGTCATGGTCGGCAGTGACAAAGTGCAGTTATGCAAAGCCCACCGCATTATATTACAGTGTAATGCTTTTACATGATGCCAACCATTTTCCCCATGTATATTCAATCTCTGCAGATAATACTGATCTTTCCTGGAAGGCGATGGTACTTTATTGTGTATTTCTTCTTTTTCTGAGACATAATCTGTGAGGATAAGGATTTCCTGTTGCAAGCTTCTCAATGCTGTTCTAAAGAGATATTATCTTTTGTTCTACTAGTTCTACCAGAGGACCATAGTGGGCCCTGTACAGAAGTGTGCTAATAGCTCTCCTTTGTACTTCTGCTGCACTAACTTCCATAAATGACCTCTGTATTAAAAAATGATATATAAGAAGTAGACTACCAGGATATGGGGTGGGAGTGGAGCTTGGCACTATCAATACTTGCTATGTAACTTATGTGCTTGCTAACAATAAGTGCCGTAACTTTTGATCATCCCAAAGAAATGACACATTATGTCACATTTCTGGAGATTCAGGATTTCATGGATTAATAAAACAAGAGTTATTTGTCTTTATCTCTTTGCTAAGGGTTGACTGTTCTCTACACCACAGACATATGACTGTGTCTCCAAAGAATATCAATTGATTGGCAAAATTGTCCCAGTATTGTATGTAGCTCCTCAACAACCGCACACTCCGTACAGGTATGCCAAATTCCCAATAATTTCAATAAATGGTTGGAGAGCTCTCCAACCATTTATTGAAATTAGTGTCTCCAAAGAAGCCCAGTATCTCCCCATCTTCTTTTCTGCTGATTCACTGATTCACATGCTCTGTGCTGCTGTCACTTACTGAGCTTAGGGACCCACTCACAATATACAGTACAAATAGAATAGAAATGTGTTTGGCTGATTAGTAATTAATACAGGTAATTACTACATGGCAGCTCAGATCCCAGTGCAATCAACATCAGAAATTATATATAATAATCAGTGCTGTAGCATCAGCTTATATTACAGCCCAACCTAATTTTCTGCTTGATAATTAGTGACGACCCCTAAGCTTCAGGTTGCTCAGAGCCCACTGAGCATGTGAGTGTCACAGACACTTTCCAAGATGGTGACCCCCTGTGACAAGTTTGAAGTCCTGGATCATTGCTGCTATTGACAAGCTGAAACTTTAGGCTGGTGCAATAAGTGCAGTATATAAAAATTTGGCCTTTTTAGCCATATTCATTTGTAGGGTTTGGTTCTCATTTAAAATGGAAAGCTGGAAAGCGTTACAGGCAAAGCAAGACTAAACTAAAATTGGTGTATCCGTTTTTTAGGTACATAAAGGCAACAATAACCTTATAGACCTTCATAAAGAGACATAAGGACATACATAGCAATGAGGCAGCAGAATATTGATTGGACAAAGAAGATAACCTTTTTAGCAGGTATCCCTAGTGTTTATACCCTGTACCCTGATTTTCTCGTAGATGCTACCCTATGGTAAAGAGACGGGGGGGCAAATGAACGACAGTAGAATTTTTGCCAGCGGCCGCTTTGCTGCACTTCACTCGAGGCGCAAGGCGCAAATTCCTTACCACTACGATAATTCACTAAAATGCAAAGTTATGTCTCAGCAGCCGAACGCTGGTGAATGTTCACTTTCATTACTTCGGTAGTGCAAGAATTTCTTAGAGAAGTTCACTAGAGTTCATTTATTCCTTGGACACTTCGTTAGTACTCTAATGCTTAGCTCAGTTTGAATTAGGGATGCACCGAATCCAGGATTTGGTTCGGGATTCGGCCAGGATTCGGCCTTTATCAGCAGGATTCGGATTCGGCCGAATCCTTCTGCCTGGCCGAACCGAATCCGAATCCTAATTTGCATATGCAAATTAGGGCCAGGGAGCTAAATCACGTGACTTTTTGGCACAAAAAAGGAAGTAAAAAATGTTTTCCCCTTCCCACCCATAATTTGCATATGCAAATTAGGGTTCGGATTCGGTTCGGTATTCGGCCAAATCTTTCGGGAAGGATTCGGGGGTTCGGCCGAATCCAAAATAGTGAATTTGGTGCATCCCTAGTTTGAATAGAGTGGGTTCATTAAAGTCCTATGTACATTTTTATTAGTGGTGTTGGTGCAAAGTGGCCACTTTTTGTTACACATGTCCAAGGAACCATAATAAAGACAGAAGAAATCTAATGCCCTACACATGAGCCCACTCGAAAACAAATGTACGGAAAAAAAGACGCCATTGATTTTTACAACTTCTATGACTTTCCGACATACAGTATATGATCTCACTGAATTAAGATTAGGAAGATGTAGCTTCTTTTTATCAGTTCGCCTGGTCTGAGGTGGCAAAGTAAACTCTGGCGAAACATCCTTTAAATTTTGCATCTTAATGAATTTTTGGAGTAAAAACTGTTTGCCAGAGTGAACTTCGCAATAGACTGCGAACGAATGCTATAGACAGTCTTGTGAATTGTCCTCTACGCCTGTTAGTGAATTGGTGATGCCCCTACTGATGAGATTTCTGGCAAATTGTTGCTAGCGATAGCCACTTTGCCCTTTATTGAATCTACCCCAAGGTCTCTCAAGGTCACTACAGTATTATGTATGTTAGCTGTATAATCACATTCACTCGACAGCGCTACAAAATAAGTTGGCGATATAGAAATACATGTTAATAATAATTATGTGGCATAGCCAGGCATTTTCTATTAAAATGAATAGGTAGTGGTTGCAGAGAGAGTGTTCTGACACAGAACAGAGTTCTTCCTGAAAGTGGTAATACCACAGGGGGGGAATTCACTAAGAAGTGAAGCTGTGCTAGCGCAACGTTCGCTGCACTTCGCCTGGCGAATTTTTGCCAGCGCTCATCCAATTCACTAAAAAGCAAAGTTGCGTTCATCTAAGCGAACGGTAGCGAAATTGCACTAGCGAAATTCACCAGGCAAAGTGCATTTGCGCTATCGAAGACTAATTTGCATACGGCGGGAACTTGAAAGTTTGAATGGAGTAATATGTTACAGTTCAAACATTACACTACACAAGCCCAGGGAATCCTAATAAATTCTAATCTAGTTCTTTTATAGCCCTACACATGTGCCCCTAGTCTAGTATATTTGCCCTATGTTACGAAATTAAGGGGGGAACAGGGTACCCAAAAAAAAAAAATTTTGTTCACCCTACACTAAGGAAAAAACTATTTTGGGACTTACAAAATCTCCTATCTACTCTATTGCACCTGCTCTAACCTGGCGAAGTGAACTCTAGCGAAGGGGCTAACGTTCAGAAAATGACTAGCTTAGTGAATTTGCGAATTTTTGCCCCCTTCGCCAGAGTGCAACTTCGCCAGCGATGGACTTAGTAAATTTGCGGTTACGATTTTCACTAACGCTGGTGAATTAAAGCCAGTGTTAGTCACTTCGCGCTTTAGTGAATTCCCCCCAGGTGTCTTTTGTGTTTGGACTCTTTCACAATCTAGTAGCAGAATACTTGTTTGAACAAAAGCTCATCTGTATCTCTCCCAATGTCAGCTACATACTAGATATCTCAGCTACACAGGCTTATTTAACATTATGAGCTAAGCCGGCACCCATCAAGTCTCCAATTTAACCGTCACAACCAAAATAATATTTATATTGCAAATGTGCCATTGATCGTGGATAAAAAATTATCTAATTTCATTTGGATTTAATGATTGTACTTTCCTTCCCAGTTAATTCCCTAAAACTCCAGCCAAATGAGATCGATATTGCGATGTGGAACAATGCCTTTGATTACTGACTCAGACATTTTCTATTCTAAATGTAGTTTGGATGATTTTTTTTTTTTATTAAAAAATTCTTATCTCATATATTTGTCTTAAAGTTCAACTTTTAAATTAAGGATGAGAATAAGAAGTTATTTAGAACAAAGAGGTAGGGTGGGCTCAGAGTTTGGAGGTATACATTGTAAGGAAAAAGATAAAGGATAAATAAATCACAATTATTAAAAGTGATATTTTAAGCATCAAATTATTTGTCTTTTTTGATACTTGATTTGTCAGTTACACGTTCTCCAACTGCTAAACTGAGTATACAAAGGGAAATAGCTGCTATGATCTCAAGAATACTTAGGAGGTAAGATGGAGAAAGTCATGATGAACATGTAAATGGTGAGGACCTCATGAAGACAGGTTTGAGTTTAACTTAAAGCAGGGCACATGTTCTTTGGTGTGCCGACCCCTCTCCTTTAGTGGAGGATCTTCCCTTTCTGTCAGCAGTGGGGAGTTGGGCTAGGTGAGGGTCATAAAATGATCTGACCATGATCTGGGTTAGGTGTTTAGTTAGGAAACAGATCATTAAAAAATTCTGGCTCACTAGGAGAAAGGCTTCTTGGGTTTGTTTTTGAAAGCTACTCATAGGAGCACTATTACTACTCTGCTGATTGCTGGGTCTTTTTTATGCATCCGCCTGTCAGGGGATAGGGAGCAGGGTGGATTAATCCATTGGCTACACTAGACTATAGCCTAGGGGCCAAGTATAATGAGGGGCACATATAGCTTTTCTTCATTTACTATTTATATTTTCTTTTAAAATGTATTTTTATTTCCGTTACTGGGTCTGGTCCTGCATGAAGATATTAGGCACCCGAAGCCAAACGGAATAGAGAATTTGGTTGCACACGTGCTTAGATCTGCATGCATTTGGACCCAGCAGTAGCCTAGAAGGGGGCTTGTGTGGATGTAGCCTAAGGCTCCCACATCTCATTAGTCTGCCGCTGATAGGAAGTATATAGCTTGGTCTCCTCAGGCATGTGGATCTGGCAGATGGCAGCAGAAAAAGGGCGGCATGTAACCAACTTGAAATGTTCCCATGCATCATAGAAAGTGTGGTGTTATCAAAGGGTTTGTTTAGAACGATAACTGTATTTGTATGAGAAGATACTTTCATAGAATAAATACTATATATTTACATTTCCCTAATAATTTTGTCACGTTTATAATAAAGCTATAGCCCTTTGCATTCAAACCTGGTATTCCATTTTTTTCTTGGGTTAGCAAAAAGGGGAATTTTTTGTTACAGGTTGTGTTCTCATAGAGCCTGTGCATTGGCCATGCCCTACTCATGGACTAATATCCAGCAGGAATAGAAGGCCATCAAGGCCACTTACTGTATTTTGTGCTTTGATCGGTATATCTATACCAACAGTTGTAATGTAGGTGTATATAATATTTACAGTAACCACAGTATAGTACAGTACACTTTATTTCAGTCATTTGCAAATTGTTATCTACCAATTTTAATGTCACTATTTTTAATTTATTATTTTTTTTTTTTTATTGGGTGACCCAAACCTAATATAAACACCTACAACTGAAGGCTCTCCTGAAATAGCCACAAACTTTGAAACACATTGAATGCTTCCCAAGACATTGTGCAGCAGTCTCATGGCTGGCGTAACAACATTTTTGTATGATTCCTGCTATTGTTTGGAAAATGCTAAGATATTTAAAAATTAATTCTTCCAAAAATCCAGTTGAATTAAATTTAGATCCAGGGCTTCATATTTTTCAAATAATTTGCACTCACGTGAGTTCTAGGCTAAACTTCAAACAAAATAGGCAATTCACAAGCATTGCCATTTTTTATGTCCCATAAATGGTGAAGCATGGGAAGCATACACGGCCGCAGGTTTCCTGCAATTCAGCTTTTTATTGTGTCACCACACAACATGTTTAGGACCCATTGGTCCTTTTTCAAGTGTGTACAACATAGTGTGAAATGAACATACTTATACCTCATATGTGTTGTTTATCCCGCCCACCAATTAACATGACCTGTAGGGTTTTTTAACCCTTGAGTCCTTTTTTATCCATTCTTGAGTGATCAATCCATGTATTGCTGTTCCGTGTCCATGTGCCTGTACATCAATAAATAATGGTTTAAAATATTTTGTTCAGTGTCCATATACTTGTGTGCTGGTGAACATTATTTTAAAATATTTAGTTTCATGTCCATTCGTCTATACACCAATAAATAATCAATTATTTGATGTTCATTTCACACTATGTTGTACACACTTGAAAAAGGACCAATGGGTCCGAAACATGTCGTGTGGTGACACAATAAAAAGCTGAATTGCAGGAAACCTGCGGCCCTGTATGCTTCCCATGCTTCACCATTTATTGAATATATACAGGGTGCCAGAGACGGAGCGCCCAGGGAACCATCACAAGGAATAAGGCAAGAGCACTAACCTGTGTTAAAACTTTGTTTATGGACATTTTTTATGTCCCATTCATGTGTGATGGAGAGTTGCAGGGCCAATACTAACATAAATGCAACTGGATGCTTAATGAAGCTCTTTCTCAATTTTTATCACATCCCTTAAATCTTAGATGTCACATATAGTCACATGTATCTTCCCACCCAGTATTGACACTGGTCACACAAGCTAAAAATTATTTTTTTAGCTGGAACCTTTAAACACTGGTTTACTGTATATACACTGGTATATAGTCAAGAGAAATATAGTGCTTGGCGTGCATAAAGCATTTGTTCAATAAAACAGTATTAAATTAAAGAACCTACCTCATGGCTATTTCTCTGTTTGTTATGACAAAAATACCTAGACAAAAAAGGTGAGAAATTCTCCCCTAGTGTAACATTCTACACACAATAGATGCCCATATCCCAGCACTTGCAAATGCATAATTGTGGAACACAATGTGGTTAAGAACTCCCCAGTTGCATGGATGTTACTTGAGTGACAAAGTGCTACACTTTACTCTAAAGTTCCCGAGTGACATTCCGGTAAAGACCGCTAGTACGTGCTCACCCTTACTTAGGTAATAGCAGGACTTCCAGATTCTGCTCAGCTGCTCAATGCAGTCTTGGTTTCATTGAAGGAATGCCTTTCTTCTTTCATAAGAAGCCAATGATCCCATTCTAGTTACAGCATGAAATTCATAATGTTACAAGGATGTTTCAATAAAGAACTTTTTTGATTTTCACAAGCCTGGACTGAAGTGAATCCATGTCAAGATTTCTACTTCAGTTTATTTGTGCCCTTATGCTGTAAACTTAGGGCAACTGGGTCCTCCAACATACTGGTGAGCTATTACAATATATACAGATAGAGTCACTTGGATTTGTAAGTTAAATGCGTCGTGACTCAGCATTAATTGAAGAAACTGTGTTATCTAAAGTTATCTTAACTCATTTAATGCATTTAACCTTTTCATTAGCATACCAAAGCTCCATTGTTTTCAATGGTGAACTCTTTAATTGGATGGGATGCTGTGACACAATATTCTGTGATAAGTGGGATAAATGAGATAAATGAGTTAAGTCGCGACGCATTAAACTCACCATCCAAAGTGACTGCATCTGTATATATATATATATAGTATACTCATGGAGAGAATCTGAGTTTTGTCTTATATAGGCATTCAATGTGTTTTCCAGAATGGATCCCATACCTGTACCAGCAAGTAGGGTTTGTGAATCTGATGGCCATTAGAAGTTAAAACGGATCACCTTACCCCTGAACAAAAGTATTGTAGGGTCAAACTAGAAATTCGAACACTCAAGAAAAGATTTGCATGGCGATAAGATAAGGATATTGGCATATAAGGGAAGGATACATGCATGATATTTCACTTACATGGATGCATGCTACATACAAGTATTCCTTGTGCCTTCTATGACCCCTCAAAGTGGAACGGGATATTCCCAGTGGTTGAAGTCTAATAACAATAGAAGATTGTCTGCTTCCATATTTCCCCTTGAGAAACATTGACCGTTCCTCCTCAAAATGGAACAACATTTCCAGATTGGCAGCTTTGCAGGATGACTGCTTGTCTAATGGAAGAATAAGTTCAGAATCATTGTGCTGTCCTTGAAAAGGATCAGTGCCTATTTGCAGTGATTGTATGAATGCAGTGCTGCATTAGGTAATATAAACAATTATACTCAGTTTCTGCTAATCATCTATGTAATTAAATGATGTTATATACTTGACTGCATTTGGTTGTTATAATACACTGTTTGATCCATATCATAGTCTGTTAGATATTTTTTTAATGAAGCATGTGTAGATTTATTTGGTCTTTTTGTACTTAGCCTTTTTTTTTTTTAAATCTTATTCCTGTACATAACTTCTACAGAACAAATGTGGGGAATTGGAATGGGGGATATAACAAGGATGGAACAGTAGATATGGTAAGTGCCATAATACATCAATAGTACTGGTCTCTCTTGCAAGTTCCATGAATAATTAATAGCAGGTAACCAACTCCACTATAATTTGTAAGTTCATCTAACACAGTGGTCCCCCAACCAATGACTTGTGAGCAACTGTTGCTCAAAAGCCCCTTGGACCTTGCTCTTAGTGGCATCAAAGCAGGGGTTTATTTTTGAATGTCTGGCTTGGAGGCAAGTTTAGGTTGCCAGACCACATAGGAGATACCAAATGGCCAATCACAGCACTTACTTTGCACAACCCAGAGGCAAGTTTTATGCTTGTTTTGCTCCCCAACTTTCTTTATATCTGACTGTGGCCCTCTGGAATAGAATGTTGAGGAGCCCCATCCTCTCTGCTCATGCAGAAGGAGGACCATTCATACTCACAGTAGAATGCAAAGTATCCTGTTGTGGTATGGCGATATAGAACATATGTGTTTTGCACTGCTCAGAGCATTTAGGAATCTAGGCATTGCTTGGAACACATTTGTGACTATAGGCACATAAATGAGATATAGAATGTTGCACTACTATATTTGCTGTAGTTTTAAGACAGAGTTCCCCAAGATTTAAATGAGCTACTTAGCAGTCCTACCTAGAATATAGTTATATGGAAAGGAGCAGTACAAATGCATTCCCCTAAAATCAGGAGATATGATTTAGGATCAGACAGGACCCACAAAATTCTTTGGAAGATCTGACTGATCAAGGAACCAAATACACCAAATAAATATTTTCTTATGTTTCAGAAAAACATAGTCCTAAAGTTAATATTATTTAAAGGTACATTGAAATAGTTCAGCATGGCATGATGCAGAATTAAAGGGACAATAAGTCTGATGGCAAAGGTTGTTCCATTTTTTTTCTCTTTCAGTCATTGTCGAATGGTAGGCTGGCTGCAAGTTCCTTATCTAGAGCTCATATCTTGTTTTATAATTCCATTACAGTAATGGTCAGCTGCCTTATAACTCACATCTGAACCAGGAAGATTGTGTGCCTTTTGCATTATCCTTTATAAATTTATGCTATGTCTTTCTATTAAGCAGAATACTCCAGGAAATAGAAGGGAATAGTAGTTTCTGACCACTAGTTTGTAATGTTTATGAAATACAATGGAGAATATCCCCCTTCCAAGTTTCTTTTAAATCTATAAACACAAACATTCAGAAGAATGACCCATACACCGGTTAATCTATAGCCTCCTATTTTATCTTTAATTTAGATTACCTTAATAGAAAGTAAACACCACCAACAGAGAGGACAATTTCCTTTTAAACTACTTACTTTACCTCGGGCAACAGTGATCATAACACGTTTTTCCTTTGAGATGAAATGAAAAAGAATATAAAGAAAGCAATAGGAGGTCTAATTCCCAATGATAAGGAAATATCTACAGCTCTTAAACCCAGACAAGGTTTCCTGAAGAATCAACAGAGGCTAAATGAAAAGTAGGAAGTTAAACACACTTATCAGTATAGACTAATGGGAAAGAGATAAAGTAGAATCAAATCAATTCAATCATGAATTACTAGAAAGGGTAACATAGACACTGGAAAGATGTTAGTGTGTGTTTTAGATATGGCATTCTAAAGGGATTGTGGGCATAGAAAAAGGCCACCAACACCTGTTAAATTGCAATCACACTTGCAAAATCAACTAAAACCTGGTCTTGAGCACAATACTATTGCAAAGACAGAAAAAGGGATTTAACTATTCTCTAGGTTAGATCCGGAATAAGATTACAGCAGATCTTAATACAGTTATGGGGTTCATTAGCCATAAATTCGTTATCCAGAAAGCTCAGAATTATGGGAAGGTCATTTTTTCCAGATTTTTTAAAAAGTATTTCCTTTTTTTCTGTAGTAATAAAACAGTACGTTGTACTTGATCCAAATTAAGATATAATTAATCCTTATTGAAAATCAAAAACAATCTATTGGGTTTATTTAATGTTTAAAGGATTTTCTAGTAGACTTATGGTATGAAGATTAAAATTAAAGAAAGATCTGTTATCCAAAATATATACAGTAAATGTAAACCATCTATTCTCTTCAATTTAAGTGGCTTTTAATGGAAGAATATTTAGTAGGTTCATATAGCAGATCGTAAGTAGCAAATTGTACTTGAAAATTTAAGACAATACTAGCTAGAATTGGGTCACAGGTCCCTCATGCGGTAGTGAAGGCATGCCAATCTTTCCCATGATTTCCATTCATTAACAGTGTGATTTGGCTCTTTTTTGTACTCAATTGGCTGAATACTGATAAGGTTTCTAACAAAAATTAGCTATTATTCCATCTGAAATTTGTTTGGGAATGTACATCTAATTTCAGATCTGTTGGCCAGAGTTTGTTGGCACTTGACAATAAGGAGGTTATTTATCAAAGGCCAAATTTTAGAGCTTTGTGATCTTCTTTAGACCTCAAATTAACTCAAAACTTGAATGGTTTCTAATTTAAGAAAAAACTTGGATATGAACAACTCGAATCATTGTAGTTGGTGTGGAAAAAAACACATTATGAAGGCATCTAAATCTACAAATGACCTCAAAATATTTTAGATGGTGTTCAAGTTATTTCCATCTTTGGGTTATATTACGTCTCAAATAATCAATTTTTTTATAAACTCTAAAATGTTGTTTGTTTTAACATTAAAATAGATTTTTGAATAAAAATTTTAATTTTTTCGTTGAAAACACAATTCAATCTTTGATAAACAACCCCTCTGTTCAAAGGTCTCGAATATTTAGACCCAGCCAACATCAGAAAGCATCTTATCAATTGTTACTATGACTTTTAAACCATACATTTTAGTAATTTTAGTTGTTCAAAATGCCTAAAACCACCTCCCCCAGCAATGGAAATCATGGGAAAAAGGATAATAGACTTCTCTGTACTGTTTTCAGGTGGGAATTGTGGGACAATTTTGGCAGGCAAAAAGCACAAAAGCTCTGGTTGTCGAAGTAATTATGTCTGATAAATTATAAGTAAATTTGTAATTCATTTAATTGATAAGCAGCAAGTGCTATTAAAAGGGTACTTAGGGAGCAGGTTCTGTAGCGGAGCCTGTATTTATAAATCTGTTATCATTAGGCAGCAGCACTGGGAGTACACAGGGCTTAAACCACATCTGTATTTTTCTGATTCGACTGTTTATGTCCTCGCCAGTTCAGAGTCTCTTTGCAGGTCTTTAAATTGTGTTAGCTGTTGGTTTGTGGGCTGAAATCCTACAAAACATCAGCAGCTAATTACACTTATTTGTACAGTTGAGCTGAAAAGCTACAGTGACTGGTAAAAGCATTGCGCTTTTCTAAAGCAGGTTATTCAGACAGAGAACTGAAAGAGCAAACAAATCAGGAAGGAGGTGGGATTTCATTGAATGTTTTCACTTTTAAGCCCAAGGGAAAGAGCTTCTTCTTTTCTTAGGCAATCAATACATAAAGAGAAGAAAATATTAGCAAATACTTTGCAGTATAATGGAAATAGAATACTTTGTGCCTATCTACGGAAATACATAGAAACATATCCCCAAGGGCTGCATTCAATTCTTCATTCAATCTTTCTATGGTTTGAATTACTATATTGCAATCCTCTAAGGAAGAGATGTACTGTTTTTGACCTTCCTTAGCCAGATGAATGGATGGAGAACAGATATGCTAAGCTTGCAAGCAAACACCATTCTCATTTAATGCAAGGACCCGAATCCCCTGCTTTTTTAGCCCCTTTCTAAAAGTAGTGGTTGGTGCTTTGTCAGCACCATACAGTGTTCATACCTTGATAAGTGAATCTGTCCCATTTCACTTCCCCGAAAAATAGGCAATACCTGGTGAAACATTTTGCCCATCACTAATCTTGAATATGGATTGCATTGTGGAGGCACCAGTTCTACTAGAATAGGTAAGGTACCCCTAGATCAGAAGTGTTCATTATAAAGTTCACTTTGTATTTGGACATTTGGTTGGTACCCACTATAATTCATATGAAGCTTAAAGATGTACATGGAGCTTCAGGGACATCAGATAGTTGAGTAACATTCACCATCTGGGCTTGAGGCTAGCATTTACTGCTTTGTGCCCTTCTATGGTGGAAACCACTGCCCTGTAGTGATGGGCGAATCTCCAGAGTTTTGCTTTGCCGAAAAATTTGCAAATTTCCCAAGAAATTCGCGAATTGGCGGAAAAATTTGCGAAACGAGTCGTGGCACGCTTTTGACGCGCGTTGCGTCAACTTCGCTGCGTTGCGTAGTTTTCGGCACGTCGCATCGTTCTCGAATTTATTCACCAGTGGCGAATCGCGGGAATTCGCCCCATGCGAATAAATTCGCCCATCACTACTGCCCTGGGCTGATCGTACTAAAAACCCAATGGGCTCTGGGCTCTGAAATTATGTTCAGCCATTCAAGGAGAGCGCTAGGCTCTCTAGCATTCAAACAGAGGTTTTGTATGTTTTGCAAATTTCATAGTGTACATTTTAGATCTTCTAAAGGACTTGCATTGAGGAGGTGATTTTCAAAAAAGTTTTAGTTGTTGGTGGATTACATTATTGGGCTACTAAATGTAGTACAGAAACATTATTTCCTTAGCTCTTGGCAATGGACACTCCCATCTTTTGTATGTAGCAACAGCTCAAGGATAATCATAGTGATCAAAGTGCCTGTGCCTACAGAATTATAGTGACAGGTGATCATGTACAAATAAGCATTTTTAGCAGCATGGATCATTGACAAATAGGTAATGGAATTTTAATTTATCAACCACATTTGTTTTGTAGCAATTCTGTTAAAATGGATTGTGAATCAGTAATCAGAATGATGCCAATGCAACCAAAATGGCTGCTCTCTGTTTTGGTAATTGCTTGGCAAAGTTATGTCTTAAATGTAGGAATACAGGGAAAGCTTGACAAAATTGGCAAAGCTACTGTATGTCTTTGGCTGTCAAGGTCTTAAATGTAGTCAGTAAGTCATAATTTATCAGCATCATGTCCCTTTAATAGGAAATCATTGCAGATATGAATAATTATTTGCAGTCATTAAACAACATATATGGGAAGATTTATTAAGGGTTGAGTTGTGCTTTCAATGAAAATTAGTTTTCAAGGTTAATTTTGGTCAAAAATCTATTTTTCGGGTTATAAAAAAAAATAAAAAAGGTGAATTTTCTTAGATTTAAAAAATATCTTGAAATGATTATACTCCAACCCTGAAAATAGCTTGAATCCAAAAATGCACCATCTAAAAATTGTCAAGGTCATGTAGGAGTCAATGGCCGAGGTCCTTTGAACCATTTTTCAGGATTCATTGAGGTCTGGCATGGTGCCGAGAGACTGGCGAATTGCTAATGTGGTGCCGCTATTCAAAAAGGGATCCCATTCTCAGCCTCAAAACTATAGGCCAGTTAGTCTGACGTCGGTGGTAGGAAAGCTTTTTGAAGGATTAATTAAGGATAGGATACTGGACTTCATAGCAAATAACAATACTATGAGTTTGTGCCAGCATGGTTTTATGCGTAATAGGTCTTGCCAGACCAACTTAATTTCTTTTTATGAGAAGGTAAGCAGGGACCTCGATTCTGGGATGGCAGTGGATGTGATTTACTTAGACTTTGCTAAAGCATTCGATACAGTGCCACACAGAAGGTTACTGGTTAAATTAAGGAATGTTGGCTTTGAACATAGCATTTGCACCTGGATAGAGAACTGGCTAAAAGAAAGACTACAAAAAGTGGTGGTAAATGGAACATTTTCTAATTGGACCAGTGTTGTTAGTGGGGTACCGCAGGGCTCTATACTGGGTCCCTTGCTTTTCAACTTGTTTATTAATGACCTGGATTGAAAGTACGGTTTCTATTTTTGCAGATGATACTAAATTGTGCAGAGCTATAGGTTCCTTGCAGGATGCTGCCACTTTGCAGAGTGATTTGTCTAAGTTAGGAAACTGGGCAGCAAACTGGAAAATGAGGTTCAATGTTGATAAATGCAAGGTTATGCACTTTGGCAAAAATAATATAAATGCAAGTTATACACTAAATGGCAGTGAGTTGGGAGTTTCCTTAAGTGAGAAGGATCTTGGGGTTTTTATAGATAACAAGTTGTCTAATTCTGGGCAGTGTCATTCTGTAGCTACTAAAGAAAATAAAGTTCTGTCTTGCATAAAAAAGGGCATAAACTCAAGGGATGAAAACATAATTATACCTCTTTATAGATCCTTAGTAAGACCTCATCTGGAATATGCAGTGCAGTTTTGGACTCCAGTCCTTAGGAGGGATGTAAATGAGCTCGAGAGAGTGCAGAGACTAAGTGCAACTACACTGGTTAGGAGGATGGAAGATTTAAATTATGAGGGGAGACAGTCCAGGTTGGGGTTGTTTTCTCTGGAAAAAAGGCGCTTGCGAGGGGACATGATTACACTTTACAAATATATTCGAGGACATTATAGACCAATATCAGGGGACCTTTTTACCCATAAAGAGGATCACCGCACCAGAGGCCACCCCTTTAGACTAGAAGAAAAGGACTTTCATTTGAAGCAGCGTAGGTGGTTCTTCACAGTCAGGACAGTGAGGTTGTGGAATGCACTGCCGGGTGATGTTGTGATGCTGATTCTGTTGATGCTTTTAAAAGGGGTTTGGATGATTTTTTGGACAGACATAATATAAAAAGTTATTTTGATACTAAACTTTACAGTTAGTATAGATATGGGCATATATGGTTTGTGTTTGAAAGAGTGGAGATGTGTGTGTGTGTATGTATGCTGGGTTTTTAATTTGGAGGGGTTGAACTTGATGGACTCGGTCTTTTTTCAACCCAATTTAACTATGTAACTATGTTAACTATTAGAAGCCTTCAGGATGTTTTTTTCAGTGGGTTTTGATTGAAAGCTCGATCAGTGTGAACAAGTCACATTTTTTTTTTACCAAAAACTAGATCAATTCAAGTTTTTGGGTTGTTAACCCAGAACTCGCCGAATTAAGTTTGTTCAATTCTAGTTTTTTTTTTTAAATTTTAAACCATTCGAGTTCATTAGAGGCTTTATAAAAGTCCACATAAATTTTACCTTTCATATAAAACCCCCATAGTGTTTTCATATATTAACATATTAAATAAATATTAAATGCTTAAATATTTAGCAATTTAAGAGTTCCTCAACCTACCATGTTTATATCCATGACAATTCCCACACAAAACAGTGAAAGAACCTTTAACAAATCTTCTTGCATGTAACAAAAGTGCGATTGATTGGATGACTGGGTGCATATGAGAAGCAAGTACTATGGGTAGCCATAAAAAAAGGGAAAGGACAGGTGGCTTTTTGAAACATTTGTTTCCCTTTATTAGCTCAGTGAGGCCAATGTGTTCTGCACATTAAAAAAATAATCACAGGAATTTCTTTTTAAATACAATGAATAAAACCACAGTACATGTAGAATCGGCAGGTGAAAACGTGCCCCATGGGTTGCGGGTTAAGCGTCTTCCCGCCGTTGTTACACTTTCTACATATCTAACAGTAGCGCAATGCATTTGGCCATCTGTATTACTAACAGTGTCTGTCACACAGGTACAGAATTATCATCACGTTGCATTATATGGCTATTCTAGGCAATTGAAATTCTCATTAATGACATCAAAGAGGACACAATCATTAACCTAAAAAAAAAAAAAAATATCTAGAGAGGAGGGAGGAAGTGCTTGTAGGTTTTCAGCGCAACTTTTAAAAATCTAACTTTCTCTGCGTCCATCTTTGGCAACATGTTGTTAGCACAATCTCAAATGCTACTTTAAAATTTACATCGAAAGTCTAACTCTGAGAAATGAAAAATAAGCTATTTGACTATCTTTATCGTCTTTGTTTTCACAAAAGAGGCAGCTGTATAATTTACAACCATGGGGCTCAGTTTGCTCCAGTGAGTCAACCAGAGGCAACCAATCAGCTTTGCTGTTAGAACAACAAAGCAAACAATAAGTTGCGGTTGGTTACGACAATGGGAGCAATGTTGCACCTTTATAAGAGAAGGAAACCCCTAAGAAAAGCAGCAGAACCTACATATGTAAAAACTTGAGGTGTTTTATGCACCTTGCATATACCATGTAAGTGGTATGTTTCATATTTTGCATCATTTAAAGAAAAGGTGCACTTCTACTTAATGGGCAATATCTGCAAAAAGGGTTTCTCTTGCATTTATTTTAACATTTAATGGATTGGGGTATTAATGTGTGCACAGAACAAGTTCCATGTTGTTTGAATTTCCAAGGCTTTTGCCATGTACAGCAAATGTGCCATTTATTTTGACTACAAGATGGAGATGGAGGGTAGTTTTAAGGAGAAAGCCATTGAGGCAATACGAGGCAAAAATTGTACAAAAAAAATAAATAAAAGCTTCTGTGCAGACAATATGAGACACCTTTATAGGTCATTGCACGTTTCAAACAAATGAAAGATTTACCCAACTGCAGTTAAAGCAGTTTCCCTTTAACAACCAATAAAATGTTCCCAATTTCTTTAAAAATGCCCCTAAACATTGAAAAAAAAAAAAAAA